>CM038796.1:70607569-70968003 GCA_021764765.1 Vicia sativa | reverse complement strand
CTAAGAGCTGAAGAGCCCGTGATAACTAACGGATGGAAGGGGTGCTAATACCTTCCTTTTCATAACTTTCTCCCTTACTCGTAATCTAACTTAGGTCTTTTTACATACTTTTACCTTCCCTTAATTGGATAAAAGAAAAGTCGGTGGCGACTTTTCTATCCGCACATTTTGCGATACAAAACCTACAAAGTCGAGTTCAGGTGTTCTGAGGCTGGCGCTTTGCGAGACACCTAAAGAGAAAATTGCCTTAGGGATTTTAAATCACCTATTGCTTTCATTTTACTTGCCGCTTTATCTTTAAGGGCTGCTTGGTATTATATTTGTGGGATCCTACACCGGATCCGGGTTTCCTTTTAGGTAAGTGGCAATAACGTCGCGACCGTTGAGCGATATCGAAACGGTCAACATGATGGCTACGGTGATGACACTTTGGATGTCCCGATACTCTTCATTCCCAAGTTGAGGATAGTATTTGGCTTCTGCTGTCATCAGCGCTAACTAAACTTTAGAACCTTAATTGACCCATGGTATTAGAAGGTAGTGGGATGGCGGCTGTTTGAGACTAAGGTTGGGGATACTCGATGCTACGCTCATTGAGATCGGACTTTGGGATATTTTCGGTCGACCACTTGGTAGTCGTATTGAAATAAACTTCTCTGAGAAAGATCGATGATGTGAGATTCCTAGAACGGTTACTATTATGGGGCCAGGATGAACCAACTCAAACTTTTGGTGGGGTAATCACCTATACCTCTTGCAAGCCTTAAACTAGGCTCATTGTGTGAATTGTTTGTGTGTGCTAAACATGACATCATGACATCATGCATTGCATATCATTTCTAACTATTTCAAGGACCTAGGGGTTTGCTCTATTTTGTAGGGATTATGGCTTCTAGAAGACCATCCGAATCAACTTCATGGTTATTCGACTCAAAAAATTGGTTTGAAATTCCGATCATGCTCGGTTCTCAAAAGACATGGTTATCTGCTTGATTTGGTTATCTCGGTTTTGAAGAATATGATGCATGTCCTATTCATTCTTTGATCCGAAGCACCATTACTTTACATTCCGGATTATCGTTAGTTCCCACCTTGGAAGAGTTCTCTAAGCTATGTTTACCTATTCTTGGCCAAATGCCATTCAGGTCTAGAAAAGGTTCTAGAAATGCGAAGACATCGCATCCGTATTACATCTTAAGCGCTCGAACGAGCCAATTGGGAAACCAGTGGAGTTAAGGGTTTACTTGCCAGTTTCGATTAAGAAAGCCGAGTTCCTCAAAGTTATGGTTTCCATGCATTTGAAGATATTGTGGCCTTGCTAATCTATGGTTTGGTTCTATTCTAACTTCGGATCAATTCGTATATATCCAATGCCATCAAGTTGTTTTCTTACCGCAATCCGGCCTACTTTACTTGAACATCCATTCTCTCCACACTTTCGTACTAAAGAGCAAGGAACTCTCATGTGTTGTATACGTTACTTTCGGTGGTTTATTTACACCTTCCTCCATGATTTTGAAGAAACGAACAAAGGTTGAGATGGTCTCAAAGGCTAATGTCTCTCATTCGATATCCGTTGAATATTTTCTCTCAAAAGTTTCACATTCATCGACGTTGTGGAGAATTCCAATGCTTACTACTTGGTATAAGGGGTATTACTTACAACCCTTCTCTAGCTCTCGTCAGTTTGGTTTTGCTTTCGAAGATGGTCCACATGATATGCTTCTCCAAGATATTGTGTTCTGACTGATCCGATCTCAAATGATGAAGGTTCATACATGCTTGGGGCATGGTGAAGGCGATACCAAGACTTTGGGGCACCAAAACTCCATTCCTTGGGAGCCTTTACCTCGAATGGGTGCGAGCTCGAGCTCAAAATCGTGATGCCATTCACACCTTGCCTACCGTTAATTATGGAACCTGTTGCTATGGGTGATGAACCTATATCTGTTATCCATCCACGACATCTCTGATTTTGAAGACTTGAAGAGATCCTGATTCGGCTTAAAGAAGAGGATACCTTTTGTTAGTGTTTTTAAGTTGGCATTATGTTTGGTAAAACTAGGCTTTAGCAATGTCATGATGGATGTCATGATCGATTGAAGATAAATCCTACACCTAAGGATGTTAAAAACACTCGAACTGGAAGCTAAAGTTGTCTTGGAGTGCAGAAAATAGACCCGATGTCATAGCAGGATGTATTCGGTGTGACATTATTCATGAATCTGTTTGTTCTGATTTTTCGAGTTTGTTGAGCGCTAAATATTGTTTTACATTAGAAAGCATGCTCACGTGGCTGCTAAGTTAAACTTAATTAAACCTAAATTGGTTTGTTGAAAGACCATGTTTTTAGGATTAAATTAAGTGAACCCTAACTATCTTTATGGAAGCCCAGTTTCGGGACTGCTTCTATAAAAGAAAAGAACTTACAAGCTGTCTTGCGCCTTTGAATGTATTGAAGAAATAGCGAACTTGTTTGTATCTTTATAGGATTTGTAACAGTTGTAATTGTGTAATTCTAGTTTCTCTTGTGAGCCAAGCAACTATCAATTGATAAGTGCATTGGACTAGGATTCATGAAGGGTAGTTTATCACTCAAAGCTTTAAAGCACGAGTGTTTGTCTCTTGATTGAAGCTTTCAAGAAGATCAAAGATATTTTATTGAAGTGTGTCTTCTGATTCAATTAGTCAATAGGTTGATATCAACTTTGTGATTGAGGGGTAGGAACTTATATCTAAGTAGGACTTAGGTAAAGGGTCATTGGGTAGAATTAAGTGAGAAGGCATCAACTAGTGTGTTGTTGGTAGGGTCTTAATTGATCTGCTAATATTGAACTTTCTCCACGGCTTGGTAGCCCGGATGTAGTTTGTTGAACTTTGAACTGGGTGAACAACAATGTTATTCTTTGCTTTCTATATTCTTGTGTGAATTACTAGCATAGTGTCAGAATCTTGTGTCATAACATTCTCGTGACATCAAGTATATCACGCTACAGGAATTTCAATTAGCATCGAGAGTGCACTCGCTTGTTATTTCTGGGTGAGATCTAGGATAATAGTTTCGGCGTAATGGATAAAGAAGGATTTGGAGGAAGACCACTATTCTGGATGGGTCTAATTATGATTCCGGAAGCCTCATATGGTTTGCCTTCTTAAGATCATGGACATTAAAGCTTGGAGATTGTGATAAAGGATGGAAACATCCCACCAAGCTTGAGAAAGATGGCACTACTTGTCTTGAAACACGAGGAGGAATGGGCAAGAGAAGAAGAGCTAGCTCTTGGGAACTCTAAAGCATTGAATGCTCATTCAATGGTGATTGAGAGGAACATCTGATTAGTCCATCAATGTGAGTTGGCCGGGATGTTTGGGACACTCTCGAGAACTTCTCATGAGGGAACATCCGTGAAGATGTCAAGACTTGGATACTCACTACCAAATTTGAGAATTTGAAGATGAAGGAGAAATATTCATGAATTTCATATGAATATTTTGGAAATTACCAATGCTCAGGCAATGGTGAAAGATGTAGGAAGAAGGCGGTGAAGATTCTCGGATCCTTGCCTAAGAGATTGCAATGAAAGTCAACGCAATAGGGGAGGCTCGAGACATGACACCTTAAAGGTTGAAGAACTGATGGGACTCTCTATGACTTTTAGAGATAGAATTAGTGAAACTGTTGACAAGAAGAACAAGAGCATAGCATGTCCAATTCTGAAGAGGATGCAAAGAGGAAGATGAGGAGAAGTCTGAAGCTATAGGCATGCTTGGAAGCAGTTCAACAAACGGTCGGGGAGAATTGATCCAAAGTCAAGGTCATATGTCAAGGACATTGCATGACATCAGCAGATCTTATGATTCCATTGAAGATCCAAGTCGAGAAAAAGGAAGTCAAAGCGAGGATTCCAATGTCCAGAATGTGAAGGATATGGTCATATTAAATTTGAATGTCCTACCTTTTTAAAGAAACAAAGGAAGGGATGACATTCACTTGGTGATAGTGAGTCGAGAGTGAATCGGAAGGAAAGCATTAAACTTGTCTGCACCTTACGGAAGATGTAAATCAGATAATGTGATGATGACCTTTGAAAGAACTTTCTTGATACTTACAAAGCCGTGTATCGAAGTGGTGAAGTATATCGTGAGAATGGCAAAAAAAGCGGTTGAGAAGTTGGAAATGACAATGTGAAGGCATTTGAAGTCGAGAAGAAGGAGAATACAATCACTATAAGTCATCTCAGGTGAAATTATGAGTGTTAAATTCCAAGCTTGATCGGATGACTAAATCATCAAAATCTTGACACTGGGCCCGATAGAAAGTTAGAAGAAATTCTTCACTTGGACAAAATCTTGGAAATAAGCATGGTCTAGGATATGTGGTGAAAAAGACTTTTAGTGACAAGAAAAAGAAGAGGCATGGGAAACCAAGGTCAAAGCGGATGTCACAACATAAAGCAGAAATGTTCACAGCTCGAGGGATATGGCTGCAAAATCTCTTTGATGCGAAGAAAACAGACGATAAGTCAATGTCAAGCAGATGTCACAACATTGGGGTCAACTTGGGATCCAGGAGAAACATGAAGAAGAAGTCTCAAAGATGGAGATGTCTCATCATTGTGGAAGGTTTGGACACATAAAAACCCTTACATTATAGGCTTCATGGATATCTAATGGAACTCCTATGTTCGACCTAAGAACATCAAGGTACCTATATACTCAAAAGTGGAAGAAGAAACTGACATTGATTGCTCACACTTCTCTTAAATGTATGCAGGAAAGATTGGTACTTTGACAGTGGGTGTTTAAAGCATATTTGGAATAAAAACCTACTTGAATAATGTCAAACCCCATTCTACCCGACTTTGTTACTTTCACGGAGATATAGAGCTAAAGAAATCAAGGGTTGGAAACTTGAACTGCTAGGGGTTAAATCTAAATGGATGTTCTTCCCACGGTAAAAAACTGTTGCTAACCTCATAAGCATAAATCGACTATGTGATATGGGATTCAAGTTAACTTCACAGTCGAATGTCTTGTAATCAATGATAAACAAGAAGTAGTTATGAGAGGAATCAGATCAAAGGACAACTGCTACATGTGGGAATCTGAGAACACCAACCTCTCTTCTATGTGCTCTACAGACAAGGATGAAAAGGAGGTAAAACTATGGCATCAAAAACTTGGACATATGCATCTCAGAGGGATGAAAAAGATCATCACTATGGAGGCTGTCAGAGGGATACCAAAACTCCATATTGATGAAGGAAGATTCTGTGGTGAATGTCAAGTTGGAAAGCAAACCAAAATGTCACACCCAATGTCTAGACATCTGACCACTTCCAGTCTTGGGCTGCTTCATATGGATTTGATGGGGCCTATCAGGGTTGAGTCTTGGTGAAAAAGATATGCCTATGTTGTTGTGGATGACTTCTCGGATTACATGGATAAACTTCATCAAAGAAAAACGATGTGATTGATGTCTCTAAGAGTTATGCAAAGACTTCAAAGAGAGAAGGAAAATTATGTTATCGAATAAAGTGACCATGGAAAGGAATTTGAAACAATGAAGTTTGATGAATTACTTTCCTCGAGAGGATCAATCATGAGTTTTCTTCTCCTATAACACCTCAACAAAATGGGTTGTAGAAAGAAAGAATAGGACTATCTGAGAATGCGCAGAGCAATGATTCATGCTAAAACTTCTATTCACTTTTGGGTGAAGCTATGAATAAAACTTGCTATGTTCTATGAGTTTACACTTAAGAAAGGGAACTTCTTCTACTATGTGATGAATTTTGATTGGAGCAATGCAAGATGAATTGAACAGTTCAAGCAACATGAAGTATGGAATTGGTTCTAGACCGAAGGAACAAATATCATTGGTACAAAGTGGATCTACAAGAACAAGTCCGATGCGAAGGGTGTCACGGGGAATAAAAAGACTTGTTGCTCAGTTACTCGGGTTGAGGGGATTGAACTTTGATGAGACCTTTGCACGTGCTAGGCGGAATCTATCGAGGCTTCTACTAGGGTTGCTTACATTCGATTAAGTATTTGGATGGATGTGAAAAGTGCCTTCCTAAATGGCTACTTGAATGAGGAAGTATATAGAAACGACCTAAAGTTTGTGGATCCAAGTTATCGATCATGTCTACAAATTAAGGAAAGCCCTATATGGACTAAAGCAAGCTCCAGGGCTGGTATGAAAAATGACCAAGTTCCTTCGGACAAAGGCTACAGAAAAGGCTTGGATAAAACTCTCTTTGTCAAGAATGAAGGAAAAGATAATGGTTGCTCAAATTTATGTGGATGACATAGTCTTTGGTGGAATGTCGAGACTCAATGGTGAAACATTTGCCAATCAAATGCAAAGTGAGATGAAATGAGTCTTATGGGAGAGTTGACCTACTTTCTTTTCAAGTCACTCAGAGACTCAACATTCCTTTCACAGAGCAAATATGCAAGGAATATTGTCAAAAGTTTGGAATGGAGAATGCGACCATAAAAGGACTCTGCTCCCATGTGAAGTTGTCCAAGGACACAAATGGTGAAAAGGTAGACCAAAGTTTGTATAGAAGCATGATAGGAAGCTTGTTGTATCTAACGACCGGCAGACGACATTGCATTTGCTGTTGGGGTATGTGCAAGATACCAAAATTGAACCTAAGTGAGTCACATTAACCAGTGAAAAGAATTACGATGTGAGTGGAACTGTAGCTATGGTATCCTGTATTCCCATGGATGTGAACCCATTTTATCTGTTATTGTGATCTTGATGGGTGGTAGTCTTGATGTGAGAAAAAGTACCTACGGAGGATGCTTCTTCTTGGGAAACAATCTTGTTTCTTGGTTCAAAAAGCAAAGCGTATGTCCTTGTCCTTCTGAAGCTGAATACATAGCGGTAGTAGCGATTGTTCTCAAATAGTGCGGATAGGCGGATCTTTGTCTGAGTACAATGTCACAGGATGTCATGACATTGTCTTTGTGACAATCTAAGTGCTATTAATATTTCAAAGAATCCTATACAACACGTGGGACTAAGCACATTGACATAAGACATCACTTCATTAGAGATCTTGTGGAGGAGAAAGTGATTAAATGGACCATGTAGTCAACTGATTTGCAATGGTGACATTTTACTAAAGCTCTTGATGCTAGTCAATTTGAAAATTTAAGAACAAGCTGGGCATTTGTCAATATGAGGAATTGTAGCAATTAAAATTGCTTACAAAGGAGAAGAAAGCAGGTATTTCAAATAAATATGAATGGGTCATTTCTTTATTTCCCTCTTAGTTTTAAAGGTTTCAAGAATATCAAGAGACACCTCCATATAATAACCTCTCTTATTGAAGTATCATTTCCTCTCCACCCACAAGATACTTTCAAATTCTCATCAATTCCTCAATATATCGGTGAAATATGTCTTCTTCATCCTCTTCTTCCCAAGACTATTGTTCATCTCCCACCATGGTGAGATTAGGGCATTCTTTGAAGCCATGAATATTGAACTGTGAAGGTCTCCCTCGGCGTTCAATGGCAATGACTCTCGAAATCGACATGCGGAATGATCAAGGTTCATCAGCGTCTACTGGTAAGACGACTGCCTCTTCTGTTTCCCCTGAGATAAGAAATAGGGAAGGTACCAAGTATGTAGAAGAAGCCATTGCTAGGATAGTCACCAGAATCCTAGACAAACATCACTCTGTTCCTGGAATTTCTGTTCCCCTTAATCAAAGACCTGCTAGCCCTAGTTTAGCAGATGATCCAGATGTCACAAAGAATGTCATGACATCTGATGATCACGTCCAGGCAACTCATGTGGACCCTGATTCTTCTGCTGATTTCCCTGTCAAAGCAAAGGGAGGTATTTCTGGTTCTCAAGATGAGCAAATAACCAGAACTGGAACTTCCTCAAAGAAGTATAGAGCTAAATTCTTTGGTTCAAAATGCAAAAGAACACCAATGGCCAAGAAGGAAAGCTCACGAACACCAAAGCTGAACAAGCTTGATAAGGTGATGATCGTCTGCTGACAATGAAGATATCTCTTAATGGGAAGAGCAACTAATTAAGTTCTTTATGTTGCTTCCATTTTGATTTGTCAATTTTACATCAATTTTTTACTGCTTTCTGTTTTGATTTTTGTTTTTCTCATTTGTGCTTCTTTTGGATGATTGTAAACATTGTGAGATGTGTATCCACATATACCAATCTGGTACTTAATTATTTTGAGTATACTTGTTTTAGTCTTGTTTGATTAAAAGTTTGGGAACTTGTATTGTTTCCTTTGGCCCTTTATGGCTAAAGGGGAGAAGAACTCTTGTATATGATGAGTATGGGACTTTAAATTGTATGCCTCTGTTTAAAATTTTGTATATGGGGCAATTGTGGGAATTGTGGGATTTTGTATGGGTAGAATTTATCTTCTCTAAGTTCTAGTTACTTAAAGCTTAGGAAAGCTTAGGAAAGCTTAGAACTAGTTTATTGTCTTCTGCTGCATAGGTTCTCTAATGTGTTAGATAGTTTTAGCCAAAATGTGCCAAAGGGGAGTTTGTTAGTGTTTTTAAGTTGGCATTATGTTTGGTAAAACTAGGCTTTAGCAATGTCATGATGGATGTCATGACATTCGAGATTGAAGATAATCCTACCGCTAAGGATGTTAAAAACGACTCGAGCTGGAAGCTAAAGGCATCTTTGAAATTCTGAAAGCAGTGATGTCATAACAGATGTTATGACATTGATGTAACATTATTCTGAAATCTGTTGTTCTGAGATTTTAGGAAGTTTGTTGCTGCTAAATATTGTTTTACATTATTAGAAAGCATGCTCGTGGCGCTAGGTTAAACTTAATTAAACCTAAATTGGTTGTTGAAAAGACCATGTTTTAGGATTAAATTAAGTGAACTCTAGCTATCTTTATGGAAGCCCAAGCGAAGTTTCAGGACTGCTTCTATAAAAGAAAGAACCACTTACAAGCGTCTGCGCCCTTTGAATGTATTGAAGAGATAGCGACTTGTGTTTGTGTCTGTTAGGATTTATAGATTGTAATTGTGTAATTATAGTTTCTCTTGTGAGCCAAGCAACTATCAATTGATAAGTGCATTGGACTAGGATTTGCTGTAAGGGTAGTTTATCACTCAAAGCTTTAAAGCACGAGTGTTTGTCTCTTGATTGAAGCTTTGAAGCAAGATCAAGATATTTTATTGAAGTGTGTCTTCACAATTCAATTAGTGAATAGGTTGATATCACTGATGTGATTGAGGGGGAGTGATTAGGAACTCATATCTAAGTAGGACTTAGGTAAAAGGGTCATTGGGTAGTGATTAAGTGAGAAGGCTGTCAACTAGTGTGTTGGCTGTAGGGTCTTCGAATTGATACTGCTAATAGTGAACTTTCTCCCTGGCTTGGTAGCCCCCAGATGTAGGTTTGTTGAACCGAACTGTGTGAACAACTTATTGTGTTATTTACTGCTTTCTGTATTTACTGTGTGAATTGCTAGCATAGTGTCAGATACTGTGTCATAACATTCTTTGTGACATCAAGTATCTGCTGCCAGGAATTTCACCTTTGAAGCTCAGTGTTATGCAAGTGAGAAGAAGGTACTAGAGTTGACCAAGCTACTTCACGAGGAGCGAAGCATCAACGCCTACCTCGACACCAAGAGGAAGCGCCCATGGGAGACTTAGAGCTTTAGGATTTATATGTTTTCTTTTATTTGTTTGAACTATCTTTTGTACTTAAAAGAAAAAAAAAAAGAGTACTAATAAATGTTTGTTCATTGCTTGTTTAACAAATTTAAATCTCTAAGGTCCTTGAAAACATTGCATTGCATTCGCATAAACATTGCATATCATAGCATAACATTGCATCACAGGTACATTGAAGATTGGTTTTCTCATTTGCTCGCTATTTATTTTAGCGAAATGGCTCTTGAGCAGATTGTCAAAGATCTCAGACTCTCGAATGCTCGGTTTCAGCAGATGTTCACTAGCTTGGTCCAAGGCCAGAAGATCGAAGAAGCTCATCAATAGGAAGAAGAAGGTTGTTGGTCTTACGAGCAGGGGCAGCTACAAAGATGGTCCTAAAGTGGTTAGTCGAATTGAGCTCTCTGAAGGAAGTGTCAAGAAAGAGGATGAGCAAAGTGACAAGGGTGATGGCGAAGGTAGTCAGCATGAGCCTGAGAAAGACTATGATAATGGCCAATACTCTGATGAAGATGACAAGTACAAGAAACTTGAAGATCGTACGAATCTTGTGGAAAACACGAAGATGTCAGACTGAATTTTGATGATCTGAGTCTTGTCCCTGGTGTTGTGATTCCTCCCAAGTTCAAAGTTCCAACTTTTGCTAAGTACAATGGCATGTCTTGTCCGAAGTTGCATTTGAAATCCTATGTTCAGAAGATCAATCCCCACACTGATGACAGAAAGTTGTGGATGCACTATTTTCAAGAGAGTTTGTCCTGAACCCAGTTGGAATGGTATTATCGACTAGAGAATGACCGTATCCGTACTTGGGTAACTTGGATGCTTTCTACAAGCGATATAGTACAATCTTGAATTGACACCCACTCACATGCAACTACAAAGTATGTCTATAGGTCGTGATGAGAAGTTCAAGGAGTATGCTCAGAAGTGGAGAGATCTAGCGAGTTCAGCCACCCTTGTCCAATAGGGAGTTGGTTGATATGTTTATGGGAACAGCAGGCCGTTCTTCAATCATCGATTGGAAACTCTTGAATTTCACCGGTGATATTAGCGGCGTATCGATGGTATCAAGTGGGAAGATTCATGAATCATCATCAATTGATGCGAAGAGATCTTTTGGTGGTAGAAAAAAGCTAATCTGTGTATGGTCGAAAAGCCGAGCCAAGACCGACCGTGCTCAATCTGTGGGGCGGTTGTGATCTCAATCCTACATCGGACAACCTCAGTGAGACAGCGTAGCGTAACAGCAGCGCCACGAGGCGGTTACAAAGATCAACATGCCATTGTCATGACCTTGCAACACATGTTGAAAGCAAAGCTGATTACCTTGAGGGATCCTCCTCAGAATGTCAACACTTCCTCTCCGAGATACAATCCTAATGCTAAGTGTGCTTACCATTCCAATAGCCCTGGATATAGTACGAATGATTGTTGGGCTCTGAAGAACAAGATTCAAGACATGATTGAAGCTAAGCAGATTGAGTTTGGCCCTCCTGTTGAGACCCCGAATGTGATCAACGCGTCTATGCCTAACCACGACAAGAGTTCCAATGCCGTTGGCGATGATACTTATGTTTTCAACATAGATGACTTGACCATTCCTCTGATGACTGTTAAGAAGAATTTGTTGCATGCTGGTGTCAATCCAGGATGCCCAGAAAATTATCGTTGGTGCCGTCCGCTTTGATGGTTATGCTTGGTTGAGAAGGCGTGTCGATTGCATGATGGATAACCGTGAGATACTATTTACGAAACCACACGTGCGAAGCTGTGAAGAAATGTCTAAGTTGAAGATTGACAATGTGAATGACGCACCATCGTATGGGATACCTTGGGAGTGGAAAATACGATTACATGGTGAAGTACCTGCTCGAGGCTATAAGATTCCTATTGAAGATGTTAAGGCGGCCGGGATGATTTCCCGAAGACTATCTTTGATGTTAACATGTAAGATTTCCTCTGCTGATCCTCGCCTAGGTGGCACCTCTTATCATTACTTCTCAAGACCGGTTCCGTATTCCTCGACAAGGCTATCCCTTGGAATTATGGGTGATGTTTACTATCATGGCGTCAAGCAAGACCCTCGACCATTGAAGATCTTATAATTGAAGCTACCATTCGGCGTCGACAACATCAGGATCAAGTAAGGTGACGAGCGGAAGGTTTTCTCTCAGATATCTCTCCTCCAAAAGACACCGCGACTCCATTTCGCATTCGGTATTCAACCCATTCCCAGGCTAGAGGAAAGAACGGTGACTCATCTCAGGAAGTACCAAAGATTCTTGAAGATACCTCCAAACAAGAAATGGAGGAAATTCTAAAGATTATCAAGAAGAGTGACTACAATGTTATGGAACAGTTAGGACAGACTCCGTCTAAAATCTCCATGCTTGCTCTGCTCTTGTGCTCCAAGGCTCATGCTAATGCCTTGGTGAAATTTCTGAAGAATGCTCATGTACCGCAAGTGTCATACCCCAAAATTTGCCCTCCATCTATTTAAGAGATTTCATACATCTATGCTCAAGGATTCCTCAAGAGTTGATCAGACAAACTCTCTCCTAGACAATCAACCCAAACTAGGGTTTGGTATCTCTCAAGTCAAGATGGATTTCCAACACCTCCAATGGTCTTCATGCCTCCTCATATGCTTCAAAGATTCTCCATGTCAAGTTTCAAGCCTCACAAGTCAAGTTTCCTCAGGCAATTGCTCAAATGGTTGAAAATCGGGTGTATTGGACAAAAAGTCAACTATGGTCAACAAACAGTCAAAACTTCTGATTTTTGGTCAACATCCTAATTTTGAAGTAACATTCATCATTTGATCAAGGGTTGATCATGATTCATCAAGAAAACTCAAGATTTGCCCAAAAGTCAAACTTTCTAAATTAGGGTTTCTAGATGAAAAGTCAATGAACTTTGGTGATCATAACTTTCTCATACTTTCTCGAAATTTTCCACCACCTCTTGTTTTGAAGGAAATCCAATTCTCTACAACTTCATGTCTCACAAGAATGTCAAAAATGCTTCATTTGAGAGGTATAGCTCAAAACATTACTGGTCATTTTCAAAGTCAACAAAAGTCAACTTTTGTTTTGAAGATATATTGAGCATGGTAACTCAATTGAGATGAGACCAAAGACATTGTTTAGAGGACTCTTAGAGCTTTCCAAAAGTCCAAGAACACTCAAAATGTGGAAAATTGAGCAAGTTACACCATTCACAAGTTGGGCAATTTTGGAAGAATGCACAAGAGATACTTCAAAAATCAAATCTTTTGCAAATGGGCCTACTTTTTCTTCATCCTAACTTGTTCCTCATGCAATTAGGAATATCCAAGCCCAATGCCACGAATTTTGATTTATTTTTCTATTTAATTTGTAATTTATTTATTTAAATGCAAATTAAATCTTAAAATAAATTATAAAATCAAAATTAATTAGAAGATTGATTTTATTGCTCTCTTGTGATCAATCAACCCATAAATGCCAAATTTGAAATTGGATCAAATTTGGCAAGATTGGATTGAAATTGGACAAAATTTGAAAATTTGATTTCATGAGAATATCAAATTTGATTTCTAATGAATGTTGATCAATTCCTTCCAAATTCAATCCCAAATCCATCCAGTATAAATACATGATGCATACCTATCAAGAAAGAACGAAAAAATTGGCTCAGAAACCCTAATCCAAACTCAAAGAAATCGTGTTCTTGAAACAACTAGCAATCCTAATTCCTGCCATCCACAGCCAATTTTGAGCATTCCATCTTGTTCCTTGTGCCATTATGAATTGATCCAGACCCTCACATTGCTTAAAATCATCAACAATCAAAGAACCCGAAATCGGTTTGTTCAAGAAAATTTCAAAATCGTATTTCAATTATCATGCATTTTTAACATGTTTTATTGTTGTTTTTGTGATTAGTGAGAAGTTTGCAAGCGATCTGGGCAGGTTAATTGTATTTCCATAGCCTGGAACTCGATATGCCATAGCTAGGGTTCCTGAACACGATTTAGGGTTTCCCTTAAATGGAAAAATTGAACCTCAAGGCTTACCATTGCATTGAATGACGTGGAATCGAACCATGGTCTTAGAATTCATTTATATTACTTGTGTATGATTTTTGATTTTGCGAGGTTATAGCGTCGAGCCAAGGCCGTATTGAATTTTCAAAAATTTGAATCGGGGAAGATGAAGTCTGGCGCGAGTTTGATGCAACAAGGAGATGACGCGTGCTTGTAATCCATTCGCTCCAATTTTCAAACACGTGGGCGCGTTGGTTCAGATGGTCAAGGCATGGCATTGTGAAAGCAGGGTCATGGGTTCGATTCCCAGTAGGACCATTTGCTTTTCCAGCTTTTACAAGTTTGCATTTTTCCATATTTCCATATTTTTCATTATTTTTAATATTTCCATATTATTTTAATTGTTTTCATGATTTTTATTCTGCATTAAAAAATTACCAAAAACATTTTTTCTTTTTACATTATTTTCATAAAAATCTTTATTAAATTTAATAAATTAAAAACTATAATTTTTGCATGCATATTCATTTTATTTTTATTTTAGCATTTAAATCATTATAAATTGCATTTTAATTATTAAATCTTTTCAAAAATCCCAAAAATTATTTTAATTTATTTATCTTATTTCAGCATATATTAATTTTCTCATATTAAAATTTGCATTTTCTAACATTTTTCTCTTGTTCGATTCATATTGCATTTTTCGATTTTCTTATTCTTTCACAGGTTGCACCGATTCGGACGTTTTTTCTTTTATCGTTTTATTTTTTCCAATAATGTAATTGTTCATGGGTTGTAATAGTTTAATCTAGGCTTTTATTTTCCATAAGTTTAAATTATGTATACGCCCCAAAGCCATGTAATAGCGTAGGTTTATCTTTCCGCATCTTTACATTCCGCATTTTAATTTCCGCATCCTATAAACTGTTAGTAACTAGGCGTGTATGGCAAGATAATAATGAACATAGCCCACTAACTTCAAGATAACATATTCTGAAATCAACACTTCTCTCACCGCACCCTTAGGGTAATTTTCTCGTTGCCTTACAATTCAAAATGGTCGTGTCCCTCGAGCGTAGAGGTATTCTAGCCGTTGCCTTCAAACAAATCATCATAGTCCCTTGATACAAAGATCATAGACCCACGATGTCGCCTCCGAATACATGATCTTGACCCTCGATTGTCGCCTACGAAAATGATGATAGTCCCTTGAATGTGCTAGGATACTTCCTACAAGTTGCCTTCTATGACCATCCGATGTCCCGAATGTCCGATTACATCCAGCGAATGGAGCTACCTACTAACTAATGGTATGGCTAGAGCTATTCTAAAGGAGCGTAAAATAACAAAGCGACCAAATTACGAGTAGGTAATAAGACTTTTAGTTGCTTGCTCTATCAAAATACTTTTCACACCTCACTTTTTCAAGTTCAAATTCTTTTCAAAGCGAAACATTTCCGAACACTTTGTATACACTCCTACATGAGTCATTACAAAGTCAAGCGAAATGCCCTTTTCAAAACATCTTTGTCAAACACACGAAAGCAATTTTAAAAGTGATCTAGAGCGACTAAGAGCCGTAGATAACTACGGATGGAAAGGGTGCTAATACCTTCCTTTTCATAACCATTCTCCCGAACTCGAGAATCTAACGAAGGTCTTTTACATTACTTTTACCTTCCCATAATTGGATAAAAATAAAAGTCGGTGGCGACTCTTGCTATCCGCACATTTGGATACAAAAATCCTACAAATTGAGTTCAAGTATCCGGCTGGCGACTCTGCTGAGGACACACCTAAAGAGAATTGCCTTAAGGATTTCTAGATAACTTTTACCGCTTTCTGTTTGAATTGCTTGCTTTATCTTTAAGGGTTGCTTGGGTATTATATTGTTGGGGGATCCTACACCCGGATCCGGGTTTCCTTTTAGGTAAGTAGCATTAGATCATCGCGACCGCTAGACGTATAACTACACGGTCAACATGATGGCTACGTTAAGCGTGACATTTGGTTGTCCGATACTCTTCATTCCCAAGTTGAAGATAGTATTTGGCTTCTGCGTGGTGTCATCAAGCGCTAACTAAACTTTTAGAACCTTAATTGACCCATCTTGGCCATTAGAAGGTAGTGAGATGGCCGGCTTTGGTGTAGACCGAGGTTGGTTGATACTCGATGCTACGCTCATTGAGATTAGACTTTTGGGACATTTTCGATCGACCACTTGGCCGTCGTATTGAAATAAGCGCCTCGAGAAAGATCGTGATATGAGATTCCTAGAACCGGTTACTATTATAGGACGGGATGAACCAACTCAAACTTTTGGTAGGGTAATCACCTATACCTCATGCAAGCCTTAACCCTAGGCTCATTGTGTGAATTGTTTGTGTGTGCTAAACATGACATCATGACATCATTTGCATTGCATATCATTTCTAACTATTTCAAGGACCTAGGGATTTATCTTTGCTTTCTGTTTTGTAGGGATTATGGCTTCTAGAAAGACTATCCGAATAAACTTCATGGGTATCCCTTCTCACTCAAAGAATTGGTTTGAAATTCCCGACCATGCTCGGTTCATCAAAAGACATGGTTATCTACTTGATTTGGTTATCTCGGTTTTGAAGAAGATATGATGCATGTCTATTCCAGGTTCTTTGATCCGAAACACCATTGCTTCACATTTCCCGATTATCAGTTGGTTCCTACCTTGGAAGAATTCTCTAAGCTACTTGGGATACCTATTCTTGACCAAATGCCATTCACCGGTTTGGAAAAGGTTCCTAAGTTCGAAGACATCGCATCCGCCTTACACCTTAAGCGCTCAGACATTGAGGCCAATTGGGAAACTAGAAGTGGAGTTAAGGGTTTACTTTCCAAGTTCTTAATTAAGAAAGCCCGAGAGATCCTCAAAGATATGAGTTTCCATGCATTTCAAAACATTGTAGCCTTGCTAATTTATGGTTTGGTTCTATTTCCTAACTCGGATCAATTCATAGATGTCAATGCCATCAAGTTGTTTCTTACCCGCAATCCAGCGCCTACTTTACTTGGAGATATTCTACATTCTCTCCACACTCGTACTACTAAGAGACAAGGAACTCTCATGTGTTGTGTCCCGTTACTTTCAAGGTGGTTTATTTCGCACCTTCCTCCATCAGTTTTGAAGAACGAACAAAGGTTGAGATGGTCTCAAAGATTGATGTCACTTTCTCATTCCGATATCCGTTGGAATCTTTTCTCTCAAAAGGACTTCACATTCATTGGCGTTGTGGAGTTCCCTAATGTACCACTCCTTGGTATAAGGGAGGTATTACTTATAACCCTTCTCTAGCTCGTCGGTTTGGTTTTGCAGAAGAGATGGTCCACATGATATGCTTCTCCAAGATGTTGTGTTCGACTACAATCACGATCTCGAATTAAGCGAAGGTTTATACGCTTGGGGCATGGTAAAGAAGGCGATACCAAGACTTTGGGGCACCGAACTCCATTCCTTGGGAACCTTACCTCAAATGGGTGCGAGCTCGAGCTCAAAACCTCATGATGCCATTCACGCTGTTTTGCGGTAATTATGGAACTGTTGCTATAGGTGGCGTACTATCTTATTCTCCACCACGACATGCCTACGATTTTGAAGACTTGAAGAGATCACGGATTGACTTAAGAAGAGGATACCTTTGAAGCTCGATGCTATGCAAGCGAGAAGAAAGTGTTAGAGTTGACAAAGCTACTTCACGAGGCGAAACATCAGCGCTTACATCGGCACCAAGAGGCGCCCATGGGAGACTTAGAGCTTTAGGATGTTTATGTTTTCTTTTATTGCTTTGAACTATCTCTTGTACTTAAAAAGAAAAAAAGAATAATGAGAAGTACTAATAAATGTTTGTTCATTGGTTGTTTAACAAATTTAAATCTCTTAGGTCCTTGAAAATATTGCATTGCATTCGCATAAACATTGCATATCATAGCATAAAATTGCATCACAGGTGTTGCACCCAAAATTGCCCTCTATCTCGATTTTATCGGCTTAGGCTTCGCATTAAATGCGCATACATATCCATTAGATCATTGACATTAAGCGATCATTCATCCATTGCATATGCATCGGTTCATCGTATTTAAATTGACCAAAAGTTAGTTTAAATCGATATTTGCATATTTATAATTATAAAATACCCGACATTTCACTTCATTCATTTTATCTCCTTACATTTGTTGTGACATTTTAAGTTGATTATATATCGATAATATCAATATTTCGATTTTACAAGCAATTGTTAAAAGCGATTCGACCTTGTCGGAAAATTAGCGGGAAAAATATTTCAAACTTTAGCCTCTAACTCCTTTGCTTTATGAATCTCGTGTCACGTAGATCATGAAAATGTGATCTCTCTAATTTTTCGATACATTTGAAATTTTGTTTTTAAGTAAGTGTTTTAAAATCAGGTATTTTTTATTATCGTTTTATTTCAATTTTAAATATTTCGATAATTTTTCTTTAATGTTTGATACCCGTAGTTTATTTTAATATGTTCATTTAATTTTTTCGGATAATTATTGTCCGAACTTTTACCATTTTTAATAATTTTAAATGTCTAATTTGTATCTTAAAAAAATCAAACAAAAAACATTTTTGGGCTTGTAAATTTTTACTAGACCCAATTTTATGGCCCATTTATTTACTAAGGGTATTTCTGGCATTTAAAAAATAGTCTAAACCTAATATTTGGGTATAAATGTATATGTTATGTGATTGATTAAAGGAGGCCAAATTGAAAAAAAAAACGGAACATTGAGAGGCCAAATTGAAAAAAAACGGAACATTGAGAGGCCAAATTGAAAAAAAAGCGGAACATTGAGAGGCCAAATTGAAAAAAAAAACGGAACATTGAGAGGCCAAAAAAAAATTGAAAATGGAAGCATTGTGGCAGCGGGTAGAAAGCGAGTCCCAATCTCGTCTCTCTCAACACCACCTTCCTTTATCCATCTCGAGCCATCTTGATCTTGCCTCATCCTTTTCACGAACTCCCTTCAACATCACATCTCACTCCCATAACACTGTAACCTCTCGGCCACTCTTCTACCCAGCCGTAATCTTCCCCTCTCACAAACCAGCAACCTCCATCGTCACACACCATTCCTCTTCATTCAACACCCGCACCCTTCAGAATCGTGCTCACCCTCCGTTTCCCTTAGTTCAACAACGCCTTAGTCTCACCCATAACATACTCCTGTTTTCGTTACTCATCATCACCATCCATAGTAAACCCTCTGTTCGACAACCATTCCACGTAAGCTCATCCTCCTTTCTCTCACCACACCCTCTGTAGCGCATCACTTTCCTTCGCGAGCCCCTTTACAAACCCTTCATCCATCCTCCTTGACCTCCACCATTTCCTCTTTCTCACGCCGTCAATCCCTATTACTCTCTGCTGTCACCTCCCTGTCTCCGTTTCGCTCACATCAATCTCCTCCTTCATATACCTCAGCCGTCCTCCATTCCCTTCCGTTCTCCACCAGCCGCTGTGTTCTTTCCCTAACCTCTAGTCCAGAACCGACTTCATCTCAAACAACCATCAACTCCCTCATCTTTCCGTCCACCTCCTCTCACAGTCCCTTTCGATACCTCCTTCCAAAACAACAACCATCGACCACAGTCCTTCGTCTTGTGTCTGTTAACTCCGCCGAACCTCTACGTCTCTCACGGCCAGCCATCTCTCTCGATTCCAACTCTCCAAACCACCTTCAACCGTGACTCTAGCCTCCTCCGTCCCAACAATCAGACAACGACACTTCCGTCAAGCTCGCCGCTAAATTCTCACCATCATCTTCTCCGTATAATCTTCAACAGTTCCAAGATTTATTCCTTCGGGTGAATCTTTAGCGGTAGAGTTGGTTGACAAATTCTCTTGGTTTGGACTCGATGGTGGAGTCGAGCATGACAACATCCTCTTTTCGTTTTGATGGAGGTTGTGATCGGAACCACCGTGAACTTTGGCATATCGGAGAGATGGCGGAGGATTCTTGTAGCGTTGATGACATGGGCGTGACATTTGATCACTAGTTCATGTGAGGTTAGTATCCACCAAGCAGATTTCTATGCTATTTGTTATTTTATTTTTGAAATTGATTTACATTTTTCCGACAATTAAATAACTTGATCAATTAATAAATAGTGACACATATAAAGAAAAAGCGTGACACTAAAAATCAAGAAAAATATAAACCGGACTTTGAAATGGGTTTGCAAAAATATGATTTGGACTTGTTATCATAAAAATGCTAATGGATTTATGATCTTTGGGCCTTAAATCTTGGATCGCTTCACATATCTCCTTCTAATACACTCCTGTCTTGTACATACACCATGTCCAATTTTGCTTATGATTTCGGTTCCATACAATGCTACTAACATGTTTGCTATTTGTGAAGGTATTCAAGGATTATCAAGAATATATTTTCTATTAGTGCATCTATATATCTTTTTTAAATTGTTATTATAGTTCTATTATTATTTTGATATGAAATTTAGTAATGTATTTAGTATTTTATTTTTTATATTTAATATTGTAAATACAATTACACTACTTTTATTCATATATTTTATTTGGTTTATTTTATAAATTCAATTACATTGTAATTATTGTTTTGTGTTCGATTTGAATTAGAATTTAATTCAACCTTCAAATGAATTTGAACGCAAATGTATCTATTCTTCGTATAGTTTTTGTTCGTATTTTGAGTGATGTAGGGATCTTCATTTGGTATTCATCCGATGCATCAAGCCTTATCCGACCTTGAAGACTACTTGGAGCTCAACTCTTGCACAACATAAAAGCTATTTAATTATTCAAACTAATTCAATTTGGTTGTAATAGCTTATGATTTATTTAGTTGTGTGTTCTAATTACCGTTTAACTATGCGTTTATCATATTAGAACACATAGCCTCCTCTTGGGCTCCTCATCAAGAAGGTAAACATACACAATGCACACTGCACACATTCATAGTTTGGTCACGGCTTTTCTCTGACAACTATTCGATCGATTGTTCAATCGGTCGTTTAGAATACTAGTGTCACGCTAGTCCCACTTTTAGGAGCATACATAAAGCCACTTTGTATGGGCTCGCTTGTTTTCCTAATAACCCATAAAACACTTTCAAATTAAATTAATTAATTGAATTTGTTTTCAAAAAATCAATTTCTCTACACAAAACAAAAAAAACAAAAACATAGTGTTATGGTATTTAATTAAATTGTTAGAGGTTCGCCCGACGATTCAATTAAAATGTAAAGTATTTGGGCCATTAGAGGGTAACCAATGACTTAAATGCTTTATTCCATAACATAATAAAAATGAACTTTATTTCACCTCACTTCTTTTCATAACAAAGATTTTGGATGAGAGATGATCGGTTGACCTCAATCACCAATCTCGAGTATCGAATCGTTAGAGGATATCCCAACGTTTTGATACTTGTCATCCACAACCAAACCCTAAAACACTTTCAAATTAAATTAATTAATTGAATTTGTTTTCAAAATCAATTTTCTACAAAAAACAAAAAGCGTAGTGTTATGGTATTTAATTAAATTGTTAGAGGTTAGCCCGATTTAATTAAAGCGTAAAATATTTGGGCCATTAGAGGTAACAATAACTTAAATACTTTATTCCATAATACTTAATAAAAGTGAACTTTGTTTCACCTCACCCTTTTCATAATAAAGATTTTGGATGAGAGAAGATCGGTTGACCTCGATCGCCAATCTCGAGTGTCGAATCGTTAGAGGATATCCGACGTTTTGGTACTTGTCATCTACCATTAAAATCAATTCAACCCATTCAAATCCTTTTTCGCTCATATCGATTATCAAAATCAAAAACATTTTTAATCTAAAAACAATACAAACAATCCAAGATATTTTCAACAAGAACTACGGAGTTTTGACTTTCCCATTGCGAGGGAATACGTGGCCGCGGTTTCAAAACCGTGTCAAACTCAAAATAATAATAAACAAACCCTTTTCTTTACTTATTCATGACTTAGAAATTAGCGATTACACACACACAAACATATTTTGAACTAAATGGGTCCCATCGAGTACGATGGACGTAAGAGGTGCTAATACCTTCCCCTTGCGTAACCGACTCCCGAATCCATCTTTTTGGTCTTGTAGACCGCCTTATCCAATTTTTGTGGGTTTTATCTATATTTTCCCGTTCTTTTTAGAACAAATAAAATTAGGTGGCGATTTCATTGTTTTGAAAATTCATTTTAAATGATTTTTTTTGAAAATCGAGTTGCTTCAGTTGGCGACTTCACTTGGGAATTTTTTTAAAATTTTTTGACTAAGCGAGTCAACCCTAGTTTAGTTCTTCGCATGTTTGTGTGTTTGTTTATCGCTTTCTTCTTTATGCTTATCTATTGTTTATTTTCTTATTATTCTCTCTATGCTTTATATATTAATCTGTTGATATATTATTGTGATGGGAATTCATGGGCATTGATACATAGATAAGCCCACTACCCAGGCTTCTAGGTCACCTTTTAGGAATAGAGGGGTTGCGTAGCCTAGGTCCACTTGACTCCATTGTCTTGTTGGCCCGGCGAAGACTCGGCTTAGAGTTGGTTGTTTAAGGAGGTTGTTGGCCCGCGTTAGCGCAGGACATCAATCTTTGGACAAATGACCTATAACTCTAAGTTTGTTCATGTTGTCCTAACCGAGACCAAACGCTCAAATGTTGGATTTCGAGCATCCCATTAAGAGCCGTTTCTTGGGGTATACTTTTTCGAATACTATCGCCACGTAGGCCTCTCGCGCGATGATAGTGTTTGTAAAAGGGGATCTGAGACTCCAAGAAACATTTAGCAAAAACATTAGAACCACCTTGTTCGGGATTATTGGGTAGAAAACCTAGAGCTATCCTATTGTAGGAACCCACTTAAATAAGTTGTTCTGATTACCAATATCCTTCCTGTTTCACGTTTCTGTGAACCTGTTATTATCATCATGTTGCATTCCATTTGCATCAATCATCTCAAAAAGAGTTTATTTCTCTTATCATCCATGCATCATCATGCATTTCATTCATTTCAATCAAAGGACTCATTTCATCCTGGCTTCTTATTCAGAATCTCAAGACTTCAAGACTGATTTCCTGACATCATTGTCATCATGGATCAACTTCAAGCGAGTGTGGTTGCGATGAATACTCGTATAGATACCCAGATGGATCAATTCATGGAGATTATCCAGAACCTCGCCATTGGACAAGAAGAGTTGAAGCAAGTTGTTCAGAGATCCGAAGTGGTTGCTATTGATCATGTTAATCCACCAGGTGTTAATCTTAACCACATGGAGGTCCTTTCAGATCAAAATGTCAGAAACGCCGTTCAGACGCATGTCAATGGAACTCCTCATTGTGATGACATCTTCGAGTCTTCGTTTGACACCTTCAGGTTTTCGATTGAAGAGACTGAGTCTGAGAAAAAGCTTCACCTCTTTGAGAAAGGATGAAAGCTATTAAGGTCGTGATTCCCTTGGTTTAGGCGCTCTAGTTTGTGCTTGGTGCACGATATCAAAATTCTTGCAAAGTTCAAAGTCCCCATTTTCGAGAAGTATAAGGGTACCTCTTGTCCGATTACTCACATCAAAGCCTCTGCAATAAGATGGCTCCTATGCGGAAAATGACAAACTCCTCATGCACGTTTTCAAGATAGCCTCGGTGGAGCATCTCTCGAATGGTACACTCGGCTTGAGCGAACTCACATCAAAATTGGAAAGATTTGGTGAAGCTTTTGTCAATCAGCGACTATAATAGGGACATGGCTCCCACGAATTCAACTCAAGGTTTAACTCAAAAGTGAAGAATCTTTCAAAGAGTATGCGAGAGATGGAAGAATTAGCTGCTAGAGTTCAACCTCCTCTTTTGGAGCGAGAACTCATTGAGATGTTTTCCAATACCTTGCGAGGTCCCTATCGATTTGGATGTACTTCTACATTTTCACACCTAGTTGTTGTAGGGAGCAATTGGCGTGGTCTTAAGATGGGTAACATTCGGGATGTTGCTATTGCTACAATTTTGAGCAAATTGATGAAGAGGCAAGTACAATTTAGAGGCGAGGAAGAAGCTCTGTTTACCTTCCATTTGATTCCTAATCAAGTGGAAAGCTACTTCTAATCGTGTGCTCCACAAATCGTGTTGCATCATCAAACACCGTTCGGTATGCTCCCAGGAGCGCCTCGACAACAAACTTATCGACAAAGTCGTCAGCGGTGAGTGGGAAGAATCGATAAGGCCAAGAAAAGTGCATGATCCAATCCTATGCCTCATCGTGAGTTGCTCTCTCCTGCTCCAACATTCTTTGGTGGAGTTAAAGGAGCTCAGGATGCCTCCTTTTCCATATCCTTTGGGATATGATCACGATGCTTCTTGTGAGTTCCATTACAGGGCACTGGCCATACAATTGAAGGATGTAATCTTTTCAAAGGCAGTTGAAACTCATTGATTCCAAAGCAATCACATTCACTCGGAGGGCCTATGCATTAATTGAACTCTCTTTTGAATCGTGAGCGCGGACTACGAAGTGCATCTTACGAAGCAAGAAATCCATACGGAGACCGTCTCCTCAACATGGAATTTCTAGTTTTATCTTGCATGCTCATTTGTAATTTTCATGTTTTGTTCGATCTTGTCTTGTATGCAAAACTCGCTCATTCTGGAATATTAATCATAATGCATTGAATATATTCGTCTTGAATCGATCCATTCGCTTTCACTCTTAAATGTTTTATATGCTTTTGATATTCAACTCTTATTAATAAAGCAACATCTCTGTAGGGAGGATGACGAACAATTTACTAAGAATCATAAGCGGTATGCTTTCGGTAAAACCACGCTAACGATGTATAGGCCTTGTTTCAAATTCCCAAACAGGAGATATAAGGAGTGAAACCCTCGTTAACCTTTTGAGCCTCAGTAGGAGTTTCTTTTACATTCGGAAAAACCCTCATTTTTATAACCGGGGGTAGTGTTCGATTAATCGATCGGCGCTCCAAACTCGTCAAGAGTGCGCATCTAAGGATAACAACAATGGTTATCCTTCAAAGGTCGAGAAATTCAAAACCACAATGGTCAACCTTCAGTGCATCGAAAGAGGTTGAAACCGTAATGGTTATCTCTCGCAAGAAATCAACGATAGCGATACCACAATTGTTATCTCTCATCCGCCAAGGATTCACGATCCAATCACCTCCAATCAAACAAAGATGGAAGATCACACGACTGGTTCAAAAAAGTAAAAAATGATGACAAAAAGCCGCTAAGTGAAACTTCATAATAAGTCGCTTAGGCAAAAATGGCAAAAGAAAAGTTCAACAAAATCCTCCTTACAAGAACAAGGTCGTGTGGGACACCAAAAGCAAAGGTGGTGACTATCGTGTCCAAGAAACCTCGATGGTTCCTCGACGCATCATAAACTTCCCTCGAGATGGATACTCGTATTGAGTTAATTGAGCGTAGGAATGGAGAACATCACGGAGAATGGGAGGGCACCAAATATTTTGAGCCTAAAAATCTTCTTTTTCTCTAAAAACCCGTGAACCAGACCATGTTACAACCCTTAAAAGTCCTAATTGAAGCATGGGTTAACTCGAAAGCAAAATTGTTACAAGAATACGGTAACCTGACTCCTAGGAGGCTTGCTAAACATTTGAGTTGGTATCACTCAATCTTTTACAAAAATTTCAATGTTTGATATCTTTTCAATAAAACTTTCTTTAACTTCAAGACAAACATGAACTTTGCATTAGAATTATCATTCATAGAATAAAACATTCTTTGCATATAGATAAGTGCTTAAACATCAAGTGGGCTTGCATAATGAGCATCAGACGGATAATTTGATTGTCCTGAGGGACGTATTGCTTCAAATATTTGATTGAGCACAAAGCAGCTCAAGTTGAGGAGTAAGGTTGTGAAGTAGCCTACTTTCAAGATGTAAGTAAACCACCCTGAGCAGGTGATGTCTTCTAAGTTCTGTCAATCTAGGGCATTTATGTCGGGATTCGAAGAATCTCTCAAAGTGATGAGTAATTAGGGGCATTCCTCCGAGAAAGGTTGAAACCTTCTTCACCTTTGGTTGGCTAGGGGCGGTGTTTCCAAGTTTATAACATTGGGGCAGATTATCTTGATGGTACAGATCTCAGGAAGCTTTCTCAAGGCTATTTTCTTCAAAATCCCTACAGACTGGGGCAAAGCATTATGCAGGGGCATTCCTCCACCTCATAACTAATTAAGTCAAGTCCAGGCGTAAGCTAAACAATCGTTGAGTCTGAATGACATGTCAGGAAGTCAAGATCGTTATCCTCAGCTCATCAGAGATCTAAGTCTGTGTTGGATTTTCTCCACCAGAAACCAAGGATCATTATCTCCAATTCAAGTCAGGATCGTTATCCTCAGCTCATCAAAGATCGGGATTTAACTCCTGGTTATTGGTTTCCTTCAACGGAAGTCAGAAGGCGGGATTCTATCCATTGAGTTCCAACGAATGTCTTTACTTCGACACATTGCATATAGTAATCATCATTGCATTACATAGCATCCTCAAAAAAGCGTAGCATTTCCATTGATATGGAGCATTACGCCAAAAAATAATAATCTCAAACATGCATCTAAGCATAAGCCAGATTAAAGTGTTTCTCGAGTACCCTTTTGCGTCTCCGAAGAGAAGTTTATCCATAAAAAATCCCCAAGTGGTATTCCCAGTCAGAGTTCCCTCAAGAAATTCTTCTTGTTGTTGCTATATGCACTTTTGACCCTGTGTCGGTCTCTTACATCATTCAAATTCAATTCATTTACCAAGCGTCTTGCTTTTTTGCAATTTTCTATTTCGGTATTCTTACCCGTGTTTGCCTCTGTCGTTAGAGTGTGAGCAAGAGTCGGTGTCTAACCTTTCTTGCTTCTCGGTTATTTGAGTATCCATACTTGGTGTGTGGTAATTCATATAATTGCCACTCTTGAAGAAATACACCCCGCCTTTGGCCTGAGGGATATTGTATTTCTTGCATATTCGCAAACTTTTAAAGTCCAACATAGTCTGGCAATCCTCGCGAGAGTCTCTTTTGGTTGGCCTCTTTCCCCGTAAATTCGTCTTCGATCGACGATTTTACCATTCCATATATCTTCTCCCGGTGAGTCGCTCCGTCGGTCTCCTTCTTGTGTGTGTCTAATATCTTTACGACATATACTCCGTCATTCTCATTTTGATCTGAAGCAACTTATTTAAGTATGCTCGTTCCAAAGATCTATGAGTCCTTACCTTCGATCTGTGAAGCAACTTATTCAAGTATGCTCGTTCCAAAGGTGCATGCGGTTTCGTTTCTGATCTGCGAAGCAACTTATTGAAGTATGCTCGTTCCAAAGATCTATCTGTCCTCATTTTTGATCTGTGAAGCCGCTTATTCAAGCGTATTCGTGCTAAAGATCTATGTTTGGAGTTAAATCATTTCTCCTTTATCAAAGTCCATTTTGACTAAAACCTTTCTCTCCGGTAACCTTACCGATGCCAGTAACCTTACTGTATGTCTCAGTTCTCCGATCACCTGATCGATGTTCCCGGGAACCCTACCGTTGTAGCAACTTTGCTAATTTTGTTTCCCCGATCACGATCGATGTCTTGATAACCTTACCGTTGTAGCAACTTTGCTAATTTTGTTTCACCCGATCACGATCGATGTCTCGATAACCTTACCGTTGTAGCAACTTTGCTAATTTTGTTTCCCGATCACGATCGATGTCTTCGATAACCTTACCGTTGTAGCAACTTTGCTAATTTTCTTTTCCATCACGATTGTGATCCCGGTAACCGATGTTATGGATCTTACTACCTCTTTGGTTTCGGTGACCTCACCGCGATAATGACCTCACTATGGCTTTCTTTTCCAATCACGATTGTGAACCCGGTATCCTTACCGATGTCAGCCACTTTGATATCATTTCAACCGAAAGTTGGTAAATTTACCATAATTTCTTTCAAAATACTCATTTCTGGTGACCTCACCGGCGATAATGACTTCACTATGGCTTTCTTTTCGGTCACTGATTGTGTTCCCCGGTAACCTTACCGCGTCGGCCATTTGATATCATTTTCATTCTAGTCACCTGATTGCCTCGTAAACCAGTAACCATACTGAAGTCGAGCCTTTTTACCAGCATTATTTTTCAAAAAACACTTGGTCGCCACCCAGTAACCTTGCTGTCGAGTCGCCCAGTTGTAAATATTCAACATAATTCCTCTCCTTTTTGAGGAAATCTTTTGGGAATATCATACCATTATCCGCCAAAGCTTGTTAGTGGAGGCTTCCAAAATAAATAAAAAGCCTAAATATTTCTACTTGTTCTTCGGAGCGCAAATTTTAGGGTTCTTTGAGTATTTAATCTTCTTACCTTGAAAGTTCAAAGGTGGCGTAATTTCACTTTCGGTTTAAGGCGATTAAATAGAACTATTGCACCCAAAATTTGCCCTCTATCTCGATTTTATCGGCTTAGGCTTCATTAAATGCATACATATCCATTAGATCATTGACATTAAGCGTCATTCATCCATTGCATATGCATCGGTTCATCGTATTTAAATTGACCAAAAGTTAGTTTAAATCGATATTTGCGTGTTTATAATTATAAAATACCCGACATTTCACTTCATTCATTTTTATCTCCTTACCTGTTTATTGTGACATTTTAAGTTGATTATATGTCGATAATATCAATATTTCGATTTTACAAACAGACTGTTAAAAGCGATTCGACACTGTGCGGAAAATTAGCGGGAAAAATATTTCAAACTTTCGCCTCTAACTCACTGCTTTATGAATCTACGTGTCACGTAGATCATGAAAATGTGATCTCTCTAATTTTTCGATACATTTCGAAATTTTGTTTTAAGTAAGTGTTTTAAAATCAGGTATTTTTTATTATCGTTTTATTTCAATTTTAAATATTTCGATAATTTTTCTTTAATGTTTGATACCCGTAGTTTATTTTAATATGTTCATTTAATTTTTTCGGATAATTATTGTTCGAACTTTTACCATTTTTAATAATTTTAAATGTCTAATTTGTATCTTAAAAAAATCAAACAAAAAACATTTTTGGGCTTGTAAATTTTTACTAGACCCAATTTTATGGCCCATTTATTTACTAAGGGTATTTCTGGCATTTAAAAAATAGTCTAAACCTAATATTTGGGTATAAATGTATATGTTATGTGATTGATTAAAGGAGGCCAAATTGAAAAAAAAAACGGAACATTGAGAGGCCAAATTGAAAAAAAAAACGGAACATTGAGAGGCCAAATTGAAAAAAAAAACGGAACATTGAGAGGCCAAATTGAAAAAAAACGGAACATTGAGAGGCCAAAAAAAAATTGAAAATGGAAGCATTGTGGCGGGTAGAAAAGAGTCCCAATCTCGTCTCTCAACACCACCTTCCTTTATCCATCTCAGCCATCTTGATCTTGCCTCATCCTTTTCACGAACTCCCTTCAACATCACATCTCACTCCCATAACCTGTAACCTCTCAGCCGCCACTCTTCTACCCAGCCGTAATCTTCCCCTCTCACAAACCAGCAACCTCCATGGTCACACACCATTCCTCTTCATTCAACACCCAGCACCCTTCACTGAATCGTGCTCACCCTCCGTTTCCCCTTCGTTCAACACTGCCTTCAGTCTCACCCATAACATACTCCCTGTTTTCGTTACTCATCATCACCATCCGCGTAACCCTCTGTTAGACAACCATTCCACCGTAAGCTCATCCTCCTTTCTCTCCACCACCCTCAGCCGCATCACTTTCCTTCGCGAGCCCCTTTTACAAACCCTTCATCCACATCCTCCTTCAACCTCCCTGCCATTTTCCTCTTTCTCACGCCGTCAATCCCTATTACTCTCTGCCGCTGTCACCTCCACCTCCGTTCACATCAATCTCCTCCTTCATATACCTCGGTAGTCCTCCATTCCCTTCCGTTCTCCACCAGCTGTGTTCTTTCCTAACCTCTAGTCCGAACCGACTTCATCTCAAACAACCATCAACTCCCTCATCTTTCCGTCCACCTCCTCTCACAGTCCCTTTCGATACCTCCTTCCAAAACAACAACCATCGACCACAGTCCTTCGTCTTGTGTCTATTAACTCCGCCGAACCTCTACGTCTCTCACGGCCAGCCATCTCTCGATTCCAACTCTCCAAACCACCTTCAACCGTGACTCTAGCCTCCTCCGTCCCAACAATCAGACAACGACACTTCCGTCAAGCTCGCCGCTAAATTCTCACCATCATCTTCTCCGTATAATCTTCAACAGTTCCAAGATTTATTCCTTGGTGAATCTTTAGCGTGGTAGAGTTGGTTGACAAATTCTACTTGGTTTGGACTCGATGAGTGGAGTCAGAGCATGACAACATCCTCTTTTCGTTTTGATGGAGGTTGTGATCGGAACCACCGTGAACTTTGGCATATCGTGAGAGATGGCGGAGGTTCTTGTAGCGTTGATGACATGGGCGTGACATTTGATCACTAGTTCATGTGAGGTTAGTATCCACCAAGCAGATTTCTATGCTATTTGTTATTTTATTTTTGAAATTGATTTACATTTTTTAAATTAAATAACTTGATCAATTAATAAATAGTGACACATATAAAGAAAAAACGTGACACTAAAAAATCAAGAAAAAAATATAAACCCAGACTTTGAAATGGGTTTGCAAAAATATGATTTGGACTTGTTATCATAAAAATGCTAATGGATTTATGATCTTTGGGCCTTAAATCTTGGATCGCTTCACATATCTCCTTCTAATACACTCCTGTCTTGTACATACACCATGTCCAATTTTGCTTATGATTTCGGTTCCATACAATGCTACTAACATGTTTGCTATTTGTGAAGGTATTCAAGGATTATCCAAGAATATATTTTCTATTAGTGCATCTATATATCTTTTTTTTTAAATTGTTATTATAGTTCTATTATTATTTTGATATGAAATTTAGTAATGTATTTAGTATTTTATTTTTTATATTTAATATTGTAAATACAATTACACTACTTTTATTCATATATTTTATTTGGTTTATTTTATAAATTCAATTACATTGTAATTATTGTTTTTGTGTTACGATTTGAATTAGAATTTAATTCAACCTTGAATGAATTTGAGCATAAATGTATCTATTCTTCGTATAGTTTTTGTTCGTATTTTGAGTGATGTAGGGATCTTCATTTGGTATTCATCCGATGCATCAAGCCTTATCCGACCTTGAAGACTACTTGGAGCTCAACTCTTGCACAACATAAAAGCTATTTAATTATTCAAACTAATTCAATTTGGTTGTAATAGCTTATGATTTATTTAGTTGTGTGTTCTAATTACGTTTAACTATCGTTTATCATATTAGAACACATAGCCTCCTCTTGGGCTCCTCATCAAGAAGGTAAACATACACAATGCACACTGCACACATTCATAGTTTGGTCACAGGCTTTTCTCTGACAACTATTCGATCGATTGTTCCAATCGGTCGTTTAGAATACTAGTGTCACGCTAGTCCCACTTTTAGGAGCATACATAAAGCCACTTTGTATGGGCTCGCTTGTTTTCCTAATAACCCATAAAACACTTTCAAATTAAATTAATTAATTGAATTTGTTTTCAAAAAATCAATTTCTCTACACAAAACAAAAAAAACAAAAACATAGTGTTATGGTATTTAATTAAATTGTTAGAGGTTACGACGATTCAATTAAAATGTAAAGTATTTGGGCCATTAGAGGTAACCCAATGACTTAAATGCTTTATTCCATAACACATAATAAAAGTGAACTTTATTTCACCTCACTTCTTTTCATAACAAAGATTTTGGATGAGAGATGATCGGTTGACCTCAATCACCAATCTCGAGTATCGAATCGTTAGAGGATATCAGCGTTTTGATACTTGTCATCCACAACCAAACCCTAAAACACTTTCAAATTAAATTAATTAATTGAATTTGTTTTCAAAATCAATTTTCTACAAAAACAAAAAGCGTAGTGTTATGGTATTTAATTAAATTGTTAGAGGTTATGACGATTTAATTAAAGCGTAAAATATTTGGGCCATTAGAGGGTAACCAATAACTTAAATACTTTATTCCATAATACTTAATAAAAGTGAACTTTGTTTCACCTCACCCTTTTCATAATAAAGATTTTGGATGAGAGAAGATCGGTTGACCTCAATCGCCAATCTCGAGTATCGAATCGTTAGAGGATATCCCGACGTTTTGGTACTTGTCATCTACCATTAAAATCAATTCAACCCATTCAAATCCTTTTTCGCTCATATGCGATTATCAAAAATCAAAAACATTTTCAATCTAAAAACAATACAAACAATCCAAGACATTTTCAACAAGAACTACGGAGTTTTGACTTTCCCATTGCACGAGGGAATACGTAGGCACGCGGTTTCAAAACCGTGTCAAACTCAAAATAATAACAAACAAACCCCTTTTCTTTACTTATTCATGACTTAGAAATTAGCGATTACACACACACAAACATATTTTGAACTAAATGGGTCCCATCGAGTACGATGGACGTAAGAGGTGCTAATACCTTCCCCTTGCGTAACCGACTCCCGAATCCATCTTTTTGGTCTTGTAGACCGCCTTATCCAATTTTTGTGGGTTTTATCTATATTTTCCCGTTCTTTTTAGAACAAATAAAATTAGGTGGCGATTTCATTGTTTTGAAAATTCATTTTAAATGATTTTTTTTGAAAATCGAGTTGCTTCAGTTGGCGACTTCACTGGGGAATTTTTTTTTTAAAATTTTTTTGACTAAGCGAGTCAACCCTAGTTTAGTTCTTCGCATGTTTGTGTGTTTGTTTATCGCTTTCTTCTTTATGCTTATCTATTGTTTATTTTCTTATTATTCTCTCTATGCTTTATATATTAATGTTGATATATTATTGTGATGGGAATTCATGGGCATTGATACATAGATAAGCCCACTACCGAGCTTCTAGGTCACCTTTTAGGAATAGAGGTTGCGTAGCCTAGGTCCACTTGACTCCATTGTCTTGTTGGCCCGAGGCGAAGACTCCGGCTTAGAGTTGGTTGTTTTAAGGAGGTTGTTGGCCCGTGTTAGCGCGGACATCAATCTTTGGACAAATGACCTATAACTCTAAGTTTGTTCATGTTGTCTTAACCAAGACCAAACGCTCAAATGTTGGATTTCGAGCATCCCATTAAGAGCCGTTTCTTGGGGTATACTTTTTCGAATACTATCGCCACGTAGGCCTCTCGCGATGATAGTGTTTGTAAAGGGATCGAGACTCAAGAAACATTTAGCAAAAACATTAGAACCACCTTGTTGGGATTATTGGGTAGAAAACCTAGAGCTATCCTATTGGAACCCACTTAAATAAGTTGTTACGATTACCAATATCCTTCCTGTTTCACGTTTCTGTGAACCTGTTATTATCATCATGTTGCATTCCATTTGCATCAATCATCTCAAAAAGAGTTTATTTCTCTTATCATCCATGCATCATCATGCATTTCATTCATTTCAATCAAAGGACTCATTTCATCCTGGCTTCTTATTCAGAATCTCAAGACTTCAAGACTGATTTCCTGACATCATTGTCATCATGGATCAACTTCAAGCGAGTGTGGTTGCGATGAATACTCGTATAGATACCCAGATGGATCAATTCATGGAGATTATCCAGAACCTCGCCATTGGACAAGAAGAGTTGAAGCAAGTTGTTCAGAGATCCGAAGTGGTTGCTATTGATCATGTTAATCCACCAGGTGTTAATCTTAACCACATGGAGGTCCTTTCAGATCAAAATGTCAGAAACGCCGTTCAGACGCATGTCAATGGAACTCCTCATTGTGATGACATCTTCGAGTCTTCGTTTGACACCTTCAGGTTTTCGATTGAAGAGACTGAGTCTGAGAAAAAGCTTCACCTCTTTGAGAAAAGGATGAAAGCTATTAAGGGTCGTGATTCCCTTGGTTTAGACGCTCCTAGTTTGTGCTTGGTGCCTGATATCAAAATTCTTGCAAAGTTCAAAGTCCCCATTTTCGAGAAGTATAAGGGTACCTCTTGTCCGATTACTCACATCAAAGCCTACTGCAATAAGATGGCTCCCTATGCGGAAAATGACAAACTCCTCATGCACGTTTTTCAAGATAGCCTCAGTGGAGCATCTCTCGAATGGTACACTCAGCTTGAACGAACTCACATCCAAAATTGGAAAGATTTGGTGAAGCTTTTGTCAATCGATCGACTATAATAGGGACATGGCTCCACGAATTCAACTCAAGGTTTAACTCAAAAGTGAAGAATCTTTCAAAGTATGCTTGAGATGGAAAATTAGGCTAGAGTTCAACCTCCTCTTTTGGAGCGAGAACTCATTGAGATGTTTTCCAATACCTTGCGGGGTCCCTATCGATTCGGATGTACTTCTACATTTTCACACCTAGTTGTTGTAGGGAGCGAATTGGCGTGGTCTTAAGATGGGTAACATTCGGGATGTTGCTATTGCTTCAATTTTGAGCAAATTGATGAAGAGGCAAGTACAATTTCGAGGCGAGGAAGAAGCTCTGTTTACCTTCCATTTGATTCTAATCAAGTGGCTACTTCTAATCGTGTGCTCCACAAATCGTATGCAACTGTCATCAAACACCGTTCGATATGCTCCCAGGGCGCTCCTCGACAACAAACTTATCGACAAAGTCGTCAACAGCGAAGTGGGAAGAATCTGATAAGGCCAAGAAAAGTGCATGATCCAATCCCTATGCCTCATCGTGAGTTGCTCTCTCACCTGCTCCAACATTCTTTGGTGGAGTTAAAGGAGCTCAGGATGCCTCCTTTTCCATATCCTTTGGGATATGATCACGATGCTTCTTGTGAGTTCCATTACGGGCACCGCCATACAATTGAAGGATGTAATCTTTTCAAAGGCACGGTTCAGAAACTCATTGATTCCAAAGCAATCACATTCACTCCAGAGGGCCTATGCATTAATTGAACTCTCTTTTGAATCAGTGAACGCCAGGACTACGAAGTGCATCTTACAAGCAAGAAATCCATACGGAGACCGTCTCCTCAACATGGAATTTCTAGTTTTATCTTGCATGCTCATTTGTAATTTTCATGTTTTGTTCGATCTTGTCTTGTATGCAAAACTTCGCTCATTTCTGGAATATTAATCATAATGCATTGAATATGTTCGTCTTGAATCGATCCATTCGCTTTCACTCTTAAATGTTTTTATATGCTTTTGATATTCAACTCTTATTAATAAAGCAACATCTCTGTAGGAGGATGACGAACAATTTACTAAGAATCATAAGCGGTATGCTTTCGGTAAAACCCTGCTAACGATGTATAGGCCTTGTTTCAAATTCCCAAACAGGAGATATAAGGGAGTGAAACCCTCGTTAACCCTTTTGAGCCTCGAAGTAGGAGTTTCTTTTCTGTTCAGAAAAAACCCTCATTTTTTTTTATAACACGGGGTAGTGTTGATTAATCGATCGGCGCTCAAACTCGTCAAGAGTGCGCATCTAAGGATAACAACAATGGTTATCCTTCAAAGGTCGAGAAATTCAAAACCACAATGGTCAACCTTCAGCGTGTGCATCGAAAGAGGTTGAAACCGTAATGGTTATCTCGCACAAGAAATCAACAGATAGCGATACCACAATTGTTATCTCTCATCCGCCAAGGATTCAAGATCCTGATCACCTCGATCAAACAAAGATGGAAGATCACACGACTTGTTCAAAAAAAAGTAAAAAAATGATGACAAAAAGCCCGCTAAGTCGAAACTTCATAATAAGTCGCTTAGGCAAAAATGGCAAAAGAAAAAGTTCAACAAAAATCCTCCTTACAAGAACAAGGTCGTGTGGTCAGACACCAAAAGCAAAAGGTGAGTGACTATCGTGTCCAAGAAACCTCAGTGGTTCCTCGACCGCATCATAAACTTCCCTCAAGAGATGGATACTCGTATTGAGTTAATTGAACGTAGGAATGGAGAACATCACGGAGAATGGGAGGGCACCAAATATTTTGAGCCTAAAATCTTTTTCTCTAAAACCCGTGAACCAGACCATGTTACAACCCTTAAAAGTCCTAATTGAAGCATGGGTTAACTCGAAAGCAAAATTGTTACAAGAATACGGTAACCTGACTCCTAGGAGGCTTGCTAAACATTTGAGTTGGTATCACTCAATCTTTTACAAAAATTTCAATGTTTGATATCTTTTCAATAAAACTTTCTTTAACTTCAAGACAAACATGAACTTTGCATTAGAATTATCATTCATAGAATAAAACATTCTTTGCATATAGATAAGTGCTTAAACATCAAGTGGGCTTGCATAATGAGCATCAGACGGATAATTTGATTGTCTGAGGGCGTATTGCTTCAAATATTTGATTGAGCACAAAGCTCAAGTTGAGGAGTAAGGTTGTGAAGTAGCCTACTTTCAAGATGTAAGTAAACCACCACGAGCGGTGATGTCTTCTAAGTTACATCAACAGGGCATTTATGTCGGATTGAAGAATCTCTCAAAGTGATGAGTAATTAGGGCATTCCTCCGAGAAAGGTTGAAACCTTCTTCACCTTTGGTTGGCTAGGGGCGGTGTTTCCAAGTTTATAACATTGGGGCCGATTATCTTGATGGTACAGATCTCAGGAAGCTTTCTCAAGGCTATTTTCTTCAAAATCCCTACGATGGGGCAAAGCATTATGCGGGGCATTCCTCCACCTCATAACTAATTAAGTCAAGTCGGTAAGCTAAACAATCGTTGAGTCTGAATGACATGTCAGGAAGTCAAGATCGTTATCCTCAGCTCATCAGAGATCTAAGTCTATGTTGGATTTTCTCCACCAGAAACCAAGGATCATTATCTCCAATTCAAGTCAGGATCGTTATCCTCAGCTCATCAAAGATCGGGATTTAACTCCTGGTTATTGGTTTCCTTCAACGGAAGTCAGAAGGCGGGATTCTATCCATTGAGTTCCAACGAATGTCTTTACTTCGACACATTGCATATAGTAATCATCATTGCATTACATAGCATCCTCAAAAAAGCGTAGCATTTCCATTGATATGGAGCATTACGCCAAAAAATAATAATCTCAAACATGCATCTAAGCATAAGCCAGATTAAAGTGTTTCTCGAGTACCCTTTTGCGTCTCCGAAGAGAAGTTTATCCATAAAAAATTCCCAAGTGGTATTCCCAGTCAGAGTTCCCTCAAGAAATTCTTCTTGTTGTTGCTATATGCACTTTTGACCTGTGTCTCTTACATCATTCAAATTCAATTCATTTACCAAGCGTCTTGCTTTTTGCAATTTTCTATTTGGTATTCTTACCGTGTTTGCCTCTGTCGTTAGAGTGTGAGCAAGAGTCGGTGTCTAACCTTTCTTGCTTCTCGGTTATTTGAGTATCCATACTTGGTGTGTGGTAATTCATATAATTGCCACTCTTGAAGAAATACACCCCGCCTTTGGCCTGAGGGATATTGTATTTCTTGCATATTCGCAAACTTTTAAAGTCCAACATAGTCTGGCAATCCTCGCGAGAGTCTCTTTTGGTTGGCCTCTTTCCCCGTAAATTCGTCTTCGATCGACGATTTTACCATTCCATATATCTTCTCCCCAGTGAGTCTGCTCCAGTCGGTCTCCTTCTTGTGTGTGTCTAATATCTTTACCTGACATATACTCCCGTCTGTTCTCATTTTGATCTGCGAAGCAACTTATTTAAGTATGCTCGTTCCAAAGATCTATGAGTCCTTACCTTTCTGATCTGCGAAGCAACTTATTCAAGTATGCTCGTTCCAAAGGTCTGTCTGGTTTCGTTTCTGATCTGAAGCAACTTATTGAAGTATGCTCGTTCCAAAGATCTGTCTGTCCTCATTTTTGATCTGCGAAGCCGCTTATTCAAGCGTATTCATGCTAAAGATCTATGTTTGGAGTTCGTCATTTCTCCTTTATCCAAAGTCCATTTTTGACTAAAACCTTTCTCTCCGGTAACCTTACCGATGCCAGTAACCTTACTGTATGTCTCAGTTCTCCGATCACCTGATCGATGTTCCCGGTAACCCTACCGTTGTAGCAACTTTGCTAATTTTGTTTCCCCGATCACCTGATCGATGTCTTCCGGTAACCTTACCGTTGTAGCAACTTTGCTAATTTTGTTTCACCCGATCACCTGATCGATGTCTCCCGGTAACCTTACCGTTGTAGCAACTTTGCTAATTTTGTTTCCCCGATCACCTGATCGATGTCTTCCGGTAACCTTACCGTTGTAGCAACTTTGCTAATTTTCTTTTCAATCACGATTGTGATCCCCGTAACCTACCGATGTTATGGATCTTACTACCTCTTTGGTTTCGGTGACCTCACCGCGATAATGACCTCACTATGGCTTTCTTTTCCAATCACGATTGTGAACCCGGTATCCTTACCGATGTCGACCACTTTGATATCATTTCAACCGAAAGTTGGTAAATTTACCATAATTTCTTTCAAAATACTCATTTCTGGTGACCTCACCGCGATAATGACTTCACTATGGCTTTCTTTTCCGGTCACTGATTGTGTTCCCGGTAACCTTACGGCGTCGGCCATTTGATATCATTTTCATTCTAGTCACTGATTGCCTCGTAAACCGGAACCATCTTGAAGTCGAGCCTTTTACCAACATTATTTTCAAAAACACTTGGTAGCCACCCGTAACCTTCTTGAGTCGCCCTTGTAAATATTCAACATAATTCCTCTCCTTTTGAGGAAATCTTTTGGGAATATCATACCATTATCCAAAGCTTGTTAGTGGAGCTTCCAAAATAAATAAAAAGCCTAAATATTTCTACTTGTTCTTGGACGCAAATTTTAGGGTTCTTTGAGTATTTAATCTTCTTCACCTTGAAAGTTCAAAGGTGGCGCCAATTTCACTTTCGGTTTAAGGCGATTAAATAAGAATTGCACCCAAAATTTGCCCTCCTATCTCGATTTTATCGGCTTAGGCTTCGCATTAAATGCATACATATCCATTAGATCATTGACATTAAGCGATCATTCATCCATTGCATATGCATCGGTTCATCGTATTTAAATTGACCAAAAGTTAGTTTAAATCGATATTTGCGTGTTTATAATTATAAAATACCGACATTTCACTTCATTCATTTTATCTCCTTACCATTTATTGTGACATTTTAAGTTGATTATATGTCGATAATATCAATATTTCGATTTTACAAGCAATTTGTTAAAAGCGATTCGACCTTTGTCGCGGAAAATTAGCGGGAAAAATATTTCAAACTTTCGCCTCTAACTCATTGCTTTATGAATCTCGTGTCCGTAGATCATGAAAATGTGATCTCTCTAATTTTTCGATACATTTGAAATTTTGTTTTTAGTAAGTGTTTTAAAATCGGTATTTTATTATCGTTTATTTCAATTTTAAATATTTCGATAATTTTTCTTTAATGTTTGATACCCGTAGTTTATTTTAATATGTTCATTTAATTTTTTCGGATAATTATTGTTCGAACTTTAACCATTTTTAATAATTTTAAATGTCTAATTTGTATCTTAAAAAAATCAAACAAAAAACATTTTTGGGCTTGTAAATTTTTACTAGACCCAATTTTATGGCCCATTTATTTACTAAGGGTATTTCTGGCATTTAAAAAATAGTCTAAACCTAATATTTGGGTATAAATGTATATGTTATGTGATTGATTAAAGGAGGCCAAATTGAAAAAAAAAACGGAACATTGAGAGGCCAAATTGAAAAAAAAAACGGAACATTGAGAGGCCAAATTGAAAAAAAAAACGGAACATTGAGAGGCCAAATTGAAAAAAAACGGAACATTGAGAGGCCAAAAAAATTGAAAATGGAAGCGGTGGCGGGTAGAAAACAGTCCCAATCTCCTCTCTCAACACCACCTTCCTTTATCCATCTCCAAGCCATCTTCAATCTTGCCTCATCCTTTTTCACGAACTCCCTTCAACATCACATCTCACTCCCATAACCTGTAACCTCTCAGCCGCCACTCTTCTACCCAGCCGTAATCTTCCCCTCTCACAAACCAGCAACCTCCATCGTCACACACCATTCCTCTTCATTCAACACCCAGCACCCTTCACTGAATCGTGCTCACCCTCCGTTTCCCCTTCGTTCAACACTGCCTTCCGTCTCACCCATAACATACTCCCTGTTTTCGTTACTCATCATCACCATCCGCCGTAAACCCTCTGTTCTGACAACCATTCCACCGTAAGCTCATCCTCCTTTCTCTCCACCACACCCTCTGTAGCCGCATCACTTTCCTTCGCGAGCCCCTTTTACAAACCCTTCATCCACATCCTCCTTCAACCTCCCTGCCATTTTCCTCTTTCTCACGCCGTCAATCCCTATTACTCTCTGCCGCTGTCACCTCCCTGTCTCCGTTTCGCTCACATCAATCTCCTCCTTCATATACCTCAGCCGTCCTCCATTCCCTTCCGTTCTCCACCAGCCGCTGTGTTCTTTCCCTAACCTCTAGTCCGCCGAACCAGCTTCATCTCAAACAACCATCAACTCCCTCATCTTTCCGTCCACCTCCTCTCACAGTCCCTTTCGATACCTCCTTCCAAAACAACAACCATCGACCACAGTCCTTCGTCTTGTGTCTGTTAACTCCGCCGAACCTCTACGTCTCTCACGGCCAGCCATCTCTCTCGATTCCAACTCTCCAAACCACCTTCAACCGTGACTCTAGCCTCCTCCGTCCCAACAATCAGACAACGACACTTCCGTCAAGCTCGCCGCTAAATTCTCACCATCATCTTCTCCGTATAATCTTCAACAGTTCCAAGATTTATTCCTTCGAGTGAATCTTTAGCAGTGGTAGAGTTCGGATTTGACAAATTCTACTTCGGATTTGGACTCAGTAGTGGAGTCCGAGCATGACAACATCCTCTTTTTCGTTTTGATGGAGGTTGTGATCGGAACCACCGTGAACTTTGGCATATCGCTGAGAGAGATGGCCGGAGGTTACTGTAGCGTTGATGACATGGGCGTGACATTTGATCACTAGTTCATGTGAGGTTAGTATCCACCAAACAGATTTCTATGCTATTTGTTATTTTATTTTTTGAAATTGATTTACATTTTTTTCCGACAATTAAATAACTTGATCAATTAATAAATAGTGACACATATAAAGAAAAAACGTGACACTAAAAAATCAAGAAAAAAATATAAACCCAGACTTTGAAATGGGTTTGCAAAAATATGATTTGGACTTGTTATCATAAAAATGCTAATGGATTTATGATGCTGGGCCTTAAATGCTGGATCTGCTTCACATATCTCCTTCTAATACACTCCTCTTGTACATACACCATGTCCAATTTTGCTTATGATTTCGTTCCATACAATGCTACTAACATGTTTGCTATTTGTGAAGGTATTCAAGGATTATCCAAGAATATATTTTCTATTAGTGCATCTATATATCTTTTTTTTTAAATTGTTATTATAGTTCTATTATTATTTTGATATGAAATTTAGTAATGTATTTAGTATTTTATTTTTTATATTTAATATTGTAAATACAATTACACTACTTTTATTCATATATTTTATTTGGTTTATTTTATAAATTCAATTACATTGTAATTATTGTTTTGTGTTACGATTTGAATTAGAATTTAATTCAACCTTGAATGAATTTGAGCATAAATGTATCTATTCTTCGTATAGTTTTGTTCGTATTTTGAGTGATGTAGGGATCTTCATTTGGTATTCATCCGATGCATCAAGCCTTATCCGACCTTGAAGACTACTTGGAGCTCAACTCTTGCACAACATAAAAGCTATTTAATTATTCAAACTAATTCAATTTGGTTGTAATAGCTTATGATTTATTTAGTTGTGTGTTCTAATTACCGTTTAACTATGCGTTTATCATATTAGAACACATAGCCTCCTCTTGGGCTCCTCATCAAGAAGCGGTAAACATACACAATGCACACTGCACACATTCATAGTTTGGTCTGGCTTTTCTGACGACAACTATTCGATCGATTGTTCCAATCGGTCGTTTAGAATACTAGTGTCACGCTAGTCCCACTTTTAGGAGCATACATAAAGCCACTTTGTATGGGCTCGCTTGTTTTCCTAATAACCCATAAAACACTTTCAAATTAAATTAATTAATTGAATTTGTTTTCAAAAATCAATTTCTCTACACAAAACAAAAAAAAAAACATAGTGTTATGGTATTTAATTAAATTGTTAGAGGTTTGACGATTCAATTAAAATGTAAAGTATTTGGGCCATTAGAGGGTAACCCAATGACTTAAATGCTTTATTCCATAACATAATAAAAGTGAACTTTATTTCACCTCACTCTTTTCATAACAAAGATTTTGGATGAGAGATGATCGGTTGACCTCAATCACCAATCTAGTATCGAATCGTTAGAGGATATCCCAACGTTTTGATACTTGTCATCCACAACCAAACCCTAAAACACTTTCAAATTAAATTAATTAATTGAATTTGTTTTCAAAATCAATTTTCTACAAAAAACAAAAAGCGTAGTGTTATGGTATTTAATTAAATTGTTAGAGGTTCGACGATTTAATTAAAGCGTAAAATATTTGGGCCATTAGAGGTAACCCAATAACTTAAATACTTTATTCCATAATACTTAATAAAAGTGAACTTTGTTTCACCTCACCCTTTTCATAATAAAGATTTTGGATGAGAGAAGATCGGTTGACCTCAATCGCCAATCTCGAGTATCGAATCGTTAGAGGATATCCCGACGTTTTGGTACTTGTCATCTACCATTAAAATCAATTCAACCCATTCAAATCCTTTTTCGCTCATATGCGATTATCAAAAATCAAAAACATTTTCAATCTAAAAACAATACAAACAATCCAAGACATTTTCAACAAGAACTACGGAGTTTTGACTTTCCCATTGCACGAGGGAATACGTAGGCACGCGGTTTCAAAACCGTGTCAAACTCAAAATAATAACAAACAAACCCCTTTTCTTTACTTATTCATGACTTAGAAATTAGCGATTACACACACACAAACATATTTTGAACTAAATGGGTCCCATCGAGTACGATGGACGTAAGAGGTGCTAATACCTTCCCATGTAACCGACTCCCGAATCCATCTTTTTGGTCTTGTAGACCGCCTTATCCAATTTTTGTGGGTTTTATCTATATTTTCCCGTTCTTTTTAGAACAAATAAAATTAGGTGGCGATTTCATTGTTTTGAAAATTCATTTTAAATGATTTTTTTTGAAAATCGAGTTGCTTCAGTTGGCGACTTCACTGGGGAATTTTTTTAAAATTTTTTTGACTAAGCGAGTCAACCCTAGTTTAGTTCTTCGCATGTTTGTGTGTTTGTTTATCGCTTTCTTCTTTATGCTTATCTATTGTTTATTTTCTTATTATTCTCTCTATGCTTTATATATTAATCTGTTGATATATTATTGTGATGGGAATTCATGGGCATTGATACATAGATAAGCCCACTACCCAGGCTTCTAGGTCACCTTTTAGGAATAGAGGGGTTGCGTAGCCTAGGTCCACTTGACTCCATTGTCTTGTTGGCCCGAAGCGAAGACTCCGGCTTAGAGTTGGTTGTTTTAAGGAGGTTGTTGGCCCGTGTTAGCGCAGGACATCAATCTTTGGACAAATGACCTATAACTCTAAGTTTGTTCATGTTGTCCTAACCGAGACCAAACGCTCAAATGTTGGATTTCGAGCATCCCATTAAGAGCCGTTTCTTGGGGTATACTTTTTCGAATACTATCGCCACGTAGGCCTCTCGCGCGATGATAGTGTTTGTAAAAGGGGATCTGAGACTCCAAGAAACATTTAGCAAAAACATTAGAACCACCTTGTTCGGGATTATTGGGTAGAAAACCTAGAGCTATCCTATTGTAGGAACCCACTTAAATAAGTTGTTCTGATTACCAATATCCTTCCTGTTTCACGTTTCTGTGAACCTGTTATTATCATCATGTTGCATTCCATTTGCATCAATCATCTCAAAAAGAGTTTATTTCTCTTATCATCCATGCATCATCATGCATTTCATTCATTTCAATCAAAGGACTCATTTCATCCTGGCTTCTTATTCAGAATCTCAAGACTTCAAGACTGATTTCCTGACATCATTGTCATCATGGATCAACTTCAAGCGAGTGTGGTTGCGATGAATACTCGTATAGATACCCAGATGGATCAATTCATGGAGATTATCCAGAACCTCGCCATTGGACAAGAAGAGTTGAAGCAAGTTGTTCAGAGATCCGAAGTGGTTGCTATTGATCATGTTAATCCACCAGGTGTTAATCTTAACCACATGGAGGTCCTTTCAGATCAAAATGTCAGAAACGCCGTTCAGACGCATGTCAATGGAACTCCTCATTGTGATGACATCTTCGAGTCTTCGTTTGACACCTTCAGGTTTTCGATTGAAGAGACTGAGTCTGAGAAAAAGCTTCACCTCTTTGAGAAAAGGATGAAAGCCATTAAGGGTCGTGATTCCCTTGGTTTAGACGCTCCTAGTTTGTGCTTGGTGCCTGATATCAAAATTCTTGCAAAGTTCAAAGTCCCCATTTTCGAGAAGTATAAGGGTACCTCTTGTCCGATTACTCACATCAAAGCCTCTGCAATAAGATGGCTCCCTATGGGAAAATGACAAACTCCTCATGCACGTTTTCAAGATAGCCTCGGGAGCATCTCTCGAATGGTACACTCGGCTTGAACGAACTCACATCAAAATTGGAAAGATTTGGTGAAGCTTTTGTCAATCGACGACTATAATAGGGACATGGCTCCACCGAATTCAACTCAAGGTTTAACTCAAAAGAAAGAATCTTTCAAAGAGTATGCGAGATGGAGAATTAGTGCTAGAGTTCAACCTCCTCTTTTGGAGCGAGAACTCATTGAGATGTTTTCCAATACCTTGCGGGGTCCCTATCGATTGCGGATGTACTTCTACATTTTCACCTAGTTGTTGTAGGGGAACGAATTGGCGTGGTCTTAAGATGGGTAACATTCGGATGTTGCTATTGCAATTTTGAGCAAATTGATGAAGAGCAAGTACAATTTCCGAGGACGAGGAAGAAGCTCTGTTTACCTTCCATTTGATTCCTAATCAAGTGACAACTTACTAATCGAGTGCTCCACAAATCGGTTGCAACTGTCATCAAACACCCGTTCAAGTATGCTCCCGGTGGGGCTCCTCAACAACAAACTTATCGACAAAGTCGCAACAGTGAGGTGGGAAGAATCGATAAGGCCAAGAAAAGTGCATGATCCAATCCATGCCTCATCGTGAGTTGCTCTCACCGCTCCAACATTCTTTGGTGGAGTTAAAGGAGCTCAGGATGCCTCCTTTTCCATATCCTTTGGGATATGATCCTGATGCTTACTGTGAGTTCCATTCTGGGGCACCTAGCCATACAATTGAAGGATGTAATCTTTTCAAAGGCACGGTTCAGAAACTCATTGATTCCAAAGCAATCACATTCACTCCAGAGGGCCTATGCATTAATTGAACTCTCTTTTGAATCAGTGAACGCCAGGACTACGAAGTGCATCTTCTGAAGCAAGAAATCCATACGGAGACCAGTCTCCTCAACATGGAGATTTCTAGTTTTATCTTGCATGCTCATTTGTAATTTTTCATGTTTTGTTCAGTACTGTCTTGTATGCAAAACTCGCTCATTTCTGGAATATTAATCATAATGCATTGAATATGTTCGTCTTGAATCGATCCATTCGCTTTCACTCTTAAATGTTTTTATATGCTTTTGATATTCAACTCTTATTAATAAAGCAACATCTCTGTAGGGAGGATGACGAACAATTTACTAAGAATCGCAAACGGTATGCTTTCGAGTAAAAACCCTGCTAACGATGTATAGGCCTTGTTTCAAATTCCCAAACACCGGAGATATAAGGGAGTGAAACCCTCGTTAACCCCTTTTGAGCCTCGAAGTAGGAGTTTCTTTTCTGTTCAGAAAAAACCCTCATTTTTTTTTATAACCTGGGGCAGGGTAGTGTTCAGTTAATCTGATCGAGCGCTCCAAACTCGTCAAGAGTGCGCATCTAAGGATAACAACAATGGTTATCCTTCAAAAGGTCGAGGAAATTCAAAACCACAATGGTCAACCTTCAACAGTGTGCATCGAAAGAGGTTGAAACCGTAATGGTTATCTCTCGCACAAGAAATCAACGGATGACGATACCACAATTGTTATCTCTCATCCGCCAAGGATTCAAGCAGTCACAATCACCTCCAATCAAACAAAGATGGAAGATCACACGACTTGTTCAAAAAAAAGTAAAAAAATGATGACAAAAAGCCCGCTAAGTCGAAACTTCATAATAAGTCGCTTAGGCAAAAATGGCAAAAGAAAAAGTTCAACAAAAATCCTCCTTACAAGAACAAGGTCGTGTGGTCAGACACCAAAAGCAAAAGGTGAGTGACTATCGTGTCCAAGAAACCTCAGTGGTTCCTCGACCGCATCATAAACTTCCCTCAAGAGATGGATACTCGTATTGAGTTAATTGAACGTAGGAATGGAGAACATCACGGAGAATGGGAGGGCACCAAATATTTTGAGCCTAAAAATCTTTTTTTTCTCTAAAAACCCGTGAACCAGACCATGTTACAACCCTTAAAAGTCCTAATTGAAGCATGGGTTAACTCGAAAGCAAAATTGTTACAAGAATACGGTAACCTGACTCCTAGGAGGCTTGCTAAACATTTGAGTTGGTATCACTCAATCTTTTACAAAAATTTCAATGTTTCGATATCTTTTCAATAAAACTTTCTTTAACTTCAAGACAAACATGAACTTTGCATTAGAATTATCATTCATAGAATAAAACATTCTTTGCATATAGATAAGTGCTTAAACATCAAGTGGGCTTGCATAATGAGCATCAGACGGATAATTTGATTGTCCTGAGGGACGTATTGCTTCAAATATTTGATTGAGCACAAAGCAGCTCAAGTTGAGGAGTAAGGTTGTGAAGTAGCCTACTTTCAAGATGTAAGTAAACCACCCTGAGCAGGTGATGTCTTCTAAGTTCTGTCAATCTGGGGCATTTATGTCGGGATTCGAAGAATCTCTCAAAGTGATGAGTAATTAGGGGCATTCCTCCGAGAAAGGTTGAAACCTTCTTCACCTTTGGTTGGCTAGGGGCGGTGTTTCCAAGTTTATAACATTGGGGCAGATTATCTTGATGGTACAGATCTCAGGAAGCTTTCTCAAGGCTATTTTCTTCAAAATCCCTACAGACTGGGGCAAAGCATTATGCAGGGGCATTCCTCCACCTCATAACTAATTAAGTCAAGTCCAGGCGTAAGCTAAACAATCGTTGAGTCTGAATGACATGTCAGGAAGTCAAGATCGTTATCCTCAGCTCATCAGAGATCTAAGTCTGTGTTGGATTTTCTCCACCAGAAACCAAGGATCATTATCTCCAATTCAAGTCAGGATCGTTATCCTCAGCTCATCAAAGATCGGGATTTAACTCCTGGTTATTGGTTTCCTTCAACGGAAGTCAGAAGGCGGGATTCTATCCATTGAGTTCCAACGTCTTTACTTCGACACATTGCATATAGTAATCATCATTGCATTACATAGCATCCTCAAAAAAGCGTAGCATTTCCATTGATATGGAGCATTACGCCAAAAAATAATAATCTCAAACATGCATCTAAGCATAAGCCAGATTAAAGTGTTTCTCGAGTACCCTTTTGCGTCTCCGAAGAGAAGTTTATCCATAAAAAATTCCCAAGTGGTATTCCCAGTCAGAGTTCCCTCAAGAAATTCTTCTTGTTGTTGCTATATGCACTTTTGACCCTGTGTCGGTCTCTTACATCATTCAAATTCAATTCATTTACCAAGCGTCTTGCTTTTTTGCAATTTTCTATTTCGGTATTCTTACCCGTGTTTGCCTCTGTCGTTAGAGTGTGAGCAAGAGTCGGTGTCTAACCTTTCTTGCTTCTCGGTTATTTGAGTATCCATACTTGGTGTGTGGTAATTCATATAATTGCCACTCTTGAAGAAATACACCCCGCCTTTGGCACGAGGATATTGTATTTCTTGCATATTATAAACTTTTAAAGTCCAACATAGTCCGGCAATCCTCGCGAGTCTCTTTTGGTTGGCCTCTTTCCCGTAAATTGCCTTGATCGACGATTTTACCATTCCATATATCTTCTCCCCAGTGAGTCTGCTCCAGTCGGTCTCCTTCTTGTGTGTGTCTAATATCTTTACCTGACATATACTCCCGTCTGTTCTCATTTTGATCTGCGAAGCAACTTATTTAAGTATGCTCGTTCCAAAGATCTATGAGTCCTTACCTTTCTGATCTGCGAAGCAACTTATTCAAGTATGCTCGTTCCAAAGGTCTGTCTGGTTTCGTTTCTGATCTGCGAAGCAACTTATTGAAGTATGCTCGTTCCAAAGATCTGTCTGTCCTCATTTTTGATCTGTGAAGCCGCTTATTCAAGCGTATTCGTGCTAAAGATCTATGTTTGGAGTTCGTCATTTCTCCTTTATCCAAAGTCTATTTTTGACTAAAACCTTTCTCTCCGGTAACCTTACCGATGCCAGTAACCTTACTGTATGTCTCAGTTCTCCGATCACCTGATCGATGTTCCCGGTAACCCTACCGTTGTAGCAACTTTGCTAATTTTGTTTCCCCGATCACCTGATCGATGTCTTCCGGTAACCTTACCGTTGTAGCAACTTTGCTAATTTTGTTTCACCCGATCACCTGATCGATGTCTCCCGGTAACCTTACCGTTGTAGCAACTTTGCTAATTTTGTTTCCCCGATCACCTGATCGATGTCTTCCGGTAACCTTACCGTTGTAGCAACTTTGCTAATTTTCTTTTCCAATCACCTGATTGTGATCCCCCGGTAACCCTACCGATGTTATGGATCTTACTACCTCTTTGGTTTCCCGGTGACCTCACCGACGATAATGACCTCACTATGGCTTTCTTTTCCAATCACCTGATTGTGAACCCCGGTAGCCTTACCGATGTCAGCCACTTTGATATCATTTCAACCGAAAGTTGGTAAATTTACCATAATTTCTTTCCAAAATACTCATTTCTTGGTGACCTCACCGACGATAATGACTTCACTATGGCTTTCTTTTCCAGTCACCTGATTGTGTTCCCCCGGTAACCTTACCGACGTCGGCCATTTTGATATCATTTTCATTCTAGTCACCTGATTGCCTCGTAAACCAGTAACCATACTGAAGTCGAGCCTTTTTACCAGCATTATTTTTCAAAAAACACTTGGTCGCCACCCAGTAACCTTGCTGTCGAGTCGCCCAGTTGTAAATATTCAACATAATTCCTCTCCTTTTTGAGGAAATCTTTTGGGAATATCATACCATTATCCGCCAAAGCTTGTTAGTGGAGGCTTCCAAAATAAATAAAAAGCCTAAATATTTCTACTTGTTCTTCGGAGCGCAAATTTTAGGGTTCTTTGAGTATTTAATCTTCTTCTACCTTGAAAGTTCAAAAGGCTGGCGCCAATTTCACTTTCAGGTTTAAGACGATTAAATAGGGCAACCTGCACCCAAAATTTGCCCTCCTATCTCGATTTTATCTGGCTTAGGCTTCGCATTCGTCTGCATACATATCCATTAGATCATTGACATTAAACAGTCATTCATCCATTGCATATGCATCAGTTCATCGTATTTAAATTGACCAAAAGTTAGTTTAAATCGATATTTGCATTGTTTTATAATTATAAAATACCCGACATTTCACTTCATTCATTTTTATCTCCTTACCTGTTTATTGTGACATTTTAAGTTGATTATATGTCGATAATATCAATATTTCGATTTTACAAACAGACTGTTAAAAGCGATTCGACACTGTGCGGAAAATTAGCGGGAAAAATATTTCAAACTTTCGCCTCTAACTCACTGCTTTATGAATCTACGTGTCACGTAGATCATGAAAATGTGATCTCTAATTTTCGATACATTTCGAAATTTTGTTTTTAACCGTAAGTGTTTTAAAATCAGGTATTTTTTATTATCGTTTTATTTCAATTTTAAATATTTCGATAATTTTTCTTTAATGTTTGATACCCGTAGTTTATTTTAATATGTTCATTTAATTTTTTCGGATAATTATTGTCCGAACTTTTACCATTTTTAATAATTTTAAATGTCTAATTTGTATCTTAAAAAAATCAAACAAAAAACATTTTTGGGCTTGTAAATTTTTACTAGACCCAATTTTATGGCCCATTTATTTACTAAGGGTATTTCTGGCATTTAAAAAATAGTCTAAACCTAATATTTGGGTATAAATGTATATGTTATGTGATTGATTAAAGGAGGCCAAATTGAAAAAAAAAACGGAACATTGAGAGGCCAAATTGAAAAAAAAAACGGAACATTGAGAGGCCAAATTGAAAAAAAAAACGGAACATTGAGAGGCCAAATTGAAAAAAAAAACGGAACATTGAGAGGCCAAAAAAAAATTGAAAATGGAAACAGTGTGGCAACGGGTAGAAAACAGAGTCCCAATCTCGTCTCTCTCAACACCACCTTCCTTTATCCATCTCCAAGCCATCTTCAATCTTGCCTCATCCTTTTTCACGAACTCCCTTCAACATCACATCTCACTCCCATAACCTGTAACCTCTCAGCCGCCACTCTTCTACCCAGCCGTAATCTTCCCCTCTCACAAACCAGCAACCTCCATCGTCACACACCATTCCTCTTCATTCAACACCCAGCACCCTTCACTGAATCGTGCTCACCCTCCGCTTCCCTTCGTTCAACACCTTAGTCTCACCCATAACATACTCCTGTTACTCATCATCACCATCCGCCGTAAACCCTCTGTTCTGACAACCATTCCACCGTAAGCTCATCCTCCTTTCTCTCCACCACACCCTCTGTAGCCGCATCACTTTCCTTCGCGAGCCCCTTTTACAAACCCTTCATCCACATCCTCCTTCAACCTCCCTGCCATTTTCCTCTTTCTCCGCCCAATCCTCTCTACCGTCACCTCCCTCGTCTGCTTCGCTCACATCAATCTCCTCCTTCATATACCTCAGCCGTCCTCCATTCCCTTCCGTTCTCCACCAGCCGCTGTGTTCTTTCCCTAACCTCTAGTCCGCCGAACCAGCTTCATCTCAAACAACCATCAACTCCCTCATCTTTCCGTCCACCTCCTCTCACAGTCCCTTTCGATACCTCCTTCCAAAACAACAACCATCGACCACAGTTCTTCGTCTTGTGTCTGTTAACTCCGCCGAACCTCTACGTCTCTCACGGCCAGCCATCTCTCTCGATTCCAACTCTCCAAACCACCTTCAACCGTGACTCTAGCCTCCTCCGTCCCAACAATCAGACAGCGACACTTCCGTCAAGCTCGCCGCTAAATTCTCACCATCATCTTCTCCGTATAATCTTCAACAGTTCCAAGATTTATTCCTTCGAGTGAATCTTTAGCAGTGGTAGAGTTCGGATTTGACAAATTCTACTTCGGATTTGGACTCAGTAGTGGAGTCCGAGCATGACAACATCCTCTTTTTCGTTTTGATGGAGGTTGTGATCGGAACCACCGTGAACTTTGGCATATCGCTGAGAGAGATGGCCGGAGGTTACTGTAGCGTTGATGACATGGGCGTGACATTTGATCACTAGTTCATGTGAGGTTAGTATCCACCAAACAGATTTCTATGCTATTTGTTATTTTATTTTTTGAAATTGATTTCTGTTTTTTTTTCCAGCTTAATTAAATAACTTGATCAATTAATAAATAGTGACACATATAAAGAAAAAACGTGACACTAAAAAATCAAGAAAAAAATATAAACCCAGACTTTGAAATGGGTTTGCAAAAATATGATTTGGACTTGTTATCATAAAAATGCTAATGGATTTATGATGCTGGGCCTTAAATGCTGGATCTGCTTCACATATCTCCTTCTAATACACTCCCTGTCTTGTACATACACCATGTCCAATTTTGCTTATGATTTCGGTTCCATACAATGCTACTAACATGTTTGCTATTTGTGAAGGTATTCAAGGATTATCCAAGAATATATTTTCTATTAGTGCATCTATATATCTTTTTTTTTAAATTGTTATTATAGTTCTATTATTATTTTGATATGAAATTTAGTAATGTATTTAGTATTTTATTTTTTATATTTAATATTGTAAATACAATTACACTACTTTTATTCATATATTTTATTTGGTTTATTTTATAAATTCAATTACATTGTAATTATTGTTTTTGTGTTACGATTTCGAATTAGAATTTAATTCAACCTTCGAATGAATTTGAACGCAAATGTATCTATTCTTCGTATAGTTTTTGTTCGTATTTTGAGTGATGTAGGGATCTTCATTTGGTATTCATCCGATGCATCAAGCCTTATCCGACCTTGAAGACTACTTGGAGCTCAACTCTTGCACAACATAAAAGCTATTTAATTATTCAAACTAATTCAATTTGGTTGTAATAGCTTATGATTTATTTAGTTGTGTGTTCTAATTACCGTTTAACTATGCGTTTATCATATTAGAACACATAGCCTCCTCTTGGGCTCCTCATCAAGAAGCAGGTAAACATACACAATGCACACCTGCACACATTCATAGTTTGGTCCTGGGCTTTTCTACAGCGACAACTATTCGATCGATTGTTCCAATCGGTCGTTTAGAATACTAGTGTCACGCTAGTCCCACTTTTAGGAGCATACATAAAGCCACTTTGTATGGGCTCGCTTGTTTTCCTAATAACCCATAAAACACTTTCAAATTAAATTAATTAATTGAATTTGTTTTCAAAAAATCAATTTCTCTACACAAAACAAAAAAAACAAAAACATAGTGTTATGGTATTTAATTAAATTGTTAGAGGTTCGCCCGACGATTCAATTAAAATGTAAAGTATTTGGGCCATTAGAGGGTAACCCAATGACTTAAATGCTTTATTCCATAACACTTAATAAAAGTGAACTTTATTTCACCTCACTTCTTTTCATAACAAAGATTTTGGATGAGAGATGATCGGTTGACCTCAATCACCAATCTCGAGTATCGAATCGTTAGAGGATATCCCAACGTTTTGATACTTGTCATCCACAACCAAACCCCTAAAACACTTTCAAATTAAATTAATTAATTGAATTTGTTTTCAAAATCAATTTTTCTACAAAAAAACAAAAAAACGTAGTGTTATGGTATTTAATTAAATTGTTAGAGGTTCGCCCAACGATTTAATTAAAACGTAAAGTATTTGGGCCATTAGAGGGTAACCCAATAACTTAAATACTTTATTCCATAATACTTAATAAAAGTGAACTTTGTTTCACCTCACCCTTTTCATAATAAAGATTTTGGATGAGAGAAGATCGGTTGACCTCAATCGCCAATCTCGAGTATCGAATCGTTAGAGGATATCCCGACGTTTTGGTACTTGTCATCTACCATTAAAATCAATTCAACCCATTCAAATCCTTTTTCGCTCATATGCGATTATCAAAAATCAAAAACATTTTCAATCTAAAAACAATACAAACAATCCAAGACATTTTCAACAAGAACTACGGAGTTTTGACTTTCCCATTGCACGAGGGAATACGTGAGGCAGGGTTTCAAAACCGTGTCAAACTCAAAATAATAACAAACAAACCCCTTTTCTTTACTTATTCATGACTTAGAAATTAGCGATTACACACACACAAACATATTTTGAACTAAATGGGTCCCATCGAGTACGATGGACGTAAGAGGTGCTAATACCTTCCCTTGCAGTAACTCGAATCCATCTTTTTGGTCTTGTAGACCTTATCCAATTTTTGTGGGTTTTATCTATATTTTCCCCTTTTTAGAACAAATAAAATTAGGTGGCGATTTCATTGTTTTGAAAATTCATTTTAAATGATTTTTTTTGAAAATCGAGTTGCTTCAACAGGTACATTGGAGATTGGTTTTCTCATTTGCTCGCTATTTATTTTAGCGAAATGCTCTTGAATGATGTCAAAGATCTCCGTGCTCGTAATGCTCGGTTTCAGATGTTCACCAACTTGGTCCAAGGCCAAGAAGATTTGAAGAAGCTCATCAACAAGAAGAAGAAGGTTGTTGGTCTCCTCAACATGGGTAAACGCTTAAAAGGGGGTCCTAAAGTGGTCAGCTGTATCGAGCTCTCTGAAGGAAGTGTCCATACCGAGGGGAGTACCAAGGGTGATGAAGGTGAGCAGCGTGAACCAAAGAAAGGAGGAGAGGACCATTCTGATTATAGCCAACACTCTGATGAAGATGACAAGTACAAGCAACTTGAAGACCGTCTGAATGCTGTGGAAAACCTTAAGATGTCCGGGCTGAATTTCGATGATTTGAGTCTTGTTCCTGGTGTTGTGATTCCTCCCAAGTTCAAAGTTCCAACTTTTGCCAAATATGATGGCATGTCGTGTCCTAAGCTACACTTGAAGTCCTATGTTCAGAAGATCAACCCCCACACTGATGACAGAAAGTTGTGGATGCACTATTTTCAAGAAAGTTTGTCCGGAACCCAGTTAGAATGGTACTATCAGCTAGAGAACGACCGTATCCACCGGAGTGATTTGGTGATGCTTTCACGCATATAGTACAATGCTGAATTGACACCCACTGCATGCAACTACAAAGCATGTCTATGGGTCGCGAGAAGTTCAAGGAGTATGCTCGTAAGTGGAGAGATCTAGCAGTGAGTTCAACCACCCTTGTCCAATAGGGAGTTGGTTGATATGTTCATGGGAACACCGATGACCCATTCTTCAATCATCCGATTGGAAATTCTTCATCCGGATTCACCGATGATATTGACAAAGGAGCGATTGCCGGTATCAAGAGGGAAGATTCAGATAGAGTCATCTTCAAATGCCGAAGAAATCTTTTGGTGGTAAGAAAGAAGCCAATGTGTATGGTCGTAAAAGCCGAGCCAAGACCGACCGTGGTTGTGATCTCCAATCCTACATCAAGACAACCTCAACGAGACAACGCAACGAACGCGCCACGAAGACAAGCAAAGATCAACATGCCTTTGTCGCAAGCCTTGCAACACATGTTGAAAGCAGAGTGATTACCTTGAGGATCCTCCTCGAATGTCAACACTTCCTCTCCAGTATAATCCTAATGCTAAGTGTGCTACCATTCCAATAGCCTGCACGACAACGACAATTGTTGGGCTCAAGAACAAAATTCGGATATGATTGAAGCTAAGCATTGAGTTTGACCCTCCTGTTGAGACTCCGAGTGTGATCAACGCGCCTATGCCTAATCATGACAAGAGTTCCAATGCTTGGTGATGATACTTATGTTTTCCACATAGATGACTTGACCATTCCTCCGATGACCGCAAGAAGAATTTGCTACAAGCGGTGTCAATCCGGATGCCCAGAAATTGTCATTGGTGCCCATCCACTGATGGTGTGCTTGGTTGAGAAGACGTGTTCATTGCATGATGGATAACCGTGAGATACTATTTCTGAAACCACCTGTGCAGAAGTTGTGTGAAGAAATGTCTAAGGTGAAGATTGACAATGCGAACAAAACTGTACCATCTGTGTGGGATACCTTGGGGCAGCCAAGTGGAAAATATGATTACATGGTGAAGTACACTGTCCCTGATAGTTACAAGATTCCTATTGAAGATGTTAAGGCGACCGGATGGGGTGACGATTTCCCAGAAGACTATGCTGATGTTAACACTATAAGAATTTCCTCTGCTGATCCTGTGCCTAGAGTGGCACCTCTCATTATCACTTCTCCAAGACCAGTTCCATATTCCTCTGACAAAGCTATCCCTTGGAACTATGGAGCTTATGTTTACTATCATGGCGTCAAGCAAGATCCTCTGACAATTGAAGATCTTACCATTGAAGCTACCATTCCTGACATCGACAATATCACCGGATCCAGTAAGGTGACCAGAACCGGAAGGGTATTCTCTCCAGAGATCTCTCCTCCAAAAGACGCTGCGACTCCAGCTCGCATTCCAGCTACTCAACCAATATCCCCAGCTAGAGGGAAAGAACCAGTGACTCATCCCGTCGCCGGTGCCAAAGGAAGTTACTGAAGACACCTCCAAACAAGAAATGGAGGAAATTCTAAAGATAATCAAGAAGAGTGACTACAATGTTGTGGAACAGTTAGGACAGACTCCGTCCAAGATTTCCATGCTCGCTTTGCTCTTGTGCTCCGAGGCTCATGCTAATGCCTTGGTGAAGTTTCTGAAGAATGCTCATGTGCCGCAAGACACTACCACCGATCACGAAGTTTGTATTACCTGGCTGCCAACAACGGCCCGGGCTTCTCTGATGCTGATTTGACTCCTGCCGGAAAGAAACACAACAAAGCCTTGCACATCTCTGTTGAATGCAAGGGCGTTACATTGTCTCATGTTTTGGTTGACATCGGTTCTGCTCTGAATATCCTTCCGAAAACTGCTTTTGATCGGCTTGATGTCGAAGGGTTGGTTCTGAGACCCAGTGACATAATTGTGAGAGCTTTTGATGGTTCTAAGCGAACGGTACTAGGAGAGCTCATTCTGCCTGTTAAAGTCGGTTCCCAGACTTTTGACTCCACCTTCTTTGTCATGGACATCCGTCCAGCCTACTCTTGCCTACATGGACGCTTGGATACATGGGGCAAGGTATTTCCACCCTACATCGAAACCGAAATACCGGTGAAAGGAAAGTTTTCAAGATGTGGTGAAGAAGAATATATGGTCAGTCATCTACAGTCATTCCGCTATCTCGAGATGGAGGGTGAATTCTTCGAGACTCCCTGTCAAGCTTTTGAAACAATTCTCAGAGTCATGCCTGTTGACTCTCCTGTCACTCATTGAAAGATGCTTAAGCTGCTGTTGAAGAAGGTAGTTCTATTTGGGGACAGCTCCCCGATCTTCCTTTCAAATTTGACAAGACTGGTTTAGGCTTCACCATCAAAGGTCAGAAGATGGTACGCCGCGAACGTGCCGGCCAACTTCCTTTCCGCATCAGTCAGAGTGGAATCCATGCTATAGAAAACGGCGACAACGGCTTCGACATCAGCAAGTGGATTTTCCCAACTCTAGACAAAGGGCTCAGCAATTGGAAGACTGAAGACGTCATACCAATCTCCTTTAGCCAGGAGTAATTGCTTTTGTTTTGTTTTACTTTTCGTATTTCTTTATGTTTTGAACAATAAACTTTGAAAGCCTAGTGCCTTGCCCGGGGCATCATGGCTCGTTTGCGAGGGTTATTATCTGTCGTTTGCGTATTTTTATTTAATAAATCGTTGGACTTTTGCATTCAATTGTTTGTTTTCTTTCTTTTACTTTATCACCCCTTCAAAAAAGCTATGTGTTTCTTACACACACCCACGTGATACACTCGCAATCACTCGAATCTCGGTAACATATATGCTAGTGCTAAATATGACTTCGATAATCCGATCTACCAAGTCAAGACGAAAGAGGAAGATTGTGAAGTGCCAGGAGAACTTGCGATGCTACAGCAAGAAGAGCGAGTTATACAGCCACACGAAGAGCAAGTTGAGGTTGTGAATTTGATGAAGCAGTTCAACGCTGGTTTCCTAGCCGTTACCTCCTATCCCCAGTGGGTTGCTAATGTGGTACCCGTGCCTAAAAAGGATGGTAAGGTACGAATGTGTGTGGATTACGAGATCTGAACAAGCGAGTCCGAAAGATGATTTCACTTCCTCATATTGATGTTCGGTTGACAATACCGCTCAAAGATAAGGTTTTCTCCTTCATGGATGGTTTCTCCGTTACAATCGATCAAAATGGCTCCGAAGACATGGAGAAGACTACTTTTGTTACACAACAAGCACTTCGCTGGTTATGCCTTGATCAAGCAGCGCCACTTATCGATGCTATGGTGACATTATTTCATGACATGATTCATCACGAGATAGAGGTCTACGCCGGCGACATGATAGCTCAATCACGCATCAAGAAGAACATCTTGATCATCTACAGAAATTGTTTGATAGGTTGAAGAAGTACAGATTGAGACTGAACCCCAACAAGTGCACCTTTGGAGTCGGTCCGAAAACTCCTAGGGTTTGTTGTCGAAAGGTATTGAGGTTGACCCGCCAAGGTTAAAGCCATCCAAGAGATGCCGCTCCCCGCACCGAGAAGGAAGTCGAGGTTTCTTGGGCCAATTGAACTACATTGCCGATTCATTGCACATTTAAGCGCTACTTGAACCAATCTTCAAGTTACTTAAGAAAGATCAAGTAGTGGAATGGAACGACGCCGATCGCTTTCGACAAAATCAAGGAGTACCTATGTAATCCTCCTATCCCGATGTCACCACCAAGGAAGACCTCTTATCATGTACTGATGTTGTTAGAAATTCAATGGGGTGTGTGTTAGGGCAACATGACGAGTTTGGTCGAAAAGAGCATGCAATATACTACCTTAGTAAAAGTTTACCGATTGTGAAACAAGATACTCACACTCGAGAAAACTTGCAGCTTTTGGCTTGGGCTGTCACCGACTAAGACAATATATGTTGACTCACACTACTTTGTTGATTTCAAGATGGATCCGATAAAATACATCTTTGAGAAACCAGCTCTCCGAAGAATAGCAAGATGGCAAATGATCTTGACCGAGTATGACATCCAATACACTTCTCGAAGCGATCAAAGGAAGTGTGGTAGCCGATCATTTGGCTCATCAAGCCGTAGATGACTATCGATCTATGCGTTCGAGTTTCCAGATGAAGATGTTTTACTAGTTACAGATTAGAAGAACCAGACGAAGGACCTGAACAAGGATCCCGATGGACTATGGTTTTTTATGGAGCCTCAAACGCACTTGGCAATGGCATTGGCGCCATCATTATATCCCCTGCAGGCGGACATACGCCTTTCACCGCCAGACTTTGTTTGATTGCACAACAACATGGCGAGTACGAGCGTGCATCATGGGTATCAAAGCTGCTATTGATTTAAGAATCAAATTCTTACAAGTGTATGGAGATTCAGCTTTAGTGATCACGATAAAAGGCGAGTGGGATACGGCATCCGAATCTCATTCCGATCGAGAGCATGTTCTAAGTTTGATTCCTACTTGAAGAGATTACTTTGATCATATTCCACGAGAAGAGAATCGGTTGGCGACGCATTGGCTACTATGTCGTCTATGTTCAAGGTCAGATGGGACAACGAGGCTCCCCGATCATCATTGAGAAGTTCGACGAACCAACAGTATTGTTATGAACTTGATACGAAGAGAAACCTTGGTACTATGATGTGAAGAGGTATCTTGAGACTCGTGGAATATCCAGAGGGCATCATCAATGATAAGAAGTTCATGAGAAGATTCGCTTCCAAATTCTTCCTCAGCAACGACATCTTATACAAGCGCAACCACGACTTGTGCTTACTCCGTTGTGTAGACCAGAAAACCGCAATGCGTATCATGGAAGAGTTACACGAAGGCGAATTTGGTACCCACTCCAGTGGACACACCATGGCTAAGAAGATTTTGAGAACAGGTTACTATTGGTCCACCATGGAAGCTGATTGTCACCGCTATGCTCGATCTTGTCACAAGTGCCAGATTTATGCCGACAAAGTGCACGTACCTCCAGTACCTCTGAATGTTTTAACTTCTCCTTGGCCTTTTGCAATGTGGGGCATTGACATGATTGGAGAAATTAAGCCCACGGCTTCCAATGGACATCGTTTCATCCTTGTGGCAATAGATTATTTCACCAAGTGGGTAGAAGCAGCCTCGTATGCATCTGTTACCAAGAATGTTGTGGCTCGATTCATCAAGCATAATCTTATCTATCGGTATGGCACCCCAAAGGATTATCACGTATAACGGTTCCAATCTCAACAACAAGATGATCACCTCGCACGCAGATTCAAGATCAAGCATCACAATTCTTCTCCTTATCGGCCTAAGATGAATGGCGCAGATGAAGCCGCCAATAAGAACATTAAGAAGATTATACAAGATGACAAGGACTTACAAAGATTGGCATGAAATGTTACCATTTGCTCTTCATGGTTATCGCCACAAGACGAACATCAGGGCAACCCCTTCTCTTGTATACGGTATGGAAGCCGCTTACCCATCGAGGTTCGATACCCTCAACCGAGTCCTCCAGAGGCGAGTTAGGCGAAGACGATTGGGTTCGACTCGGCTTGACCAGCATTAATTTGATTGATGAGAAAACGACTGCATCTATCGCCATGGACAGATTTATCGAAACGAATGATCGAGCATTTAACAAGAAGGTCAAGCACCGAGTCTACCAAGTCGGTGATCTAGTAGTCAAGCATCATTCTTCCACAAGGTGATCAGGGCAAATGGACTCCCACCTATGAGGGACCATTTGTAGTCAAAACAGTATTTTCCGGCGGAGCTATGATACTTAGCACCATGGATGGTGAAGACTTCCCACACCATGTGAACGCAGACATAGTCAAAAAAATACTACGCATAAAGAGACCCGCTAGGTCGACGAACCTAGGCAAAAATAAGGGCATCCTGGCGAACCAAAAGGTTCGGGCAAAAATAAAGGATATATACAAAACATGTACACCCGGCAAGTCGAAAACCTGAAAAGGCGGCTTGGGCAAAAAAGGGTATCCCGAGCGAAAACCGAAAGGCGGTCTAGGCAAAAGTTAGGGATTCAAGCGTACGACTATGTCTCTTCCAGATCACCTGCTTCCAGACTACTATCAGCATTCAAGATTCAAATGGCAAAGATCAGTCTACTCACTTTCTACTGACAGCAAGGAGATGAGATAGTCGAAATATATGAGTACTAGCATAGTTGGAACTTAACGAGATTGTTTCGCATAGCTTTTACCTTTCTTGTGTACAAAACTACTTGGCCATCGCCATATTTCAAATAAATGCCTTCTTTCTCTTTACAATTTCACTGTTGTTATTTGCAATAAGTCCAACGTTGCTTTGAATGACTATCGCATTTGACAATAAGAATCTAATCACAAACATACGAAAAGTGAACATGCAAAGTACTTACTACAAGTTCCAGAATTGGGATGACGACGAAAGTCACCAAATAGTTCCTCAGAGCATAAAGGTGTCACTCACAACACACCTTCCCAGAGTATATGTTAATCCACAAGTGATTCCACTCGAGCAACGCTACATCGTCTCCAAGCGGTAACACTTCATCCCGTGGATATTTCTCAATCCCCCTCTCTCCCGGCAGCGATCCGGACTCAAACTTGGTCAGATAGTGCATCGGAGGAAACATACACCTTTTATTCCCCAGCCAGAGATTACAACGGACTCTAGACTCTTCTAGCCCGGTCTCTCAGCAACCATCAAATGCTCACCAGCGAGATCTACACTCGGAATCCCCAGTAGAGCGTCTCCTAAATTTCCTCAGCAGGATCTACATACAAGGTCCCCAACGGATCGCCTCCCAGATTCTCCTCAGCAGGGTCTATGAGATCTCCAACCACGAGCTTCTCAAATCTCTACCTTCCTCAACAATGTCTAGGCCCAAGACTTGGTCAGATAGTGCATCGGAGGAATCCAGGACATCTTTCTTCTCCTGCAAAAGCGGGGTTCTCACCTACACAATTCCCCAAGCAGGAGTCAGAAATCTTCAAACAGAGCATCCGCATCTTCTTCAAGATGGATATGTTTTGAAATACCACAACATCTGTCATTCATACATTACTCATGAAGTCATAATTCATGCATATATCATTCATATACACTGTCATGCATCATACTTTGCATAAAACTAACCAATATTCTGTCAAAGTTTCTCTTGTTTTCTCCAAAACAGGTGAAAGTCGCTTCTGACGCAAACAGGTCCAGGATTAAGCCCCGAATCGACGGGAAAACTATCTGAAAGACCGCCCTTGGTTGTCCTCCGACGACTGGTCCAGGATTAAGCCCCGAACCGACGGGAAAACTATCCGAAGGACCACCTCTGGTTATCCTCCGATAACAGGCAATGGATCAACACCCGATGCACAACAGGGAAGCTATCCACATTTTTGCCAACTACAACCTCCCTCAGAGTAATCGGCACGAAGATTTATTTTGACCCCTTCCTATTATCAACAGCAACTACAGAGTCTAGCGTACGACTCAGTTGCCTTGGATGGCATCTTAAGCCCATCTCCGACTACTTATCAACATCTCTTCACTTTCAGAATGCTGCATATATGGTTAAAAATCAATACAAACCAATAACCTCATTCAAAGTGAACACGAAGTCTAACGTACGACTCCCTTCGGATGGCATCTTAAGCCCATCTCCTCTCCTTCCAGAAACATCTACAGAGTCTAACATACGACTCACTCCCCAGCATCGATCTTTCCAGATGGCATCTTAAGCCCATCTCCGTCAATTCTCCTATCAACAACCTTGAGTCTAGCGTACGACTCGTTCCCCAGCGAAGTCTCCAACTTCTCCAAACGGCATCTGTAAGCCCGTTCCCGCATCATCCACCAATAGCGAGTGCAAATTTTCAGGTGTACTCGGTGTTCAATCATCTTCTACCTCCAGGTCACGAAAGACAAGCATGTCAATCTAACCCTTCCAGTACAAGAAGATTGAACAGGGGCAGCTGTCATAGCCCAAAATTTGCCCTCCATCTATTTAAGAGATTTCATACATCTATGCTCAAGGATTCCTCAAGAGTTGATCAGACAAACTCTCTCCTAGACAATCAACCCAAACTAGGGTTTGGTATCTCTCAAGTCAAGATGGATTTCCAACACCTCCAATGGTCTTCATGCCTCCTCATATGCTTCAAAGATTCTCCATGTCAAGTTTCAAGCCTCACAAGTCAAGTTTCCTCAGGCAATTGCTCAAATGGTTGAAAATCGGGTGTATTGGACAAAAAGTCAACTATGGTCAACAAACGATTTTTTTGGTCAACATCCTCATTTTGAAGTAACATTCATCATTTGATCAAGGGTTGATCATGATTCATCAAGAAAACTCAAGATTTGCCCAAAAGTCAAACTTTCTAAATTAGGGTTTCTAGATGAAAAGTCAACTGAACTTTGACTGATCATAACTTTCTCATACTTTCTCATACTTTCTCAGAAATTTTTCCATCACCTCTTGTTTTGAAGGAAATTCAATTCTCTACAACTTCATGTCTCACAAGAATGTCCAAAAAAATGCTTCATTTGAGAGGTATAGCTCAAAACATTATGTGTCATTTTCAAAGTCAACAAAAGTCAACTTTTGTTTTGAAGATATATTGAGCATGGTAACTCAATTGAGATGAGACCAAAGACATTGTTTAGAGGACTCTTAGAGCTTTCCAAAAAGTCCAAGAACACTCAAAAATGTGGAAAATTGAGCAAGTTACACCATTCACAAGTTGGGCAATTTTGGAAGAATGCACAAAGAGAGATACTTGAAAAAATCAAATCTTTTGCAAATGGGCCTACTTTTTCTTCATCCTAACTTGTTCCTCATGCAATTAGGAATATCCAAGCCCAATGCCACGAATTTTTGATTTATTTTTCTATTTAATTTGTAATTTATTTATTTAAATGCAAATTAAATCTTAAAATAAATTATAAAATCAAAATTAATTGGAAGATTGATTTTATTGCTTTCTTGTGATCCAATCAACCCATAAATGCCAATTTGAAATTGGATCAAATTTGGCAAGATTGGATTGAAATTGACAAAATTTGAAAATTTGATTTCATGAGAATATCAAATTTGATTTCTAATGAATGTTGATCAATTCCTTCCAAATTCAATCCCAAATCCATCCAGTATAAATACATGATGCATACCTATCAAGAAAGAACGAAAAAATTGGCTCAGAAACCCTAATCCAAACTCAAAGAAATCGTGTTCTTGAAGCAACTAGCAATCCTAATTCCAGCCATCCACAGCCAATTTTGAGCATTCCATCTTGTTCCTTGTGCCATTCAGAATTGATCCAGACCCTCACATTGCTTAAAATCATCAAGAATCAAAGAATCCGAAATCGGTTTGTTCAAGAAAATTTCAAAATCGTATTTCAATTATCATGCATTTTTAACATGTTTTATTGTTGTTTTTGTGATTAGTGAGAAGTTTGCAAGCGATCTGGGCAGGTTAATTGTATTTCCATAGCCTGGAACTCGATATGCCATAGCTAGGGTTCCTGAACACGATTTAGGGTTTCCCTTAAACGGAAAAATTGAACCTCAAGACTGTTACCATTGCATTCGGAATGACGTCTGGAATCGAACCATGGTCTTAGAATTCATTTATATTACTTGTGTATGATTTTTGATTTTGCCAGGGTTATAGCGTCGAGCCAAGGCCGACGCTGAATTTTCAAAAATTTTGAATCGGGGAAGATGATGTCTGGCGCGAGTTTGATGCAACCAGGAGATGACGCGTGCTTGTAATCCATTCGCTCCAATTTTCAAACACGTGGGCGCGTTGGTTCAGATGGTCAAGGCATGGCATTGTGAAAGCAGGGTCCTGGGTTCGATTCCCAGCAGGACCATTTGCTTTTCCAGCTTTTACAAGTTTGCATTTTTCCATATTTTCATATTTTTCATTATTTTTAATATTTCCATATTATTTTAATTGTTTTCATGATTTTTATTCTGCATTAAAAAATTACCAAAAACATTTTTTCTTTTTACATTATTTTCATAAAAATCTTTATTTAATTTAATAAATTAAAAAATATAATTTTTGCATGCATATTCATTTTATTTTTATTTTAGCATTTAAATCATTATAAATTGCATTTTAATTATTAAATCTTTTCCAAAAAATCCCAAAAAATTATTTTAATTTATTTATCTTATTTCCAGCATATATTAATTTTCTCATATTAAAATTTGCATTTTTCTAACATTTTTTCTCGTGTTCGATTCATATTGCATTTTTCGATTTTCTTATTCTTTCACAGGTTGCACCGATTCGGACGTTTTTTCTTTTATCGTTTTATTTTTTCCAATAATGTAATTGTTCATGGGTTGTAATAGTTTAATCTAGGCTTTTATTTTCCGCAAGTTTAAATTATGTATCTGCCCCAAAGCCATGTAATAGCGTAGGTTTATCTTTCCGCATCTTTACATTCCGCATTTTAATTTCCGCACCCTATAAACTGTTAGTAACTAGGCGTGTATGGAAAGATAATAATGAACATAGCCCACTAACTTCAAGATAACATATTCTGAAATCAACACACTTCTCTCACACACGCACCCCTTAGGGTAATTCTCTCGCTGCCTTTAATTCAAAAATGGTCATGTCCCTCGAACGTAGAGGTATTCTAGCACCGTTGCCTTCCAAACAAATCATCATAGTCCCTTCGATACAAAGATCATAGACCCACGATGTCGCCTCCGAATACATGATCTTGACCCTCGATTTTCGCCTACGAAAAATGATGATAGTCCCTTCGAATGTGCTAGGAAACTTCCTACAAGTTGCCTTCTATGACCATCCGATGTCCCTTCGAATGTCCCGCTTACATCCAACGAATGGAGCTACCTACTAACTAATGGTATGGCTAGCGCTATTCTAAAGGAACGTAAAATAACACGAAAACGACCAAATTCTGAGTAGGTAATAAGACTTTTAGTTGCTTGCTCTATCAAAATACTTTTCACACCTCACACTTTTTTTAAAGTTCAAATTCTTTTCAAAACGAAACATTTCCGAACACTTTGTATACACTCCTACATGAGTCATTACAAAGTCAAAGCGAAATGCCCTTTTCAAAACATCTTTGTCAAACACACAGAAAGCAATTTTAAAAAGTGATCTAGAGCAACTAAGAGCCCGTAGATAACTACGGATGGAAAGGGGTGCTAATACCTCCCTTTTCATAACCATTCTCCGAACTCGAATCTAACGAAGGTCTTTTTCATTACTTTTACCTTCCTTAATTGGATAAAAATAAAAGTCGGTGGCGACTCTTGCTATCCGCACATTTGGATACAAAAATCCTACAAAGTCAGTTCACCGTATCACAGCAAGACACCACTACTGACCAGTTTGAAGTCTGTATTGCTAGCCTGGCTGCCAACAACGGCCTAGGCTTCTCGATCTTGATTTGACTCTTTAGAAAGAAACACAACAAAGCCTTGCACATCTCTCGTTGAATGCAAGGGCACTACATTATCTCATGTTTTGGTGGATACCGGTTCTGCTCTGAATATCCTTCCGAATACTGCTTTTGATCGACTCGATGTTGAAGGGTTGGTTCTGAGACCCAGTGACATTATTGTGAGAGCTTTTGATGGTTCTAAGCGAACGGTACTTGAGAGCTCTTCACTGCTGTAAAGTCGGTTCCCGACTTTTGATTCCACTTTCTTCGTCATGGACATCCGTCCGGCCTACTCTTGCTGCTAGGAAGCCCTTGGATACATGGGGGCGGTATTTCACTCCCCGCATCGGGTGAAATACCCGTGAAAGGGAAGGTTGTTAAGATGTGGTGAAGAAGAGTACATGGTCAGTCATCTACAGTCATTCTGATATCTCGAGATGGAGGGTGAATTCTTTGAGACCCCCTGTCAAGCTTTTGAAACGATACCCAGAGTCATGCCTGTTGACTCTCCAATCACTCCTGAAGTTGCTAAAGTTCCGCCTAGGATGGCCTCGCTAAAAGATGCTCAAGCTGCGGTTGAAGAAGGTGGTAGTGCTATTTGGGGACAGCTCCCTGATCTCCCTTTCAAATTTGACAAGACTGGTTTAGGCTTCACCATCAAGGGTCAGAAGATGATACACCGCGAACGTGCCGACCAACCTCCTTTTCACATCAGCCAGAGTGGAATCCATGCTATAGAAGACGACGACAACAACTTCGACATCAACAAATGGATCTTCCCGACTCCAGATCATGGGCTCAGCAATTGGAAGACTGAAGACGTCATACCAATCTCCTTTAGACAAGAGTAATTCCTCTTGTTTTTGTTTGCTTTTCGTATTTTTCTATGTTTGAACAATAAACTCTAAAGCCTAGTGCCTTGCCCGGGGCATCATGGCTCGTTTGTGAGGTTTATTATCTGTCATTTGCATATTTTCATTCAATAAAATCGTTGAACTTTTGCGTTCAATTGTTTGTTTTCTTTCTTTCTACTTTATCACCCCTTCAAAAAGCTATGTGTTTCTTACACACACCCACGTGATACACTACAGAATCACTCCGAATCTCGTTGATAAAAGCTATGCTATTGCTAAATATGACTTCGATAATCCGATCTACCAAGCCGAAGACGAAAGTGAGGAAGATTGTGAAGTTCCAGGAGAACTTGTCAGACTGCTACAGCAAGAAGATCGAGTTATACAGCCACACGAAGAGCAGGTTGAGGTTGTGAATTTGGGTACTAATGAAGACAGAAAAGAAATCAAGATAGGAGCGGGTCTTGAGAACAGTGTTAAAGAAAGGTTGGTACAGATGCTACGAGACTATATTGAGATTTTTGCTTGGTCATACGAAGACATGCCAGGGTTAGACATTGATATTGTGGTACACCGACTGCCGATAAAAGAGGGTTTTCTCCCAGTGAAACAGAAGGTTTGTCGTATGCGTCCTGAGATGTCTGAGAAAATCAAAGCCGAAGTTATAAAGCAGTTCAACGCCCGGTTTCTTAGCTGTTACTTCCTATCCACAATGGGTTGCTAATGTGGTACCTGTACCTAAGAAGGATGGTAAAGTACGAATGTGTGTGGATTACAGAGATCTGAACAAAGCAAGTCCGAAAGACGATTTTCCACTTCCTCATATTGGTGTTCTGGTTGACAACACCGCTCAGCACAAGGTCTTCTCCTTTATGGATGGTTTCTCCGGTTACAATCAAATCAAAATGGCTCCTGAAGACATGGAGAAGACTACTTTTGTTACACAGTGGGACACTTTCTGTTACAAGGTTATGCCGTTCGGACTAAAGAACGCAAGCGCCACTTATCAGCGTGCTATGGTGACGTTGTTTCATGACATGATTCATCACGAGATAGAGGTTTACGTCGACGACATGATAGCTCGATCACAGACTGAAGAGGAACATCTTGACCATTTGTAGAAACTATTTGACAGATTGAAGAAGTACAGGCTAAGACTTAATCCTAACAAGTGCACTTTTGGAGTCAGATCCGGAAAACTCCTAGGGTTTGTTGTCATTGGTAAAGGTATTGGGGTTGACCCCGCCAAGGTTAAGGCTATTCAAGAGATGCCAGCTCCCCGCACCGAGAAGGAAGTCCGAGGTTTCTTGGGCCGATTGAATTACATTGCCAGATTTATTGCACATCTAACTGCTACTTGTGAGCCAATCTTCAAGTTACTTAAGAAAGATCAAGTAGTAGAATGGAACGACGATTGCCAGGTCGCTTTTGACAAAATCAAGGAGTACCTACAGAATCCTCCTATCCTGATGTCGCCCGCCGACGGAAGACCTCTTATCATGTACTTGACAGTGTTAGAGAACTCAATGGGGTGTGTGTTTGGGGCAACATGACGAGTCTGGTCGAAAAGAGCATGCAATATACTACCTTAGCAAAAAGTTTACCGACTGTGAAACAAGATACTCACAGCTCGAGAAAACTTGCAACGCTTTGGCTTGGGCTGCTCGCCGACTAAGACAGTATATGTTGACTCACACTACCTTGTTGATTTCTAAGATGGATCCAATAAAATACATATTTGAGAAACCAGTTCTCTCCGGAAGAATAGCAAGATGGCAAATGATCTTGACCGAATATGACATCCAGTACACTTCTCAGAAAGCGATCAAAGGAAGTGTAGTAGCCGATCATTTGGCTCATCAAGCCGTAGATGACTATCAGTCTATGCAGTTCGAATTTCCAGACGAGGATGTTTTGCTAGTTACAGATTGTGAAGAACCAGGCCCAGACGAAGGACCTGAACAAGGATCCCGATGGACCATGGTCTTTGATGGAGCCTCAAACGCACTTGGCAACGGCATTGACGCTATCATTACATCCCCTGCAGGCGGACGCCTTTCACCGCCAGATTATGTTTCAATTGCACTAACAACATGGCTGAATACGAAGCGTGCATCATGGGTATTAAAGCTGCTATTGACTTAAGAATCAGGTTCTTGCAAGTGTATGGAGATTCAGCTTTAATGACCAGTCAGATTAAGGGCGAGTGGGATACGAAGCATCCGAATCTCATTCCATATCGAGAGCATGTTTTGAGTTTGATCCCCTACTTCGAAGAGATCACTTTTAATCACATTCCACGAGAAGAGAATCAGTTGACAGACAGATTGGCTACTATGTCGTCTATGTTCATGGTCAGATGGGACAACGAGGCACCCCAGATCATCATTGAGAAGTTTGACGAACCAGCGTATTGTTATGAGCTTGATATAGACGAGAAACCTTGGTACTAAGACGTGAAGAGGTATCTTGAGACTCAGGAATATCCCGCAGGGGCATCTGTCAATGATAAGAAGTTCATGAGGAAATTCGCTTCTAAATTCTTCCTCAGCAACGGAATCTTATACAAGCGCAACCATGACTTGTGCTTACTTCGCCGTGTAGACCGGAAAACAGCAGAACGTATCATGGGAGAGTTACACGAAGGCGCCTTTGGTACTCACTCCAGTGGTCATACAATGGCTAAAAAGATTCTGAGAATAGGTTACTATTGGTCCACCATGGAAGCTGATTGTCACCGCTATGCTCGATCTTGTCACAAATGCCATATTTATGCAGACAAAGTACATGTACCTCCAGTACCTCTGAATGTTCTAACAGCTCCTTGGCCTTTTGCGATGTGGGGCATTGACGTGATCGGAGAAATCAAGCCCACAGCGTCCAAGGGACATCGTTTCATCCTTATGGCAATTGACTATGTCACCAAGTGGGTAGAAGCAGCCTCGTTTGCATCTGTTACCAAGAATGTTGTGGCTCGATTCGTCAAGCATAATCTTATCTGTCGGTATGGCACTCCCGAAAGGATTATCACAGATAACGGTTCCAATCTCAACAACAAGATGATCACCGAACTCTGCACGCAGTTCAAGATCAAGCATCACAATTCTTCTCCTTATCGGCCTAAGATGAATGGCGCAGTGGAAGCCGCCAATAAGAACATTAAGAAGATTATACAGAAGATGACAGTGACTTACAAAGATTGGCATGAGATGTTACCATTTGCTCTTCATGGTTATCGCACTACAGTACGAACATCAACAGGGGCAACCCCCTTCTCTCTTGTATACGGTATGGAAGCAGTCATACCCATCGAGGTTCAGATTCCCTCAACCAGAGTCCTCCAGGAGGCAGAGTTAGGCGAAGACGATTGGATCCAAACTCGTCTTGATCAGATTAACTTGATTGATGAGAAGCGACTCGTATCCATTTGCCATGGACAGATCTATCAGAAGCGAATGATCAGAACATTTAACAAGAAGGTCAAGCACCGAGTCTACCAAATCGGTGATCTAGTAGTCAAGCGCATCATTCTTCCACAAGGTGATCCCAGGGGCAAATGGACTCCCACCTATGAGGGACCATTTGTAGTCAAGACAGTATTTTCCGACGGAGCTATGATACTTAGCACCATGGATGGTGAAGACTTCCCACACCCTGTGAACGCCGACATAGTCAAAAAATACTACGCATAAAAGAGACCCGCTAGGTCGACTGGCCTAGGCAAAAATAACGGCATCCTGGCGAACCAAAAGGGTTCGGGCAAAAGTTAAGGATATATACAAAACATGTACACCCGGCAAGTCGAAAACCTGAAAGGGCGGCTTGAGCAAAAAAGGGTATCCCGGTAGACTGAAATTCCTGGCAGCAGATACTTGATGTCACAGAGAATGTTATGACACAGTATCTGACACTATGCTAGCAATTCACATAGTAAATACAGAAAGCAGTAAATAACACAATAAGTTGTTCACCCAGTTCGGTTCAACAAACCTACATCTAAGGGCTACCAAGCCAGGGAGAAAGTTCACTATTAGAGATCAATTGAAGACCCTACCAACACACACGGTTGTGACCTTCTCACTTAATCACTACCCAATGACCCTTTTACCTAAGTCCTACTTAGATATGAGTTCCTACTCACTCCCCCTCAATCACAGCAGTCATATCAACCTATCGACTAATTGAATTGTGAAGACACACTTCAATAAAATATCTTGATCTTGCTTCAAAGCTTCAATCAAGAGACAAACACTCGTGCTTTAAAGCTTTGAGTGATAAACTACCCTTACAAACAAATCCTAGTCCAATGCACTTATCAATTGATAGTTGCTTGGCTCACAAGAGAAACTAAATTACACAATTACAAGCTGTACAAATCCTAACGGTACACAAACACAAGTTGCTATCTCTTCAATACATTCAAAGGGCTTAACACGGTTGTAAGGTTCTTTTCCTTTATAGAATCCACGAAACTTGGTTTTGGGCTTCCATAAAGATAGCTAGGATTCACTTAATTTAATCCTAAAAACATGGTCTTTTCAACAACCAATTTAGGTTTAATTAAGTTTAACCTAGAAGCCACGTGAGCATGCTTTCTAATAACAGAAAAACAATATTTAGCGACTCAATAAACTTCGAAAATCTCAGAACAAGCAGTTACGAGCAGAATGTCTGCGAATGTCATAACATCTGTTATGACATCGTCTGTTTTCTGCATTTCAACTTTAGCTTCGATTACGAGCGTCTTTTAACATCCTTAGCGGTAGGATTTATCTTCATCTCTGAATGTCATGACATCCATCATGACATTTCTAAAGCCTAGTTTTACCAAACATAATGCCAACTTAAAAACACTAACAAACTCCCCCTTTGGCACATTTTGGCTAAAACTACCTAACACATCAGAGAACCTATGCAGCAGAAGACAATAAACTAGTTCTAAGCTTTCCTAAGCTTTAAGTAACTAGAACTTAGAGAAGATAAATTCTACCCATACAAAAATCCCATAATTCCCACAATTGCCCCATATACAAAATTTTAAACAGGAGGCATACAATTTCCCAGGAGGCATACAATTTCCCCAAAGTCCCATACTACTGTTATACAGTAGTTCTTCTCCCCCTTTTTAGCCATAAAGGGCCAAAGGAAACAATACAAGTTCCCCAAAAACAAGTATACCAGCAAATAATTAAGTACCAGCATTGGTATACAGGGATACACATCTGTCAATGTTTACAATCATCCAAAAAGAAGCACAAATGAGAAAAAAACAAAAAAACAGCACAGAAAACAGAAAACAGAAAACAATTGACAGAATAACATTAGAGGCAACAGGGGCAGCAGCTTCAAGTGCTTTCTTCTCCAGAAGAAGCACTGTGAAAGGACACATCTTCAGAACCTTCTTCAGCACTAGCCATATGAATATCATCATCTTCAGCATCACCAACAACATCATTATCAGCTTTCTCTTCATCCTCAACCTCTGTGTCCTGCTCTAGTTGAGAGATCAGCTCTTCCAGACTTTGCTTTCTTGCTTCAAGTTCCTTGCAAGTTGCTCTTAGCACAACAATGACATTTGCCTTCTGAGAATTTTCTTTGACAGCTGAAGTCTCAGCAGATGTCATGACAATGTCTGGGACATGCTTCCCTTGGAACAGTTTGTAGTGGATGCCAGGCGAAGCTCTTTACGATGTATCTCTTTCGCTAGAATATCGTGGAATTGGTCGTGATAATTCCACAGTAGGGAGGAAAGGCTATAGGTCCCTTGATTGCATAGCTTTCAGAATGCTTGAGAGTTTGATCAAAGATGTAGGATCCATAGTCAAATGCAGCTTGAGTACCTACTGCATATATAAATCTGCCCAGTCCAATGGAGATAGTTGACTTGTGATTGGTTGGGACCCAGTTAGCTGCTCCTATCTTATGTAGGATGGAAAATTTAACACTCAGCTTGCTTGCTGAGAGTTTTCCCTTTAGAGGCCACTCGACTTGATTTGCGTGATGGTTTGACAAATCTTGTTGTCGGTTCCTCCACTGGTGAGTATTATCGATCTACCAGAATCATGATCACATTTGGAGAAAACCTGACTTTCCTCCCTCTCACATACACAGTTTGGTAGTCATCAAAATTCCTATCCCCATAGTCATTTGTGAGATTGACAATAAATTCTCTCACCAAAGCTTCATAACAGTTTGAGAGCTTCTTCACTGTTTTCATCAGTCCTGCCTCCTTAATCAGGTTAACAATCTCCTTGCATTCTAAAGCACTCTTGTTCAACTCTCTTTCTAGTGCAACCCTCTTTAAGCAAACATACTTCCACCTTCCAGCACTTTCAGGATGATGGAATGAGATGTTATCAATTGCCACTTCAGGCACCTTGGAAAGTTTTCCAAGAGTTGGCTTCTTTCTTGAAGGTATGTCAGTGACATTCTCCTCAACATTAAACTCAGAGTCATGATCAGACTCCACAGGTTCAGGTTCCTTCCTCTTTTTAACAATAGGTGTTCTCTTTTGTCTAGAGTCACCAGCAGCTTTTACTCTACATTTCTTTGTAGAGGTTCCATATGGAATACTTTTCGATCTTATGCACATCTTCCACACCTTTTCTTTGACGGGCTCTGTGAGACAGCTTGTTTTCCCTTTCTTCTCATCATCCTCTTTGCAATGCTAGGATTAACGATGGCAATGAGGTCATTGTCTGAGAACACTTCATCCAGGTCTATGACAAGGGTTTTATCCAAATTTTCAGAATCTTGAACAGGAGACTTTTCAAGATTATCACAAACTGGTTTCTCTGGAGTCTCTTCTAGGATACTATCAGAGATATAGTCAGCATCAGAAATACTCTTAGCTGAAGATTCCTCAAGAACATCATTAGAAATCACATCTTCATTAGCAGCAGGGGTTTCATTACAAGCATCATTCATGCTTACTTCAGAATTTTTAACAGAAGGATCAACAGCATTCTTGACAGGAGAATCAACATGATCACGGATGTCTTGACATTCTCTGTGACATCGGATCAACGCTAAGCTAGGGCTAGCAGACTTTTCATTTAGAGGATTGAAACCCGAGCAGTTGGTCTTCATTGAGGATCACGGTTACGAATCTAGCAATGGCTATATGCACCCCTAGACTCCTCTGTGTTTACCATTTCTGAGGGAACAGAAGAGGATGGTACAGAAGTCTTACCAGAAGGTGATGCTTGCGTCCTTCTTGCATTCCGTGCGCAATTTCTTGACCTTTTACGGGTGCTGTGGCCATTCTTGTGGAGGAGTGATTCTCGAGCTTCAACATGAATGTCATCGGTGTTTGCCCTAACTTCATCCATGGCGGAGATGATGAACGGATTTTGAGAAGATGAAGATGATGAAGACATATTTTCTTTGGAAGATTTTGAGGAAATGAGAGCTAGAATGGCAGAGGTTTTGAAAGTTTCTTTTAGACGAAGGAAATATGATACTTTCAAAAGAAGAAACTATTATATGAAGGGGTCTCTTCCTATTCTTGGACCTTTTAAAAATAAGAGGAAAATACTTAAATAACCTACTTATAAATACTTGAAGGAAAAGATCCTTTCCATTCCTTGTTGCATGCAAGGTTAATTGCTACAATTTTTCATTTGGACAATTACCGAACTTGATCCTTAACATTTCAAACTGGCTAGTCTCAAGCATTTTAGTAAAAGTGTCACAGTACAATGTCATGACATCCTGTATGACATTGTATTCAGTCAGCATCTGCTTCATCCAGATCATCTGAGAACAATTGCTACCAGCTGCTATGTGATAAGTCTCAACATTGTACAGGAATACACAGTTTTGCTTCTTGCTGACCCAAGAAACAGGATGGTTTCTCAAGATGAGCCATCCTTCAAAAGAGCTTTCACACAAGCATTTATCAACACTTTCTCCACTTATTTTCTTGAACAACTTCAAGTGTGTAGGAGCATGAGTCCTTTTATGGCTGACATTCTTCATCCCAATCCTCTTGACAATCCTCCTTGCATATTTGCTCTGTGAAGGATGTGTTGAGACTTCCATTATTGTGTCTGACATTCCTCCAGATACTATGTTATTAACATAGACGGATGCCACCATGATCTTTTTCCCTCTGACTGGAAGAGTTTCATTCAGGACTCCTCTCATGTATCTTTTGACAATAAGACACTTGGTTATCCTTTCATGCCAGATCCTAGTACTTTGCTTCAGTACCTTACAAGTGGTCAGGTGTCTAGACATGGAGAGTGACATTCTGACTTCCTGTTCAGTCCTATACTTACCACAGATTTTCCTTTTGTCTATGACCAATCTTGGAATCCTTCTGACTCCCCCTATGAAACTGATCCTTTTCATGCTTCTGAGGTGTGGATGACCAGATACTTGCTGCCGCAACTTTACTTCCTCTTCATCTTTGTCTGTGGGACTCATAGAGGACAGAGTGGTGCTTTCGGATTCCCACTTGTAGCAGTTGTCCTTTGATCTGACTCCTCATAATCACTACTTGATCATCATTGATTACAAGACATTCAGACTTAGTGAAGTTGACTGTGAGACCCATATCACATAGTTGACTTATGCTAATGAGATTTGCAGTCAAACCTTTTACCAGCAACACTTCATTCAGGTTTGGAACTTGCACCGTTTGAGTTTCCAATACCTTTGATTTCTCCTTTAGCCCCATCTCCAAAAGTAACAAACTGACAGAGTGAGGTTTAACATCTTTAAGAAGATTTCTTTCTCCAGTCATGTGCTTGGAACACCCACTGTCAAAGTACCAATCTTTCTTGGTAGACACACTAAGAGAAGTGTTAGCTACCAGGGCAACAATCTTCTTCTTCCACTGTTGAGAGTATGATACCCTGCTGGTTTTAGGCTTCACATAAGACCCTTGATTAGGATATCCATGAAGTCTGTAGCAGAAAGATTTTATGTGACCAAACCTTCCACAATAATGACATCTCCATCTTTGAAACTGTTTGTTCATGTTTCTATGATTTTGATGTTGCACCCAATGTTGTGACATGTGCTTTGACATTGGTCTATTAGGTCTGTTCTTCCTTTTGTTATAGACAAACTTCTTAGTCTTCATATACCCTATGGCAGACCTGTTCACTGGCTTGTGGTATGACATCTTCTTTGTCATTGACTTCCCAGGTTTGTTCCATTCCTGGTTATTTGCAAATCTCTTTGCAGTCACATAGCTGATCCGCACATTTCTTTTTTGGGTTGTGACACCGCTTTGACATTGTTTTCCTATGTCTCTTCTTCTTAATGTCACCATTTGTTCACCACATATCCTAGACCATGCTTATTTCCTGCATTCTGTCCAAGCTGAAGAATTTCTTCCAACTTATCAGTACCAGATGTCAACATTTTGACAGACTTAGACATCTGATCAAGTTTGGAATTCAGCATAACAATATCACTATTGAGGTGATTTATAGTGGCTGTGTTTTCCTCTTTCTCAGCCTTCAACTTCACATTCTCAGCTTCCAACTTCTCAATCAGCTTTTTCTGCTCCTCATTTTGCTGACATGCTTCACCATTTTTTATACACAGCTTCCTGTAGTTTTCAGCAAGCTTTTCAAAAGTCACTTCCTCATCACTAGAATCCATATCAGAGTTGTACACTCCGGAGAGCGTGACAAGTTTGGCACCTTCTTCCTCGATTCACTTCGAATCACCATCAGACCAAGTGACAGCCATTCCTTTCTTTTGTTTCTTTAGAAAGGTGGGACATTCAGCAATAATATGTCCAAATCCTTCACATTCATGACATTGGACTTTACTGCCTTGACTTCCTTTTTCCTCTGACTTGGATCTTCTTTGGAGTCATAAGATCCGCTAATGTCGATGGAATGTCCTTGACATTTGACCTTGACTTTGGATCAATCCTCTGATCGTTTGTTGAACTGTCTTCCAAGCATGGCAATAGCTTCAGATATCTTCTCTTCATCTTCCACCTTGCATCCTTCTTGATGTTGGACACAAGTGCTATGCTCTTGTTTTTCTTGTCACGCTTTCACGATTCCCATCTCAAAAGTCATAAGGGATCCAATAAGTTCTTCAACCTTCAAGGTGCTGATGTCTTGAGCCTCTTCTATTGCAGTGACTTTCATTACAAATCTCTTAGGCAAGGATCAGAATCTTTCTCACCGCTTCTCTTGAGACATCTTTTCACCAAGTGCTCCCGAGGCATTGGCAATTTCAAAATATTCATGTGAAATTCATGAATATTCTCATCTTCCTTCATCTTCAAATTCTCAAATTTGGTAGTGAGCATCTGAAGTCTTGACATCTTCACCTTGGATGTTCCTCATGAGTAGTTCGAGAGTGTCCCAAACATCCTTGGCCAGCTCACATTGATGAACCAATCAAGATATTCTGTCAATACCATAGAACGAGCATTCAATGCTTTAGAGTTCCCAAGAGCTAGCTCTTCTTCCTCTTTGCTCCATTCCTCCTCGGGTTTCAAGACAGAGTGCCATCTTTCTCAAGCTTGGTGGGATGTTTCCATCCTTTATCGCAGCTCTCCAAGCTTTAATGTCCACGATCTTAAGAAGGCAACCATACGAGGCTTCCAAGAATCATAATTAGACCCATCCGAATAGGTGGTCTTCCTCCAAATCCTCCTTCTTTATCCATTACGCGAAACTATTATCCTAGATCTCACCTAGAAATAACAAGCAGGGTGCCTGCTCTGATGCCAATTGAAATTCCTGGCAGCAGATACTTGATGTCACAGAGAATGTTATGACACGAAGATCGACACTATGTTAGCAATTCACACAAGAATACTGAAAGCAAAATAACACAATAAGTTGTTCACCCTTCGATTCAACAAACCTACATCTGGGGCTACCAAGCCGGGAGAAAGTTCACTATTAGCAGATCAATTGAAGACCCTACGACCAACACACGGTTGTGACCTTCTCACTTAATCACTACCCAATGACCCTTTTACCTAAGTCCTACTTAGATATGAGTTCCTACTCACTCCCCCTCAATCACAGCAGTGATATCAACCTATTGACTAATTGAATTGTGAAGACACACTTCAATAAAATATCTTGATCTTGCTTCAAAGCTTCAATCAAGAGACAAACACTCGTGCTTTAAAGCTTTGAGTGATAAACTACCCTCAAAGAAATCCTAGTCCAATGCACTTATCAATTGATAGTTGCTTGGCTCACAAGAGAAACTAGAATTACACAATACCAACTGTTACAAATCGTAAAAGACAAAACACAAGCTGCTATCTCTTCAATACATTCAAAGGGCGAAGACAGTTGTAAGGGTTCTTTTCCTTTTATAGAAGCAGTCCTGAAACTTCAGTTTTGGGCTTCCATAAAGATAGCTAGGGTTCACTTAATTTAATCCTAAAACATGGTCTTTTCAACAACCAATTTAGGTTTAATTAAGTTTAACCTAGCAACCACGTGAGCATGCTTTCTAATAACAGAAAAACAATATTTAGCATCAACAAACTTCCCGAAAATCTCAGAACAAACAGATTGAGTAGAATGTCACATCGAATGTCATAACATCTATGACATCGATCTGTTTTAATTTCCACAACTTTAGCTTCCAGCCGAGCTGTCTTTTAACATCCTTAGCAGGTAGGATTTATCTTCAATCTCTGAATGTCATGACATCCATCATGACATTGCTAAAGCCTAGTTTTACCAAACATAATGCCAACTTAAAAACACTAACACAGACTACTATCAGCATTCAAGATTCAAATGGCGAAGATCAATTCACTCACTTTCTACTGACAGCAAGGAGATGAGATAGTTGAAATATATGAGTACTAGCATAGTTGGAATTTAACGAGATTGTTTCCGCATAGCTTTCTTACTTTTCCTATGTACAAACTGCTTGGCCATACGCCACATTTCAAATAAATACAAGTTCCTTGTTTACAATTTTCACTGTTGTTGTTTGCATAAAGTCCAATGTTTGCTTTGAATGATTATATGCATCTGACAATAAAAATCTATTTACAAACATGCGAAAGGTGAACATGCAAAAGTAATTACTATAGGCTTCAGGAATTGAGATGACGACGAAAGTCACCAATACACTTCCCCACAGAGCATGATCCCCGCAGAGATGTCACTCACCACAAACCTCCTCCAGCGGAGTACGCATCGGTCCCCGAGCAGTGATTCCACTTAACTTAACCGAATTACACCCATCTTCGAGCAGTAACATCTCATCCCCAACCGAGGTATTTACCCCCAACAAGATGTCTCTCAACAGTTCCCCTTTTCTCTAGCAGCAATGTCCAGACTTGAAACTTGGTCAGATAGTGCACCGGAGGAAACCTACATCCTTTTCCCCAGCTAGAGATCACGACGCCCCCAGGTCCTTCTAACCCGGTCTCCCAGCAATTATCAAGTACTCTCCGGAAGATTTACACAAAATCCCGATAAGTACCCCGGACCTCCTCAAACAGGTCTACTTATGGAATTTTCGACAGTATCTAGGCCCGAAACTTGGTCAGATAGTGCACCGGAGGAATCAAAAGTTATCTTTCTTCACAGGATCTCCATCCTCAAACAGAAGTCAGAAATCTCCAAGCAGAATACCCGCATCTTCTTCAAGATGGATATGTTTTGAAATACCACAACATCTAGCATTCATACATTACTCATAAAAGTCATAATATATGCATATGTCATACGCATCATCATGCATAATACTTTGCATAAGACTAATCAATATTCTATAAAAATTTCTCTTGTTTTCTCCAAAGCAGGTGAAAGCACTTCTGACGCAAACAGGTCCAGGATTAAGACCCGAATCCAGACGGGAAAACTATCTGAAAGACCGCCCTAGTTGTTCTCCAACAACTGGTCCAGGATTAAGACCCGAATCCAGACGGGAAAACTATCCGAACGACCACCCTCGTTGTCCTCCGACAACGGATCCAGGATTAATACCCGAAGCTAGACGGGAAACCCTATCCGAACGATCACAAGTTATCCTCCGATAACAGGCAGTGGACCAACACCCGATGCACAACAGGGAAGCTGTCCACACTTTGTCAAATTAGTATCCCCTCAGAGTAATCAGCACGAAGATCTATTCGAATCCTTCTTATTATCAACAAAGAACTACAGTCGGTATGACTCGCTTGCCTTGGATGGCATCTTAAGCCCATCTCCGACTACGTGTCAACAATTCTCCACCTTCAGAATGCTGCATATTTGGTTAAAAACCAATACAAACCAATAACTTCATTCAAAGATGAGCACGAAGTCTAACGTACGACTCCCTCCGGATGGCATCTTAAGCCCATCTCCATGCTCCTTCCACTTCCAGAAACGTCTACAGAGCCTAGCGTATGGCTCACTCCCCAGCATTGATCTTTCCGGATGGCATCTTAAGCCCGTCCCCGTCTGTTCTCCTATCAACAACCTCGAGTCTAGCGTACGACTCATTCCCTAGTGAAGCCTCCAGTTTCTCCAAATGGCATCTGTAAGCCCATTCTCGTATCACCAGCGAGTGCAAATTTTCAGGCGTACTCGAGTGTTCAATCATCTTCTACCTCCAGGTCACGAAAGGCGAACATGCCAATCTAACCCTTCCAGTACAAGAAGATTGAACAGGGGCAGCTGTCATACCCCAAAATTTTCCCTCCATCTTCTCAAGACGTCTCATACATCCATACTCAAGGATTCCTCAAGGGTTGATCAGACAAACCCTCTCATAGACAATCAACCCAAACTAGGGTTTGACAATTCTCAGATCAAGATGTACTTCTAACATCTGTAATGGTCATCATGCCTCCTCATATGCTTCAAGGATTCTGCATGTCAAGTTTCAAGCTTCACAGATCAAATTTCCCCAGACAATTGCTCAGATGGTTGAAAATCAGTTGTATTGGACAAAAAGTCAACTATGGTCAACATACAGTCAAACTTCATGATTTTTGGTCAACATCCTCATTTTGAAGTTACATTCATCATTTGATCAAGGGTTGATCATGATTCATCAAGAAAACTCAAGATTTGCTCAAAAGTCAAACTTTCTAAATTAGGGTTTCTAGGTGAAAAGTCAACCAAACTTTGACTGATCATAACTTCTTCATACTTTATTAGAAATTTTCCCACCAAAGCTCATTTTGAAGGAAATTCAATTCTCTACAACTTCAATGTCTCACAAGAATGTTCAAAAAATGCTTCATTTGGAAGGTATGGATCAAAATATTACAGGTCCTTTTCAAAAGTCAACAAAAAGTCAACATTTTGTTTTGAAGATATTTTGAGCATGGAAACTCCAATTGAGATAAGACCAAAAAGGTTGGTTAGAGGACTCTTAGAGATTTTCAAAAAGCCCAAGAACACTCAAAAATGTGGAAAATTGAGCAAGATACACCATTCACAAGTTGGGTAATTTTGAATAAGTGCACAAAGAGAAATACTTCTAAAAATCAAAAAATTTGCAAATGGGATTACTTTTTCTTCATCCAAACTTGTTCCTTATACAATTAGAAATATCCAAGCCCAATGCCACGAATTTTTATTTTATTTTTCTATTTAATTTGGAATTTATTCATTTAAATACAAATTAAATTTAAAAATAAGGTATAAAATCAAAATTAAATGCAAACTTGATTTTTCTCTCTTCCTTGAGATCCAAGTAACTCAATAAAGCCAACAAATTTCGAAATTTGGTTGGATATGGCAAGATTGGATTGAAAATTGATCAAAAAATGAAAATTTGATTTTGTACAAAATCAAATATGATTTGCATTGATTATTGATTGATTCTTCCTCAAATCAACTCCAAATTCATCTACTATATATATTTAACACATGCCACACAATTAGCGAGAATTTTTGATTTGAGAAACCCTATTGAAGCTCAAGAAAACCGTGCCTACAAGCCAATTGCAGCCTTAGTTCCATTTTCAATCGATTTTGAGGTGTCCATTGCATTCCTTGGTACCTCTTGAGTCGATCGGACCTTACATCATCAAAAGCATCCGAATCAAGAAATCACGAATCGGTTTGTTCATCCTTTTTCAAAATCGTGTTTCATTATTCATGCATTATTAACAAGTTTTGATGTTTGTTTCATGTTTAGAACAAAGTTTGCAAGCGATCTGGCGGGTTAATTATGCTTCCATGGCACGAAACGTGTTATGCCATAACTAGGGTTCCTGAACTCGATTTAGGGCTTTGCTTATTAGGATAAATTGGACCACGAGACTATTACCAATGCATTCGGAATGATGTCCTGAATCGATCCATGGTCTTAGATGTTATTTATATTATGTGTGCATGATTTTTGATTTAGCCAGGGTTGTAGCGTCGAGCAATGGCCGACGCTGAGTTTTCAAAAATTCAAAACGAAAGAGATGTAGTTTGGCGCGGAGACGAGGCAATGGGGAGGAGACGCGTGTTTGTAACCCACTCGTTCCAGTCTTCAAATACACGTGCACGCTGGCTCAGTTGGTTAAGGCGCTTCCTGTTGATAGATGCTCTCCCATGTCACGAGTTCGAACCTCACAGGGACCGGTTTTGATTTCTTTTTACAAACATCAAACTTTTTTCAATTATTTTCATATTTTCATGTTTTCCATGCAATTTTAATTCTTTTCATAATTTTTATTCATGCATTAAAAATCATCAAAAATATTTTTCCTTTTGCATTTATTTTCAGAAAATACTTATTTAATTTATAAAATTAAAAAATATTATTTTGCATGCATATTTATTTTTATTCATAATTTACCATTTAAATCACTTTTAATTAGTTTTTAATTATTAAATTGCATCCAAAAAATCCCAAAAAATTATTTTAGCATATTAATGTTATTTCCAACATGAAATATTTTTCTCATTTAAAAATTTTCATTTTTACTAACATTTTCCTCTTATTCAATTTCATCGTATTTTCCGATTTTCTCATCTTTTCACAGGTTATCTCGTTTCGGACGATTTCTTTTACTGTTTTCTTTTTTTTCAATAATGTAATTGCTTACGGGATGTAATAGTTTTAATTAGGGCTTTTATTTTCTGCAAGTTTAAATTATGTATCTGCCCCAAAGCCATGTAATAGCGTAGGATTTATCTTTCCGCATTTTACATTTCTGCATTTTAATTTCTGCACCCTATAAACTGCTAGTAATTAGGCGTGTATGGCAAGACTAAAATTGGACATAGCTCACCCTAATTTTAAAGATAAAATATCTGAATCAACACACTCTTTTCACACATGCACCCCTTAGGTTAATTCTCTCTCGTTGCCTTACGAATACAAATGGTCATGTCCCTCGAATGTAGAGGTATCCTAGCACCGTTGCCTTCAAAGCAAATCATCATAGTCCCTTCGATACAAAGATCATAGACCCACGATGTCGCCTACGAATACATGATCTTGACCCTCGATTGTCGCCTACGAAAAATGATGATAGTCCCTTCGAATGTGCTAGGATACTTCCTACAAGTTGCTTTCTATGACCATACGATGTCCTTTCGAATGTCCCGCTTACATCCAATGAATAGGGCTACCTACCAATTAATGGTATGGATAACACTATTCTAAAGGAACGTAAAATAACACGAAAACGACCAATTCTTAGTAGGTAATAAGACTTTTAGTTGCTTGCTCGATCAAAATACTTTTCACACCTCACACTTTTGTCAAAGTTCAAACTCTTTTCAAAACGAAACATTTCCGAACACTTTTTATACATTCCTACATGAATCATTACAAAGTCAAAGCGAAATGCCTTTTCAAAACATTTTTGTCAAACACATAGAAAACACAATTTTAAAGTGATCTAAGAGCAACTAAGAGCCCGTAGATAACTACGGATGGAAAGGAGTGCTAATACCTTCCCTTTTCATAACCTTCTCCCTTACTCAGAATCTAACGAAGGTCTTTTTCTGTACTTTTTACCTTCCCTTAATTGGATAAAAGAAAAGTCGGTGGCGACTCTTGCTATCCGCATATTTGCGATACAAAAACCTACAAAGTCAGTTCACCGTGTTACACATAGCAGCCTCAGAGTCGACTATAGGAAGTATGTTAGTTCAAGAAGACGAAAATCATGTCGAAAGACCTGTGTATTACCTTAGTCAAATGTTAAATTTCCCTGAAACTAGGTATAGTGATATAGAAAAGCTATGCCTGTGTTTATATTTTTCTTGTATCAAACTGAAGCAATATATAAAGCCAGTTGACATGTATGTCTCTTCTCATTTCGATATTATTAAACATATGTTGTCTAAACTAATTTTGCATAGTCGAATTGGTAAATGGGCATTAGCGTTAACTGAGTAATCCCTAACGTACCTGCCCTTGAAAGCACTAAAAGGGCAAATAGTGGTAGATTTTCTGGTCGATCACTCTATGGTTGCTAGGCCACAAAATTTCGTCGAGTTAGTACCCTGGAAATTATATTTGGACGGTTCTAGTCATAAAAATGGTACAGGGAGAGGAGGAATCATAATTTCTCCCAATGGAATTCCAGCATAGTTCAAGTACACCATCGATGGTATTTGCACGAATAATGACGCAGAATATGATTCTCTAATAACTGGACTTGAACTGCTGCTAGAATTGGGGGCAAGGAATATTGAAATTATGGGAGATTCCGAATTGGTAATCAAACAAGTATCAAAAGAGTATAGATGCGTTAAAGAAAACCTAATCATGTACTTTGTGATAGCCACAAGACTACTAAAACATTTTGAATAAGCAAGCATTCGACATATACCTCTACGGGAAAACCAAGAAGCTAAATATTAGGCGCAGGAAGCTTCAGGATACAAGAAGAATGAAGATAAAGAAATTATTCAAGTAAGGAAAAAGGTTCGCGTTACTTTATTATCTCCTTCAGATTTATCAATTATAAAATTAGGTGCAATAGATTCCGAAAATTTTGAAATTTTAACAATTGATAATGGGCAAGATAATGACTGGCGTAAAACGCTGGTTGACTACTTACATTCTCCTATGGGTTCGACAGATCGTAAAATAAAATATCATGCCCTAAGTTTTGTGTTAATCGAAAATGAATTATTTAAGAAAACTGTTGAAGGAGTATTACTCAAATGCCTAGGAGAAAGTGAGGCATACGTAACAGTGTCGAGTGTGCATAGTGGAGCATGTGATGCACACTAAGCTGGACACAAGATGAAATGGCTGTTAATGTGAGCAGGTGTCTACTGGCCTTCAATGTTGAAAGACTGCATTGAATTTGCTAGAGGATGCCAGGATTGCCAAATGCATGGGGAGTGTATTGCATGCTATTATAAAACCTTGGCCATTTAGAGGATGGGCTTTAGATGTGATTAGGGAATAAAGCCAGCATCTTCAAAACAGCAGAGGTACATTTTAGTCGCCATTGATTATTTCACAAAGTGGGTTGAGGCCGTAGCTTTAAAAAAAGTCGACCAAGAGGCTGTGATTGATTTTATACAAAATCATATTATGTGTCGGTTTAGAATTCCTGAAACAATCACAACCGACCAAGGAACAGTGTTCACGGGGCGAAAAATGCAAGAATTCACAAAAGAGGTTGGAATAAAACTGTTAACGTCCACCCCTTATTATGCTCAGGCAAATGGTCAGGTCGAAGCTGCCAATAAGGTAATAATTATCGTGATTAAGAAACATGTGGGAAAAAAGCCAAGAAATTGGCATCAAACGTTAGACCAAGCCTTATGGGCCTGTAGAACATCTCCTAAAGATGCAACGGGGGCAACCCCATTTCGACTGGCATATGGACATGATGTTGTCTTGCCAGTAGAAATACACGTTCAATCTGTAAGGATTCAATGACAACATGAAATACCATCCGAAGACTATTGAAGTATGATGACTGACGAGTTGGTCGACTTGGATGAAGAAAGGATGTTGGCCCTTGATGCATTAAGGAGGCAAAAAGACAGGGTGGCCAAAGCCTATAATAAAAAGGTGAAAGATAAAGTATTTCATATTGATGATTTTGTTTGGAAAGTGATATTACCTATGGACAGTTACAAGTCGGCAAGTGATATGAATAATCACAAAAATGGGTACACCACAAAAACGGTTACATTAATTTAAAGTTGTTGAATTTACTTTAGAAGTTGGCCAGATCACCGTGGAGGCGTACAACAGTAGTGCTTAACCCATCTACTCATGTCTTATGCATTAGTAACTCCTCTTCGACTTGAGCAGTAGTCGTGCTGACGATGAGGGCATCTTTGGTTAGCTAGAGCATTTAAGTTTGAGAAGGGGTGATAGCTTGATCTAGCGCTTCATCTTGTTTAACGATACGCTCCAACTCTGCATTCAAAGCTTCTAGTTCTTTCGACAAATCGGCAATCCGACTGCGTATTTCAACAACTCTTTTCCTTTTAGGATCTTGCTCTTGCCGTTTCTGATTAATGTGGTTCTTCAGCCCTTCGATTAACGTTTTGGTCTTCTTCACTATATCCACGTTTCTCCTCACCACTGCTTGCTTCGTTTCGACCAACTGCTCATTTTCCTTCATCTGAGTAATGTTTGTCAGCAATGAAGGGAGAATGTCTTCAAATGCTGCCACCATGAGTTTTGAGAATTCATAAGTCTCAAGACCTTTTAGTTGAGTAATGGCATCCATAAGCTCTGGTCCAAGAGCTGAATCCTCATGCAACAGATGAGGCAGGTCAGGACTGAAAGCGTACGTACGGGTTTTATCCGTCAGTTTCTTGACCTTTGTTGCCTCAGGCCCTAACTTGTCACTGTAAGCCTAGGAGAAGTCAGAGTCTGAAGAGGAAATGTACCGACTTACAAAACTGTCCAATCTTGCCAAAGCAGCGTCGACATCCATGTCAGCTAAGGTAAACTTTTCCCCAGAGGGACCAGCTGAATCATCCTTCTTCTTCTCAGGAAGATGCTGAACTTGGGATTATGGAGAGGAGAATGATGTTTCCCTTTCAGGAGGAGGATTGAAGGTACTTTTGGCAGGAGATTGTGGTAGAATGATGACATGTGGGGAGTCTCTAAACCTGCAGGGAATCTGAAAGACTAAAGTTAGAGCTAGTCAAACTATAACCCTTATGCTTGGCAGGACTAGTGACCGAATCAGAGTCACTAAGAGTAGCCGAAATAGTGAGGTCAACAAACTCACCAGCAACCACGTTGAGGGCTTGCTGATGATGGGGTGAAGAGGCTTTTGACAGTGGGGTATAATCCGACACACTGTGTTGTGGGTCAGAAGCTTCGACCTGAAAGAGAAACATGTATTAGTCAGGTAAGATTCAACAGTCAAAATAGACAAGATGGAAAAATATGATGAGCACCTATGGTGGTGAAATGGGAATTACCATTTCATCTCTTTCGAATGACGCGACAACGACACCCCCTCTGGCTCCTTAACTTCATCAAGCGTAGGAGTCGGAGTTAAAGTGACGATGGTTGTATTTATGACGATATTGTCAACACTCGAAAATAAGGCAGTGTCGCAACAAGTGTCCAGAAGCACTTTACCTCTTCGTCTCGTGACAAGTGGTTGGGCGTCGACCTCTATTGTTGGTTCCTCCTTGTTGTCGGACTTTATTTTAAGATTTCTGGCTAGGTGTGCTTTCTTTTTCTTTTTATCCACCTCATTATCAAAAGAGGAAACGTGTTTCCTCTTATGGTCTTTGGATTTTCGGGAGTGAGGAGACTAATCATCAGGTGATGGCTACAAGGGTAAGAAAAACATTAGTAAAGGCCCTGACCTTGGTCGAAGCATCCTGGTTTAATTACCACTTACCTCATCTCTCTCACTGCGGCGAGATTTCTTGTCTTTCTTGGATTCTTTTGATATCTTGGAGGGAGAAGCCGAATCTGCTGAGCGTTTTCGACTCTGGTACATGAAGAGAGTATTAGTAATCTGTAAAATGTAGGATGGTAAAGTACAAACATATGCACTTACAGAAGAATCAGCTTTCTTCAATGATGATGAGATGGGTTCATCGTCAGATAGGGTATGAATGGTTTAGAACTGCAAAATATCGAACATATAAGGGGCATCGAATAGAAGAAATGTGAACAAAGGTGTGAGCGTAAAACGTAACTTTGACTGTGAGGGACCTTCCTGGGCGCCAGTATCAACAAACTCAGTCGATGGCCCTTCTCGAATCTCGATAGCAGGTTCTTTTCGGGGAACGACTACCTATGGCAAGGGTACAACTAGAAAAGAAGCTAAGTCAAATAAAGATGTGAGTCGAATTGTGAAAGGAAATGAAACTTTCTAGAAGTGGTTACCGTTAGGTACTACGACAAGCTCTCTCACATATTTGAGGTTAATATGCAAAAAGCCTGGGTAGTCGTGTAACCAATGCTTCGTCGGAACCACCCGGTCGGCTTTCTTTTTGTAAGCATTTTGAACATTCTACCAAGAGCTATACCACCAATCTGGGATAGGTGTTCGAAAAGCCATGGCTAATGGGCTAGTCGGCAAAGGAGGAAATTTGATTTTTCCAAAATGAAGTGCATAAAGATGCTTATCTTTCGCGTAACCAGGGATTTTAAGTTGTGGAATCCTCTCGGTTACCTACTCCATTAGCTCTTGGGCCGCGTCATGGATGGTTCGACGAAGATTGTTTGGTAAATACACCACCCTGAAAAATTTCTGAAAGGCTTGAATTTCTTTGATGTTGGTAGCCTTACATTTCGTCGTCTTGCCCTGAAAAGTGTTAAGAGCAACAGTCAGTTCATCCATTTTTCTAGTAAGATCATTAACAAAAGTAATGAAATATGACTGCCACCAAGTTTCAAACTCCTGGGTGCAGTAATATGCTGGTCTAAATGGGGTAAATGTAAGTTTGGCTCTGTGAGCTCAAAGGTTGTCAACATCCTCCTTAATAACTTCACAGTTTCGATCATTTAAAACATCAGTGAGCAGCTCATGAGATGTATAGAATGATTTAGGCACGAGCTGACAGAGCCCAAACTGTCGAGCCACCAAGTTGGTTTGGTAGGCCGTTAAGCAGGGACTCATGCTAGTGATGGAATAAGTGAGAAATTGAGGAGTTAGAAAACGCCTCCAATAAACCAAGGACCTCTGTCGGTTATCTGCTTTGACAGGTGGAAAAGAATTAGTAAGCGACGCTGGCCCGCTCTTGCCATCAGAAAATGGAGCCATTGAGGGTCTAAAATCCTCTCATGTCAGCATGATATTGAAGAGCATTTTCAAAACTTCATCACTTGGAGAAGTTTTATCGATAAAAGTCAAAGTCAAGTAACATCGCCAGACGGCCCCATTCCTATTTTGGGAGATTGAAACTCTTTTCTGTCGAAGAGGTTTTACGTCTTCGGAGAAAGTGGGATTCAACCATAGTTGTAGGAGCCAGAAATGACCACGAACTAGAACACTCTTCTTCTATGGATTGTTGGGATCGAAAGTTTTTATCTGGTTGACCACGTCGCTCATAGAGGCATACAAGGAGGCCAAAATTAATTGGCCTAGAGCAATATTTTTACCCTTATGCAATGGAGTGGCCAAGTAAACAAACTGTTTGGCTATCTGCATCGACCATGAGCAGAATACGAAGCGAGATAGCCAAAGAGTTAAGAATGCAACATGTTCTTCATCAGAGACGTCGCCGGAGTCACGTTGGTGATAGTTGATGAAGTTGGTGTATGTTGGGTGTTTGGATTCTCCAACGTCGAATTTTATTGAGATGGGGGTATAATCAGTGTTGTTGAAAACTTTTCGAGCAAGATTTACTCCCGTCAAAGCCACTAGATCAAGGAGAGTGGGAGTCATCATGCCACACTTCATGTGGAAAGCGAAATTCCTGGCAGCAGATACTTGATGTCACAGAGAATGTTATGACACAGTATCTGACACTATGTTAGCAATTCACACAGTAAATACAGAAAGCAGTAAATAACACAATAAGTTGTTCACCCGTTCGGTTCAACAAACCTACATCCGGGGCTACCAAGCCAGGAGAAAGTTCACTATTAGCAGATCAATTGAAGACCCTACAACACACCACTTGATGACCTTCTCACTTAATCACTACCCAATGACCCTTTACCTAAGTCCTACTTAGATATGAGTTCCTACTCACTCCCCTCAATCACGTTGATATCAACCTATTGACTAATTGAATTGTGAAGACACACTTCAATAAAATATCTTGATCTTGCTTCAAAGCTTCAATCAAGAGACAAACACTGTGCTTTAAAGCTTTGAGTGATAAACTACCCTTACAGCAAATCCTAGTCCAATGCACTTATCAATTGATAGTTGCTTGGCTCACAAGAGAAACTAGAATTACATAATACCAACTTTTACAAATCGTAACAGTACATAAACACAAGTCGCTATCTCTTCAATACATTCAAAGGCGCAACACGCTTGTAAGGGTTCTTTTCCTTTTATAGAAGCATCCCCGAAACTTCAGTCTTGGCTTCCATAAAGATAGCTAGGTTCACTTAATTTACTCCTAAAACATGGTCTTTCCAACAACCAATTTAGGTTTAATTAAGTTTAACCTAGCAGCCACGTGAGCATGCTTTCTAATAACAAAAAACAATATTTAGCACTCAACAAACTTCCGAAAATCTCAGAACAAACAGATTCTTATCGAATGTCACACCGAATGTCATAACATCCGTTATAACATCACTGCTTTTCTGCATTTCCAAGACAACTTTAGCTTCCAGCCTGAATGCTTTTAACATCCTTAGCAGGTAGGATTTATCTTCAATCTCTGAATGTCATGACATCCATCATGACATTGCTAAAGCCTAGTTTTACCAAACATAATGCCAACTTAAAAACACTAACAAACTCCCCCTTTGGCACATTTTGGCTAAAACTACCTAACACATCAGAGAACCTATGCAGCAGAAGACAGTAAACTAGTTCTAAGCTTTCCTAAGCTTTCCTAAGCTTTAAGTAACTAGAACTTAGAGAAGATAAATTCTACCCATACAAAAATCCCACAATTCCAACAATTGCCCCATATACAAAACTTAAAACAGGCCATAAAATTTCAGGCCATACAATTCCCAAAGATACACTTCCCCAAAGTCCCATACTACTGTTAACACAGTAGTTCTTCTCCCCCTTTTTAGCCATAAAGGGCCAAAGGAAACCATACAATTTCCCCAAACATTCAAGCAAATAATTAAAGGAGGTACCAACAATTTTCAAGAGTACAAAGCTGTCAATAACAAGTTACAACCAATCAAACAAAATTGGGAAAAAGCAGCACAAGAACAAGAAAAAGTAACAAGAAAATTGACAGAATATTGACAAAACAGCAGCAACAGGTGCAACAGGGGCAGCAGACTCAAGTGCTTTCTTCTCCAGAAGAAGCACTGTGGAAGGAAGCATCTTTAGAACCTTCTTCAGCACCAGCCATCTGAATATCATCATCTTCAGCATCACCAATAGCATCATTATCAGCTTTCTCTTCATCCTCAACCTCTGTGTCCTGCTCTAGTTGAGAGATTAGCTCTTCCAGACTTTGCTTTCTTGCTTCAAGCTCCTTGCAAGTTGCTCTTAGCACAACAATGACATTTGCCTTCTGAGAATTTTCTTTGACAGCTGAAGTCTCAGCAGATGTCATGACAATGTCTGGGACATGCTTCCCTTGGAACAGTTTGTAGTGGAAGCCAAGGGCAGAAGCTCTTTTATAGACTGTATCTCTTTCAGCTAGAATATCAGGGAATTGGTCAGTGATAATTCCACACAGTAGGGAGGGAAAGGCTATAGGTCCCTTGATTGCATAGCTTTCAGCATGCTTGAGAGTTTGATCAAAGATGTAGGATCCATAGTCAAATGCAGCTTGAGTACCTACTGCATATATAAATCTGCCCAGTCCAATGGAGATAGTTGACTTGTGATTGGTTGGGACCCAGTTAACAGCTCCTATCTTATGTAGGATGGCAAATTTAACACTCAGCTTGCTTGCTGAGAGTTTTCCCTTTAGAGGCCACCGTCTCGACTTGATTTGCGTGATGGTTTGACAAATCTTGTTGTCGGTTCTCCACCTCGGTGAGTATTATCGATCTACCCAGAATCTGTTGATCACATTTGGAGAAAACCTGACTTTCCTCCCTCTCACATACACAGTTTGGTAGTCATCAGAATTCCTATCCCCACAATCATTTGTGAGATTGACAATAAACTCTCTCACCAAAGCTTCATAACAGTTTGAGAGCTTCTTCACTGTTTTCATCATCCGCCTCCTTAATCAGTTAATAATCTCCTTGCATTCTAAAGCACTCTTGTTCAACTATCTTTCTAGTGCAACCTCTTTAAGCAAACATACTTCCACCTTCCAAGACTTTCGGGATGATGAAATGAGATGTTATCAATTGCCACTTCAGGCACCTTGGAAAGTTTTCCAAGAGTTGGCTTCTTCCTTGAAGGTATGTCGCTGACATTCTCCTCAACATCAAACTCGAGTCATGATCGACTCCACGTTTCAGTTCCTTCCTCTTTTAACAATAGGTGTTCTCTTTGTCTAGAGTCACCAGAATGCTTTTACTCTACATTTCTTTGTAGAGGTTCCATTTGAATACTTTTCGTCTTATGCACATCTTCCACACCCTTTTCTTTGATGTATTCTGTGTTGTTTTCCTTTCTTCTCATCATCCTCTTTGCAATGCTAGGATTAACATTGGCAATGAGGTCATTGTCGAGAACACTTCATCCGGTCTATGACAAGGGTTTCATCCAATTCTTAATCTTGAGCAGAGACTTTTCAAGATTATCACAAACTAGTTTCTCCGAGTCTCTTCTAGGATACTATCAGAGATATAGTCAGCATCAGAAATACTCTTAGCTGAAGATTCCTCAAGAACATCATCAGAAATCACATCTTCATTAGCAGCAGGGGTTTCATTACAAGCATCATTAATGCTCACTTCAGAATTTTTAACAGAAGGATCACCAGCATTCTTGACAGGAGAATCAACATGATCACCAGATGTCTTGACATTCTCTGTGACATCTGGATCAACTGCTAAGCTAGGGCTAGCAGACTTTTCATTTAGAGGGATTGAAACCCCAGGAACAGATTGGTCTTCATTGAGGATCCTGGTTACCAATCTAGCAATGGCTATATGCACAGCCCTAGACTCCTCTGTGTTTACCATTTCTGAGGGAACAGAAGAGGATGGTACAAAAGTCTTACCAGAAGGTGATGCTTGCGTCCTTCTTGCATTCCTTATACGCAATTTCTTGACCTTTTCTGGGTCTGTGGCCATTGCGCGCAGAGGAGTGATTCTCAGAGCTTCAACATGTATGTCATCAGTGTTTGCCCTAACTTCATCCATGGCGGAGATGATGAACCGATTTTGAGAAGATGAAGATGATGAAGACATATTTTTTGGAAGATTTTGAGGAAATGAGAGCTAGAATGGCAGAGGTTTTGAAAGTTTCTTTTAGATGAAGGAAATATGATACTTTCAAAAGAAGAAACTATTATATGAAGGGGTCTCTTCCTATTCTTGGACCTTTTAAAAATAATAGGAAAATACTTAAATAACCTACTTATAAATACTTGAAGGAAAAGATCCTTTCCATTCCTTGTTGTATGCAAGGTTAATTGCTACAATTCCTCATTTGGACAATTACCCAACTTGCCCTTAACATTTCAAATGGCTAGTCTCAAGCACTTTAGTAAAATACAAGACAATGTCATGACATCCTCAGATGACATTGTATTCATCAAGATCTGCTTCATCCGGATCATCCGAGAACAATTGCTACCAATGCTATGTGATAAGTCTCAACATTGTACAGAATACAGCTTTTTCTTCTTGCGACCCAAGAAATGGATGGTTTCTCAAGATGAGCCATCCTTCAAAAGAGCTTTCACACAAGCATTTATCAACACTTTCTCCACTTATTTTCTTGGACAACTTCAAGTGTGTAGGAGCATGAGTCCTTTTATGGTGACATTCTTCATCCCAATCCTCTTGACAATCCTCCTTGCATATTTGCTCGGTGAGATGTGTTGAGACTTCCACTATTGTGTCCGACATTTCTCCGGATACTATGTTATTAACATAGACGGATGCCACCATGATCTTTTCCTCCTGACGGAAGAGTTTCATTCAGACTCCTCTCATGTATCTTTTGACAATAAGACACTTGGTTATCCTTTCATGCCGATCCTAGTACTTTGCTTCAGACTTACAAGTGGTCGTGTCTAGACATGGAGAGTGACATTCGACTTCTGCTCACCTTATACTTACCACGATTTTCCTTTGTCTATGAACAATCTTGGTATCCTTGACTCCCCTATGAAACCGATCCTTTTCATGCTTCCGAGGTGTGGATGACGGATACTTACGCCACAACTTTACTTCCTCTTCATCTTTGTCTGTGGGACTCATAGAGGATGAGTGGTGCTGATTCCCACTTGTAGCGGTTGTCCTTTGATCTGACTCCTCTCATAATCACTACTTGATCATCATTGATTACAAGACATTCAGACTTAGTGAAGTTGACTGTGAGACCCATATCACATAGTTGACTTATGCTAATGAGATTTGCACAAACCTTTACCAAGAACACTTCATTCTGGTTTGGAACTTGCACCTTTGATTTTCCAATACCTTTGATTTCTCCTTTAGCCCCATCTCCAAAAGTAACAAACCGACAGAGTGAGGTTTAACATCTTTAAGAAGATTTCTTTCTCATCATGTGCTTGGAACACTCACCGTCAAAGTACGAATATTTCTTGGTAGACACACTAAGAGAAGTGTTAGCTACCGTGGCAAATCTTCTTCTTCCACTTGAGAGTATGATACCCTGTTGGTTTTAGGCTTCACATAAGACCCTTGATTAGGATATCCATGAAGTCTGTAGCAGAAAGATTTTATGTGACCAAACCTTCCACAATAATGACATCTCCATCTTTGAAACTGTTTGTTCATGTTTCTATGATTTTGATGTTGCACCCAATGTTGTGACATCCGCTTTGACATTGGTCTATTAGGTCTGTTCTTCCTTTTGTTATAGACAAACTTCTTAGTCTTCATATACCCTGTGGCAGACCTGTTCACTGGCTTGTGGTATGACATCTTCTTTGTCATTGACTTCCCAGGTTTGTTCCATTCCTGGTTATTTGCAAATCTTTTGCGCCACATAGCCCCGAGCCGCACACATTTCTGCTTTTGGGTTGTGACACCGCTTTGACATTGTTTTCCTATGTCTCTTCTTCTTAATGTCACCAACAGGTTGCTTTTCAGCCACATAACCTAGACCATGCTTATTTCATGCATTCTGTCCAAGCTGAAGAATTTCTTCCAACATATTAGTACCAGATGTCAACATTTTGATGATTTAGACATCGATCAAGTTTGAATTCAAAGATAACAATATCACTATTGAGGTGATTTATAGTGGCTATGTTTTCCTCTTCTCGACCTTCAACTTCACATTCTCGGCTTCCAACTTCTCAATCGCCTTTTTCGCTCCTCATTTCTGACATGCTTCACCATTTTTATACACGCCCAGAGTTTTCAAGAAGCTCTTCAAATGTCACTTCCCATCACTAGAATCCATATCGAGTTGTACACTCCGAGAGAAAGTGACAAGTTTGGCACCTTCTTCCTCGATTCACTTCCGAATCACCATCGACCAAGTGACACCATTCCTTTCCTTTGTTTCTTTAGAAAGGTGGGACATTCACTCTAATATGTCCAAATCCTTCACATTCATGACATTGACTTTCCTTGACTTCCTTTTTCCTCGACTTGGATCTTCTGGAGTCATAAGATCTAATGTCGATGGAGTGTCCTTGACATTTGACCTTGACTTTGGATCAATCCTCCCGATCGTTTGTTGAACTGTCTCCCAAGCATGGCAATAGCTTCAGATATCTTCTCTGCATCTTCCACCTTGCATCCTTCTTCAGTGTTGGATACAAGTGCTATGCTCTTATTTTTCTTGTCAACAGTTTCACTGATTCCCATCTCAAAAGTCATAAGGGATCCAATAAGTTCTTCAACCTTCAAGGTGCTGATGTCTTGAGCCTCTTCTATTGCAGTGACTTTCATTGCAAATCTCTTAGGCAAGGATCTGAGAATCTTTCTCACCAGCTTCTCTTCAGACATCTTTTCACCAAGTGCTCCTATGGCATTGGCAATTTCCAAAATATTCATGTGAAATTCATGAATATTCTCATCTTCCTTCATCTTCAAATTCTCAAATTTGGTAGTGAGCATCTGAAGTCTTGACATCTTCACCTTGGATGTTCCCTCATGAGTAGTTCTGAGAGTGTCCCAAACATCCTTGGCCACTCACATTGATGAACCGATCAAGATATTCTGTCAATACCATAGAATGAGCATTCAATGCTTTAGAGTTCCCAAGAGCTAGCTCTTCTTCCTCTTTGCTCCATTCCTCCTCAGGTTTCAAGACAGTAGTGCCATCTTTCTCAAGCTTGGTGGGATGTTTCCATCCTTTATCGCCAGCCTCCAAGCTTTAACGTCCACCGATCTTAAGAAGGCAACCATACGAGGCTTCCAGTAATCATAATTAGACCCATCCAGAATAGGTGGTCTTCCTCCAAATCCTCCTTCTTTATCCATTACGCCAGAAACTATTATCCCTAGATCTCACCTAGAAATAACAAGCAGGGTGCCTGCTCTGATGCCAATTGAAATTCCTGGCAGCAGATACTTGATGTCAGAGAATGTTATGACACAAGATCGACACTATGTTAGCAATTCACACAGAATACTGAAAGCGAGAATAACACAATAAGTTGTTCACCCGTTCGATTCAACAAACCTACATCCGGGGCTACCAAGCCAGGGAGAAAGTTCACTATTAGCGTATCAATTAAGACCCTACACCAACACACCGGTTGACCCTTCTCACTTAATCACTACCCAATGACCCTTTTACCTAAGTCCTACTTAGATATGAGTTCCTACTCACTCCCCTCAATCACAGCAGGATATCAACCTATTGACTAATTGAATTGTGAAGACACACTTCAATAAAATATCTTGATCTTGCTTCAAAGCTTCAATCAAGAGACAAACACTGTGCTTTAAAGCTTTGAGTGATAAACTACCCTTACAGAAATCCTAGTCCAATGCACTTATCAATTGATAGTTGCTTGGCTCACAAGAGAAACTAGAATTACAATACCAATGTTACAAATCGTAAAGACACAAACACAAGTCGCTATCTCTTCAATACATTCAAAGGGCAGACGCTTGTAAGGGTTCTTTTCCTTTTATAGACTGAAACTTCAGTCTTGGGCTTCCATAAAGATAGCTAGGGTTCACTTAATTTACTCCTAAAAACATGGTCTTTCCAACAACCAATTTAGGTTTAATTAAGTTTAACCTAGCAGCCACGTGAGCATGCTTTCTAATAATGTAAAAACAATATTTAGCACCAACAAACTTCCCGAAAAATCGCAGAACAAGCATTCTGAGCAGAATGTCACATCAATGTCATAACATCCGTTATAACATCGCTTTTTTCTGCATTCCAAGACTGCTTTAGCTTCCGCCTGAAATGTCTTTTAACATCCTTAGCAGGTAGGATTTATCTTCAATCTCTGAATGTCATGACATCCATCATGACATTGCTAAAGCCTAGTTTTACCAAACATAATGCCAACTTAAAAACACTAATAGAAAGTATTGGTCGACCCTTCCTAGAAATGTAGAGCAACTAACAACATGCCACAAGAATAGGGCTGACCAACGCGGGAAAGTTCTAGTAGATCATAAATACCTTTTTCCCTCCATTGTTGACCCTTGCTGGGTTCCAATAGTTCCATCCAGGCTGTGAAGTTAGGGAAGTTTAGAGGGTGAGAAGTGCAAAAGTTTCTATCAACAAATTGCACAGAAATAGGTCTTGAGGACATGATCAAAGGGCAAGTACTAGTACATGTGGGGAAGAAAGCGCCTTCATCATCAGTGTATATTTCGGATGGAACATCCACGGGTAATGGACCTAAGAGTGCCAGGGGGTCGTTGTTGAGAGTAAAAGGGATAAGTACCTGAGACTGCCATATCTTGGTTATCTCCTCAGAGAAAGGAGGTTCTGGTACATATGGCTTGCCATTAACATGAAAAATCAAGAATGTTTTGGCTGGGACCATTTGAAGAGGTTTACTCGCCATGTGAGAAAGAGGAAAAAAGCTTGAAAATGGTAAAAATAGGATTTTGAAGTTTCTGGGTTTTTTGGTTTAGATATGGGGAAACTGAAGAAGTAGAGAAAAAGATGAATAATGAAAACAATTCCTATTTATAGGCTCAGAGTGAAGGAAATGAAAAGGCAAGAGAAATCTTGGTGATTTCCTAGGTCTTGAATTGTGTCCGTCGAAGGACACGTGTAGTTAGATGGAAGTAGAAGCGTGGTGGGCCATGTCTGCCACCAAAAAGCAATGATGGTAAACATTTAATGATCCCACGTCTCGAGATAAAATCTGGATACATTTCCATGATTACCGGACGACACAAAAAGATCGGAACAGTGAACTGTCTTTAGGGGTCGTGGAAACGAATGAGTCGATGGAAGATACAAAGCTTCATAGATGCCATTATCTCATGGTCGACAGAATTGGAAATTCGAAAATGGCATCTCTGGGGGGAATTTTGTTACCTAGAAATTTCTAAATACGTTTAAGGACATATGCCAGGTCCTGAACAGATATAGTTTCCTTGGGTCTAATTCATAAAATCAAGTTAAAGATATCAGGACTATATCGACCAAGTAAACGAACTAGGAAACCAATCGATTCGACTAAAAAATTGAATAAACTTGAGAAAGTCGAAATTGGCAACAGCTAGAAGAGACAAATGTGTCGAAAATGAACCACATCGACTAGGTGGCTAAAGAAAGACTATTGGTCGATTCGACATGTCATGGGCTGTGTGAAGGAGTTGGTCGAAGTTTAGACGTTGTCGAAAAGATGGGCCAAGGGACTTAGGGAATATTATTCTTCCTAAAGTATATCAAAACCAGAAGCAGTTAATCCTTTTGCAATCACAAAGCGGGAAAGAGTCAAAGTCTGAAGATCGTGGATGGTTTATTATGAAGAGATCGTGGTTGCAAGGCGCTAAACGAATGGCAAAATCGTGTGTAGCAGTTTTATCTTAGTTTTAATTTCGTCCGTTGATTGCTTTCAGCGGTTACCTTGTAAAGTACTATAAATAAGTCATTTCATTGTAATTTTGGTGTGTTCACTTGTATTCTCAAATTGCTTACCAAAACTCTGCCCAATTCCGCGCTAAAGGAAGAAAGAGTCATTGAGCTTTTTATGTACGTGAATCACCATCCTTAATTTCAATGCAATTAATTTATGTTTAAATTTTTATCTTTACTGTTTTTTTTACTTTCGTTTCATTTCAAACAAACTCTATATTGGACACTTCAACATCAATTGTTGGTCACGAGTCACCAATTAGTGATTAGTAGAGTCTTGTTTGTCCAGCGCCTGCTGCCGGTTAGGCAGGTAGTCGAAATTCTTGTGGAAAGCCATTGTACTGCTTCCCTTGGTCTCTAAAAACCATTTCTTAGCCAAGGTCTATTTCTACGGAATCAGTATAATATACCAAATCTTAGCACGTGTCTTAAGATCAACTGGTCGATCTTGCAAGTAACCCTTAGTTTTAGAACCTAGGAAGGACCAGGGCTTGTGAAAACATCAGGGTTACTGTTGATTTAGCTAGAACATTATTCATCATGTATGAGAAATTTGCTTCTCTTCACGACATGTTTTTTGGATACGAACCCATTAATACTGGGAATCTCTTGCCTGTTCCCAATGCGTGGTTAAAATTTTGTGTGTCCAATTTCCTTCCCGAAGGGGAAAATCAAGACGTTCTTAGATATGATGACGAAGCTCTCATATGACTTCTAATAAATGAAACTCGAGTTAGTCTCCCTCATACCTTCTTTAATTTCCTTTGGAAATATATTCTTGAATCCATAAATCGTATCAAATCCTACATCCCTTATGGAAGAGTTCTATCTGAAGTTTTCTTCCGAGAAGGAATAGTGGGTCTGATTAAAGAGATGATAGATGAAGATGGCCCAGAGAATCATTCTGAAGAATATCTATTGAAAACCAAATGCGAAGTCTTTAGTGGTTATGAGATTATCTCATCGTTTTTCATTTATGGCTATTTAAGTTGTCTTGTCATCTATCTAATCATGTCTTATAATTATGTGTGTTGTTTCCTGATTAATGTATGAAGTTGTTTACTTTTAACAGTTTATTACTTACTTAATATGGATATAAATAATTGAAATGACTAGGTAGTTAAACAATATAAATTAATTAAAATCCATTTAAGGCTGTCTCACACGCGTTTCTAAAAGAGTATGCATGTTCAATCATGGCTCGGTTACTACTCATTACTCAATGGACCTATTCTCCCTGTTCTCGTCAAAGAATTCTAGAAAATGAGAGAATCAGCGAAGATGGAAACACCATCTAGTTTGAAATCTTTAAACTTCCTTTCGCAATCACCCTCTCCTCTATCGTTAAAGTCGCGGGATGTGTCTCATCTGGAGTCACAATTGATGACTATCAGTTTATTCTGGGATGGTAGAGAAGTTCATAATTCTTCATGACAGTTCTGCACCTTTTGAACCAACAGATCCAAAAACTCTTCTTCCCACTCCCAAAATTTGGTTTAGATACTCGATGTCCAACCTTCGTGTAAGTGTTTTTATGTTGGCATTAATTTTTGGGTACAACTAGGATATGACAATGTCTTGACTGATGTCATGACATTCAGAGTTGAAGACAAATTATGCAAAAGAAAAATAATTCAAGTACAGCTCAGACTGGAAGTTAACTGAAGTGCTGGAATTTTGCAGAAGAATGACTGATGTCATAACCAATGTTATGACATTCTGTATGACATTTGTTGTTATGCAGATTCACTTTTCCTGAGACTTTTCAGGATTTCTGTTGAGCTGTTTTTATAATGATTTATGTAATTGGATCACATGCTCACGTGGCTCTGTGGTTAATCTTAGTTAACCCTAAATTGGTTTATTAAAAAGACCAAGTCTTTAGGTTAAATTAAGTGAACCCTAGCTATAATTATGGAAGCCCAAAACTGAAGTTACATGACTACTTCTATAATAGGAAAAGAACCCTTACTCTGCTGATACTCTTTTTGGACTGTATTGAAGATCTAGCAGGTTGTTTATTTGTGTATTCTAGTTACTCTTGTGAGCCAAGCAATTATCATTTGATAAGTGCCTTGGACTAGGATTTGGTTGTAAGGGTTGTTTATCACTCAAAGCTTTGAAGCACGAGTGTTGTGTCTCTTGATTAAAGCTTTGAAGCAAAATTAAGTATGTTTATTAAAGAGTATCTTCACAATTCAATTAATCAATAGGTTGATATGACTGCTATGATTAAGGGGGAGTGAGTAGGAACTCAGGTCTAAGTAGGACTTAGATTGAAGTTGCATTGGGTAGGTCTTAAGTGAAGGAGATAAACTGGTTGGTTTATTCCTGAATTAATTATACTAATAGTGAATTTCCTCCCTGGCTTGGTAGCCCCCAGATGTAGGTGTAGTTACACACTGAACTAGGTAAACAATTGATTGTGTTCTTTACAGCTGTTTAAATTAACTGTGAATTATTAGCAGTGTCGAATCGTGTCATAACATTCTTTGTGACATCACGTATCTGCTTCCAGGAATTTCAATTGGCATCAGAGCAGGCATCCTGCCTGTTATTTCTGGGTGAGATCTAGGGATAATAGTTTCTGGCGTTATGGACAAGGAAGGAGGATTTGGAAGTAGACCACCCATTCTGGATGGATCTAACTATGATTACCGGAAACCTCGTATGGTTGCTTTTTGAAGTCATCGGACATTAAAGCTTGAGAGTCACGACGAGGATGGAAACATCCTACCAAGCTTGAGAAAGATGGGACTACTAGTCTGAAACCTGAGGAAGAATGGAGCAAAGAAGAAGAAGAACTAGCACTGGGCAACTCTAAAGCATTGAATGCCTTATTCAATGGAATTGACAGAAATATTTTCAGACTAGTACATCAATGTGAACTAGCCAAGGATGTTTGGGACACTCTTAAAACCACTCATGAGGGTACATCCAAGGTGAAAATGTCAAGACTTCAGATGCTCACTACCAAATTTGAGAATCTAAAGATGAAGGAAGATGAACCATTCATGAGTTTCACATGAACATCTTGGAGATTGCCAACACCTCAGGAGCATTGTGAGAAAAGATGTCAGAAGAAAAGCTGGTGAGAAAGATTCTCAAATCCTTGCCTAAAAGGTTTGCAATGAAAGTGACTGCTATAGAGGAAGCTCAGGATATCTGCACCTTGAAGGTTGATGAACTTATTGGATCACTTCAGACATTTGAGATGGGGATCAGTGAAAATGTTGACAAGAAAAACAAGAGCATAACCCTTGTTTCCAATTCTGAAGAGGAATGCATGGAGGGTGATGAAGAGAAGATATCTGAAGCAATAGTTATGCTTGGAAGACAGTTCAACAAACTCATCAAGAGAATTGACCCAAAGTCAAGGTCAAATGTCAAGAACATCTCATCTGACATCAGCAGACCTTATGACTCCAGCAGAAGAACAAAACCTGAAGAAAAGAGCAATCAAAGCAAAGGAATTCAATGTCATGGATGTGAAGGATATGGACACATTAGAGCTGAATGCCCCACCTTTCTAAAAAAACAAAAGAAATGAATGTCTGTCACTTGGTCTGATGGTGACTCAGAAAGTGATTTTGAAGAAGAATCTGCTAAACTAGTTACTGCTCTATCTGGTGTCTATAAATTTGATAATGACTCTAGTGATGAGGAGGTGACATTTGAAGAACTTGCTGACACTTACAGAAGTCGTATCGGCGTCAAGTCGCCAAAGAAATGAGAAACAAAAAAAGCTAATTGTAAAGTTGGAGGCTGAGAATGTGAAGTTGAAGGCTGAGAAGAAGTCAGATACTGCTACTATAAGTCATCTCATTAGTGAAGTTATAATGTTAAACTCCAAACTTGAGCAGATGACTAAGTCTGTCAAGATGCTGACAACTGGAACTGACAAGTTGGAGGAAATCCTTTAGACTGGACAAAATGCAGGAAATATGCATGGTCTAGGATATGTGGCTGGAAAGAAACCTGCTGGTGACAAGAAGAAGAACAGGTATGGCAAACCAATGTCAAAACAAATGTCACAACATAGAGCAGGAAATGTGTCTGGTTCAGGATATGTGGCTGCAAAGAAATTTGCTGATAACAAGAAGAAGAACAGACCTGATAAATCAATGTCAAAGCAAATGTCACAACATAGAGCTCAACATCAAGATCAGAGAAACATGAAGAAAAAGTTTCAGAGATGGAGATGTCATTATTGTGGAAGGTTTGGACACATAAAGCCATTTTGCTATAGACTATATGGATATCCTAATCAGATCCCTTATGTAAAGCCTAAGACCAACAAGGTACCATATACTCAACAGTGGAAGAAGAAGACGGCAACCTTGATAGCTCACACCTCCCTTAGAGTTTCTGCCAAGGAAGACTGGTACTTTGACAGTGGCTGCTCTAGGCATATGACTGGAATAGAGAATCTTCTAAATGAAGTCAGACCTCATACTACCAGTTATGTCACTTTTGGAGATGGAGCTAAAGGAGAAATCAAAGGTGTTGGAAACTTGAATTTCCCTGGAGTTCCAAACCTAAATGAAGTATTGCTGGTAAAGGGTTTGACTGCCAATCTCATAAGTATCAGTCAACTGTGTGATCTGGGATTCAAGGTCAACTTTACCAAGTCTGAATGTCTTGTAACCAATGAAAAACAAGAAGTCGTAATGAGAGGAGTCAGATCAAAAGATAACTGTTACTTGTGGGAGTCCGAGAACACTAACCTGTCTTCTGTGTGTTCTACAGCCAAAGATGAAAAGGAGGTGAAACTGTGGCACCAAAAACCTGGTCATTTGCATCTTAGAGAGATGAAAAAGATCATATCCATGGAGTCTGTCAGAGGGATTCCAAGACTTCATATTGATGAAGGGAGAGTCTATGGTGAATGTCGGGTTGGAAAGCAAACCAGAATGTCACATCCAATGTCAAGACATCTGACCACCTCCAAGGTGCTGGAGCTGTTGCACATGGATCTGATGGGCCCTATGCAGGTTGAAAGTCTTGGTGGAAAAAGATATGCTTATGTTGTTGTGGATGATTTTTCCAGATTCACCTGGATAACCTTCATCAGGGAGAAATCTGATGTGTTTGATGTCTTTAAAGAATTATGCAAGAGACTTCAAAGAGAAAAAGAAGGATGCATTGTTAGAATTAGAAGTGATCATGGAAAAGAATTTGAGAATAGCAAGTTTGATGAATTCTATTCCTCAGAAGGAATCAATCATGAGTTCTCCTCACCTATAACTCCTCAACAAAATGGAGTTGTGGAAAGGAAAAATAGGACTATACAGGAATCTGCCAGAGCAATGATTCATGCTAAGAAACTTCCTATTCATTTTTGGGCTGAAGCTATGAATACAACCTGCTATGTTCACAACAGGGTCACCTTGAGAAAGGGAACAATCTCCACTCTCTATGAACTATGGAAAGGAAGAAAACCTAATGTAAAGTATTTCCATGTATTTGGTAGCAAATACTATATTCTGACAGACCGTGAAGAAAGGAGAAAGATGGATTCTAAAAGTGATGAAGGAATTTTTCTAGGATACTCTACAAACAGCAGAGCATATAGGGTATTTAACTCCAGGACCAAAGTTATGATGGAGTCTATTAATGTCATAGTTGATGATCACCATGAGGAAAACAATGTCCCATATGATGTTGAGACATTGTTTGAGACATCACCACAAGTGTTTGATAAGGTTGATGTGCCTGTCCCTACTTCACCAAAGTCTGAACCAGAGGAAGCTAACAAAGATCCTTCCATCAGAATTCAGAAAGATCATCCAAAAGAACTCATCATTGGAGATCCTAACTGTGGAGTCATTACAAGATCCAGAGAAATCATCTCAAACTCTTGTTTTGTGTCTAAGATTGAGCCAAAGAATGTTAAAGAGGCTCTAACTGATGAATACTGGATTGGAGCAATGCAAGATGAATTAAACCAGTTCAAACAACATAAAGTGTGGGAGTTAGTTCCTAGACCATAAGGAACAAACATCATTGGCACAAAGTGGATCTACAAGAACAAGTCTGATGCAGAAGGGGTTGTCACCAGAAATAAGGCAAGACTTGTTGCTCAAGGATACACTCAAGTTGAAGGGATTGATTTTGATGAGACTTTTGCTCATGTGGCCAGGCTGGAATCAATTAGATTACTACTAGGAGTTGCTTGCATTTTGAAATTCAAGCTGTTTCAGATGGATGTGAAAAGTGCCTTCCTAAATGGCTACTTAAATGAGGAGGTATATGTAGAACAGCCTAAAGGATTTGTGGATCCTAACTTTCCTGATCATGTTTACAAATTGAGGAAAGCTTTGTATGGTCTGAAACAAACTCCTAGGGCTTGGTATGAAAGGTTGACAAAGTTTCTTACTGACAAAGGTTACAGGAAAGGAGGTTTGGATAAAACTCTCTTTGTCAAGGATGAAGGAGGAAAGATAATGGTAGCTCAAATTTATGTTGATGACATAGTGTTTGGAGGAATGTCAGATAAAATGGTGAGACATTTTGCCAACCAAATGCAAGCTGGGTTTGAAATTAGTCTCATGGGAGAATTGACTTACTTTCTTGGTCTACAAGTCACACAGATGGAAGACTCAACTTTTCTTTCTCAGAGCAAGTATGCAAAGAATATTGTCAAGAAATTTGGGATGGAAAATGCAAGTCATAAAAGGACTCCTGCTTCTACTCATCTAAATTTGTCCAAAGACACAAGTGGGACAAATGTTGATCAAAGCTTGTACAGAAGCATGATAGGAAGTCTGTTGTACTTAACAGCCAGCAGACCTGATATTGCCTTTGCTGTTGGAGTATGTGCAAGATATATGGCTGAACCTAAAGTAGGTGACATTAATCAGGTGAAAAGAATTCTGAAGTATGTGAGTGGAACTTACAATTATGGTATGTTGTATTCTCAAGGATGTGAACCAATTCGTCCGCTATTGTGATGTGATTGAATGGTAGTCGATGATAGAAAACGCACTTCTGGAGGGTGCTTCTTTTTGGGGAACAATCTTGTTTCTTGGTTCAGCAAGAAGCAAAACTGTGTGTCTTTATCCACTACTGAAGCTGAATGCATAGCAGCAAGCAACAGTTGTTCTCAAATGGTCTAGATGAAGCAGATGCTGACTGAGTACAATGTCACACAAGATGTCATGACATTATACTGTGACAACCTGAGTGCTATTAATATTTCAAGGAATCCTATACAGCACAGCAGGACTAAGCACATTGACATTAGACATCACTTCATCAGAGATCTTGTAGAAGAGAAGGTGATTAAATTGGAGCATGTAGCCACTGAACTTCAACTGGATGACATCTTTACTAAAGCTCTTGATGCTAGTCAGTTTGAGAATTTAAGGGGCAAGCTGGGTATTTCCCAATATGAAGAGTTGTAGCAATTAGCATTGCTTACAACAAGGGATGGAAGAGACTTTTTATTTCATTTAATTCTGAGTGGGCTAATTAATTGCTTCCCTCTTGTTTTTCAAAAGCTCAAGAATAGGAAGAGTCATATATATATCTCAGTTTTTCCTTTTGAAAGTATCACATTCCATTCCCTCAACAAAAACTCTCAAACTCCCTGTCAACTGTTTTCTCATTTTCTCAAGATGTCTCAACAAAGCATGTCATCGTCATCCTCATCATCAAAGGACGCTGGTTCTACTTCTCCCATTGCCTCTGGACCTAGGGCAAACGCAATGGAGTCTGAGGTTCTGGAAGTTACTCCACTTCGTGCCATGGCCACTGATCCTGGAAGGATAAAGAAGCTTCGCACCAGACATGCAAGAAGATCACAGGCCTCTCCTTCTGGTAAGAATACTGAACCATCTTCTTTTGTACCTCCTGAGATAGCCAATAGGGAGGGTTCTAGATATGTTCATCAAGCCATATCTAGAATAGTTACTAGGATTCTGAATGAGAATCATTCTGTACCTGGGGTTTCTGTTCCTTTAAATCAAGAATCTGCTAGCCCTAGTTTAGCAACTGATCCAAATGTCACACAGAATGTCAAGACATCTGATGACAATGTTAGGAAAACCCCTGAGAATCCTGTTAATGGACCCTCTGATAAATCCCCTGAGAAATCTGTTGATGAGACCACTGTTAAGTCCCCTGAAAAACCTGCTGATGAGAACATGGAGAAGGCTCCAGAGAGTTCTTTTGATGGAATCCTTGAAGAATCTCCTAAGAAACCTACTGATGACAACCTTGAAAAATCTCCAGTAAAACACTCTGAAATGTTGTTGAACCTCCTATCATTGATTTGGATGAAGAATTCTCTGATAATGACCTCATTGATAATGTCAACCCTAGTATAGCTAAAAGGATGATGAGTAGAAAAGACAAACAGAATGCTACTCAAAGTTCCTCCAAGGAGAAGGTTACTAAAACTGTTCATGAGAACCCCAGGGCTGGAAGCAAGGCTGAAGAAAGATCTGATAAAGACAAGAAAGCTGGAACTTCCAAGGGAAAAGGAAGGATGAAGTCTGTTGGTAGCATCTCTAGATCCAAGAGAACTCCAATCATCAAGAAAAGAAAGGTCCCTGAACCCTCAGAAACTGATGAGGATTCAGATTTTAATGTTGAAGAGAATGTCACAGACATTCCACTTAGAAAGAAACCTTCTCTTGGCAAACTGCCTAAAGTTCCTGAAGTGGCTATTGATAACATCTCTTTCCACCATCTAGAGAGTGCTAGCAGGTGGAAGTATGTCTGTCTGAAAAGAATTGCATTAGAAAGGGAGCTGAACAGGAGTGCCCTTGAATGCAAGGATGTTATGGACCTGATCAAGGAAGCTGGGCTGATGAAAACTATGGTCAAATTTTCAAATTGTTATGATGTTTTGGTGAAGGAGTTCATTGTTAATCTAACTAGTGGTTGTGCTGATGGAAGGTCAGCAGATTTTAAAACTGTTTTTGTAAGAGGAAGAAAAGTGAAGTTTTCCCCAAGTGTGATCAACAAATATTTGGGAAGATCTGATGATGCTCAACCTGAGCTTGAAGAAACTGATAATCAGGTGTGCCAAACAATCACTGCCAATCATTTTCCATTGAAGGGAAAGCTTACTGCTAGCAAATTGAGTGTCAAGTTTGCTATTCTGCACAAGATAGGTGCAGCCAATTGGGTTCGCACAAACCACAAGTCCACCATCTCCATTGGTCTGGGCAGATTTATTTTTGCTGTTGGTACAAAAGCAAAGTTTGATTATGGAACTTAAATATTTGAGCAAACTTTAAAACATGCTGACAATTATGCTATCAAAGGTCCAATAGCCTTTTCCTCCATCTTGTGTGGTATTATAACTAATCAATACCCTGACATCCTGGTAGATAGAGATTCAGTTTGTAAAAGAGCTCCTGCCCTTGGTTTCCACTACAAGCTGTTTCAGGGGAAACATGTCCTAAACATTGTCATGACATCTGCTGAGACATCAAATGTCAAGGCTAACTCTCAAAAAGCTGGTGTCATTGCTGTGCTCAAGGAGACTTGCAGGGAACTGGAAGCAAGGAAGCAAACTCTAGAGGAGCTAATCTCTACCTTGGAAAAGGAAAAAGACACTGAGGTTGAGGATGAAGGGCTAGCTGAGGATAATGCTGCTAATGATTTAAATGAAGATGCTAATAGAGATCAAGAGGCTGGTGATGCAAGCAGTTCTGAGGAGGCTACTTACCACAGTGCTTCTTCAGGAGAAGAAAGTACTTGATCTCATGTGCTGCTGTTGATTATTTGTTTTTGTTGTTTTTGTTGTTGATTTTGCATCTGTTAATTTTGGTTCTGATTGTTTTGGATTTTTGTATTTTATTGCTGGGATGTAATTTTTAACTCTGCTGGTACTTCTTTATATAATGAATTTTGGGGATTTGTATTGGCACCTTTGGCCCCTTTGTGGCTAAAAAGGGGGAGAAGAATTATGGGCAATTATGGGCAATTATGGGTAGAATTTATCTTTTTTAGGCTCTGGTTATTTAGCTTAGATTAGCTTAGACTGGTTGTTTTATTCTGCTGCATTAGTTCTCTGATAGCTTAGTTTGTTTTAGCCAAAAATTTGCCAAAGGGGGAGTTTGTAAGTGTTTTTATGTTTGCATTAATTTTTGGGTACAACTAGGATATGACAATGTCTTGACTGATGTCATGACATTCGGAGTTGAAGATAAATTCTGCAAAAGAAGAATAATTCAAGTACCGATCGAAGTTAATCAAGTGCTAGAATTCGCAAAGAATGATGTCATAACCAATGTTATGACATTCTGTGACATTTTCATCGCATTCACTTTTCCCGAGACTTTTCGTGATTTAGCTTTTATTATGATTTATGTAATTGGATCACATGCTCACGTGGCTCTGTGGTTAATCTTAGTTAACCCTAAATTGGTTTATTAAAAAGACCAAGTCTTTAGTTTAAATTAAGTGAACCCTAGCTATAATTATGGAAGCCCAAACCGAAGTTACTGGATCGCTTCTATAATAGGAAAAGAACCCTTACTCACGATACGCTTTTTGACCGTATTGAAGATCTAGCGGGTTGTTTATTTGTGTATTCTAGTTACTCTTGTGAGCCAAGCAATTATCATTTGATAAGTTCCTTGGACTAGGATTTGGTTGTAAGGGTTGTTTATCACTCAAAGCTTTGAAGCACGAGTGTTGTGTCGATTAAAGCTTTGAAGCAAGATCAAGTATGTTTATTGAAGAGTGTCTTCACAATTCAATTAATCAATAGGTTGATATCACTGCTGTGATTGAGGGGGAGTGAGTAGGAACTCAGGTCTAAGTAGGACTTAGATTGAAGTTGCATTGGGTAGGTCTTAAGTGAAGGAGATAAACTGGTTGGTTTATTCCTGAATTAATTCTACTAATAGTGAATTTCCTCCCTGGCTTGGTAGCCCCCAGATGTAGGTGTAGTTACACACTAAACTGGGTAAACAATTGATTGTGTTCTTTACAACTGTTTAAATTAACTGTGTGAATTGTTAACAGAGTGTCAGATACTGTGTCATAGCATTCTCTGTGACATCACGTATCTGCTGCCAGGAATTTCACTTCGTCCTCGTGCCAAGACCAGAAGCACTCTGACTCATGATGATAAAGTCTTTAGATTGATCTTAGTTCATATCTTTAAGATTAATCTTCCCAAAACCATCTTCAATAATCTGAAAGATTCCATAGAAGCCTCTATAGCTCAACCTGAAACTATATTCCCTATGGAAGGATTCTATTTGAACTAATGGTCAAAGAAGGAATCTAAGTAGCAATAAGGTTAAATGGACCAGAAGAGGTGCTTGATGAGGATAGATGTGCTAGGATAGATGTTATGGAGGAATTTGAAGATTAGAATCTTGTTTGTAATGATCTTAAAGATCATAGTTGTTTTTATTTCTGTTTTTAGTTCGTTTCTTTCCCCATCTTACGTAATGCTCACTTATTAATGAAACTATCTTTTACTTCATTGCCATGACCTTGCTCTGAAACTTAACTTTTTGATGATGCCAAAAACGGAGAGAAGTATAAATTATTTTGATATATTTAAGAATGACATATAAAACATTGTTTTACAACTAATGTATGCTTATTTGTTGATAATCAACCAACGAACTCTAAAAAAGTTCACTAGGTATCCTAAATAGGTTAAGGATTAAAAATGTAAGCTATCTGAAAGATACAGCTTAAGCTCAAGCAAAAGTTCAGAATCTGAAGAAAGTCATGTATCTGACTCTTAAAACTATACTCTAGAAGAGTTAGTTTGAAGTCAAGTTCTAACTGGAGAATTTGGAACTAGTCTGAGTGACATAAAAACTTTAAGATCTCAGTTGAGAAGTTGTGTCTTCAAGAATCAAGACTCTCAAGATTCTTCTATTTGATCTGTGGAACCAGGGGGAGTTGTTGCCTAGAAGGTCCTTAGTCAAAAGTTATGATTTTTACCAAGTTTGTGATTTAGGGAGGTTTCTATGTAAAGGTTAAGTAATCCTTACCTTTCTCAGTTCTACTTTCTTCTGATTTTATAAGAAATTATGTCATCAAAAATACATGGTTTTGTCATCATCAAAAAGGGGGAGATTGTTAGAACAAGATTTGGTTATGCAATTATGTCTCTAAGTTTTGATGATAACAAAGAGTATGTTTGAGTGAACAAATTTTTTACTCTAATGTTTGTTGTATTTTTAAGAATAAACAAACAGGTTCTACTTCTGATAAATGACGTGGCCTAGACATTAGAAGAGAAAATGCTCTACTTCTAAGCTACAGAGGTTCTGATGAACAAGTAGCGAGGAAAGCTTCAGAAGGCTCTGAAGCTAAGTTACCCTGATACGTAAATCTGAAGAAACTAGTTTGAAGATCTCAAGACAAAAGTTCTAGGTGAATGAAGTCCAAGATGCTGAAGACTCAAGTTTTAGAAGACAAAGGGTTCTAAACACCAAGTGCTGAAAGACTCTAAAGATGTGGCTTTGAAGAATCTGAAGACTTGAAGTTCTTTTGAAATTAGTTGTGATACAAGGTTACAAGACCAAGTGCTAAAGACTCTGAAGACGTGGTTCTGAAGACTATGAAGACTTGAAGCTCTTTCAACCTTAATATATGATACAAGGTTCGTTAAAATCAAGTGATAAGGACTATGAAGAGGAATATCTAAAGACTCTAAAGAATTTAAGTTTTGATTAACCAAAAGTTATGTTATCTTCTCTTACTCATGCTCACAAAAGCCTCTGAAGTACAAAAGGTTAGAAGATAACGTTAACATGGTACAAATAGTACACAGTACAAAAAGGTTTTATTCCACTATATCTTTACTAGTGTAAATTGTGGAATAAAAAGGACATGGAAGTACTATTTTGTAATGGCTCTCTTTTTCAAATGGCCAAGTGATCTATTTTAACTGGACATATAAAGGGAAGAATCACAAGTTTGAGTTATTTTTGTTGTATGCAAAAATGCAACAATAATGAAATCTGTGGTTAATGAAAAGCAACAAGATTATCAATAAGTATATCAACAACAAGAACAACATGGACAAAAAGATGTAGTCTTGAATCATATTACTTGATAATCTCAAACCTAGCAATCATTGATTCACACTATGCTTAAATCCACATGGTGTAGAGAAGCTTGTTAAGCTACCAAAGACGAAGAAAAGAAGATCATGGAAGCTTTATTTGAAAATCCACGCTCTGGGTATGTTGATTCATTATATTATGGAACAAGGGATGTTGTCTAAAATGTTCTCAAGTGAGTTAAGAAGCATAAATTCTTCTAAGAAACTATGTCAAGATTCATCAAGCTATTAGAAGCTTATGAAAAGAAGAAGTTTTCAGCAACTCAAGAGCTTTGGGCTGTTGTCCGAGAAGAAACTACTTGAAGAAAAGAATATCATACGTTGAAAGGTGCAAGACGAATGTAATAATCTTTAGTGTGTATTAGGATCTTCTGATGTACTTAATTGAGTTTACACATGCTTGTGTATAATCATTATTTTGTAAGCAAACCTTGTAAAACACAAACAATTGTTTGTTCGTTCTAAAGGACCGGTTGGTTTGAAGCTTTAGGAAGGTGTTAGACAATTATTCTAAATGACCAATTAGATATGTAGCTTTAGAAGGTATTGTGTTCCTTAGAGGACCGGTTAGGTCAAAAGCTCTGAGAAGATAAGATGGACTCTTAGTGGATGTTAGTCACAATAGTTGTTTGTGCAGATTATAATCAAGATTGATTATAGTGGATTAATACCTTGAGTTCAAGGTGAAATCACCTCGGAAGGGTGGACTGGAGTAGCTTGAAGTTATCAAGTGATCCGAGATAAAATCACTTGTTATATATTATATTTATCGTTACTATATATGCTTCTAAACATCTTTTTAAAGAATCTTTCTTATCGCAACATCAATGAGAATCGAAAAATTACTCAAGAATAGAAAACTCAATTCAAACCCCCCCTTACATGCGTTTTCTTCACACCTTCAACTCGTTGCATCAGTCTCAAAGCAGCAATAGGTTATCTAGTTTCTACAATATAGTTCATTGTGTTAGTCTCCAAGCGACGATGAGTTATGAAATTTTGTGTTATCCATCTCCTAGGTTGTGATGAGTTATCCGCGTCGTCATATCTACGTTCATGCTCTATGTATTGGTGAGTTAACGGCGTCATCCTTACATGTTCACTTTTTGGTTTATTACACAAATTGGTTTACAAAAGCTTTTCGTCAAATTTGGGGTCTTCCATTATTTAGTAACCCTCCGATTCGAACGTGTAAAAACATTATTTCCCACACCCTTCAACCGAAGAATAATTAAATAAGGGCAACTTTCATACCCCAAATTTGTCTGCCACATTTCAAACATTCGAATTATTTTCAAAATTGGGTTCTTATATTTTTACTAACATCTAACTTTAATATTAATTTATTTTTAGTTTATTTAAAAAAAACTAAAAAAACTAACTAGCATAATATTGAATTATTTGTTTAGGTTAAAATATGTTTATTTTTACTAATCTATGTTCATTTATATAAAAAATTTCAAAATCATTTGTGTTTTTAAATAAAAATATGCCACATTCATATACTCTTTGATTTCTTTTTAATTTTGAACCAACAATATAGCACAGATGCTATGGAGACATGTATAAGAGGTTTAAGTATAAGGTTGTTAGTTCAAGTCACATTGCATTATTTTTTGTATTTATTTTTTGTTGTGTGTTTTTTAATAAAAATGATAAAAAGTCATTTCTTGATTATTTTATTATTATTTTCGTTTTTCACTTTAGGGGCACTAAAAAATTTATTTTTTATTTTTTAAAAGTATTTAATTTTATGCACTTAATAGTTAAAATTAAGAAAATAAATAAAATATGTCATAGTCAAGTTTTCGTCAATCATGAATCAATCACAATATTAAAAAAAGTCACAAAAGTGTCTAGGTCCATAATCTTGTTTTCCACGTTTCAATCAAGCCTCAATCAATACAAATCTTGTCCAAAATAGGTGAATCACATATAATTTTTGACCTAAAATTTACATATAAATAGTGCTCTCTTCACTTCATATGCACCATGAACAATTCATCCACAATTCACACTTCTATCAATAGATTTACATACATTCTCTCTTTAAAAAATTGTTGCTCTTCACGAACAACAATAAAAGTTGTTGCTCTTCACGAACGTCTAAAAATCCTAAAAGTCTAAATCAACGTAACAAACTCTCGTACCGAAGAAAGAGAAAAGAATTCTATAAGATCAAAAAGAAGAAAGGGGCAACTTAATACGGTCACGACACTTTAGGTTGGTAATTTCAACTACTGTAACACCTTTAAATATTATGATTGCGTTGTTTGACTTTTTGATAATTTTTCAAATTCAATCTTTATGAACTTCATATGATTTGAGATTGCGGTATTGGGTGTATATATTCTTTTATTCATGTTAATGATATTTTTCATTGAGTTTTTGTGCAATTTAGTTTCTTTTTTCTTTAAATTATTATAAAAAATTACATAAAAAAATCTTTCTTTGCTAAAATATTTAATTTTAATTATCATTATCATTACAATATGAAATAAAGATATGAAAAAGAGTCATAGCATTAAAATACACCCCCTCTATTTTTTCAATTTTCAATTTATTTTCTTTTCTATTTTCATTTCTTTTATAAATTCTTCACTTATCTTTTTATATAATTTCTGTATAATATTTATTTGTTTCTTTCATAAACTATAAAATATTCTCTATTATTATTATAAAATATTTCTCTAAAACTATAAATAATTTTTTTAAAACTAACTTTACTTCAAAGACTAACTTTATTTTAAATATTAACCTTATTACTTGATCATTTTAATATCCACTGGCCCAATTTTAATAGTTCATCTTATTATCTATTATTTTAACAAAAAAATAAAACATTTTCACTAACTACATAATATTTTTGCAAACCCTAATTTCTTTATATTATTTGTTTATTTCACAAGTTTTTTTAAAAAATTCAAAATTAATTCAAAAATGTTACAAATAACAGGATTGGTGGATACAGATCCACCATATTCTTTGGTTGGCTCAATACTTTATAAATTAACTGTTCAACATCAAATAATTAAAACATTAAAATTACAAACAAATCAAATAGATTTCTTCGCCTAACGCGAATTAATTCCAATGAAGAAACTCTTCTTTAATCCACCAGATCAAATATTCAAAACAGCTTACCAACGATCAAACCATTTTTCTACTAACATAACAAAATCCAAGATATTTTCATGAAATGATTAAATAGGATTACTTTCAAAATTAACTGTGCACTACGTCTACGATCACTCTTTTACAAAACCCAGACAAGATTCAAGGGTAACTCGAAAGCAATTATACGCAATCCTATAAAAAAACATTAACCAAACACTACGATCTACGAATTGGGATTTTGATTCCTCATAAGAGGATATGTAGGCACACGACTTAAAAACCAAGGCCAGTCTCCCAACTAAAAAACTAAAACCCTTTTTTCTAAGCTTTGTAATAACATACCTTTAGATAAAAATTCCTAATTTACCCCTAGACCTAAAAATGAGGGGTGGCTGACACCTTCCCTTCGTCTAATGAACTTGCGAATTTAGAATCTCTGTACAAATTAGGGATATCCATCATATTCTCGTTCTTAGGATAAAAATTAATCGTGGCAACTCTATATTTTTTGCCGGTTGCGACAACTTGTTCAGCTAAGAAATCTTTCTCAAGCTAACACAACTTAAATATTTGAGACACGTCCACTACTCCTTATTAACAAACAAGAGACAATCTATTTTTAGTTTTATAAGGTCATAAAGTTTGATCTTATAAGTGTTTCTTCCCTTCCTTTCATTGAAAAAGGATATAGACATCCCGACAACTATGAAACCCATGATATTTTCAGGCTTAAGTTCCAGACTTTGGAACATATGCCTTTTTCTCATCATGTTTACAAGTAGCTAGAGTCCATGTGCCAAGATAGGTCTTTCAATTGCACTATTAAGGATGTTTGCAACATCGATTATCTTATCCATTGGTACCCATAATTTTCTGGGTCCTTTCTTGTTAGATCTGCTAGAGTTGTGAACAAATTTGGTCTTAAGAAAAGAATTATTATATTTACAAGAGTTAAAACTTTCTAGTTTATCCAATTAATTTTCATAGGATTTAAAATCATATTTCTCTTTATTTATTCCATGGAAGCTAGCACAAGTCTCCCTATGGTCGTAACTAGAAATTTCTGGAAAACTCTTGATGTAATAACCCGAAAATATATCGAATATTTGGATCAATTTACAAGAATTTTATCTGCATTTTAATTAATTAAATTACCCTTTATTCATTTTATGTTGGATTTTTTTTATGTTTACAAGAATTTAATGTTTATAAGGCATGTACGAAGAAAGTCGAGAAAAGTCGGGCAAATCGTACTTAAAATCCACAAAAGAAGAGCAATTATGAAAATATGTGATGCATGCAAATATGGGGGTGTGCTATATGTAAAAAGGCTTTGGAAAACAAAGACAAAAGAAGCAAGCCCAACCCATTTCCAACGCGCACCCAGGAGTCCACACAAGGGGTAACGACCGTTACACCGTTGGCACCAAGCCCTAACGGTCGCGACGACGTAGGAAGCGCCTCTCCGAGCAACGCGATACGACCGTCATGTCTTCTTCAACAGTCCGTAGCGATCGCTACGGAGGCAAATCCAGAGGCGAAAAATCCTCTCCGCTTCCTACTTTCAAGCCAACTTCACATCTATAAATAGGGTTGTCCTTTTAATAGTGAATTCCATTTTCTTAATTTTCTAAGTGAATTCTGAAATTCCTAGCAGCAGATACGTGATGTCACAGAGAATATTATGACACAGTATCTGACACTCCATTAATAATTCACACAGTAAATTCAAACAGCAGTAAAGAACACAATAAATTGTTTACCCGCCGGTCTAACTACACCTACATCCGGGGCTACCAAGCCGTGGAGGAAATTCACTATTAGTAGAATTAATTCAGAATAAACCAACCGTTTATCTCCTTCACTTAAAACCTACCCAATGCAACTTCAATCTTAGTCCTACTTAGACCTGAGTTCCTACTCACTCCCCCTCAATCACAGCAGTGATATCAACCTATTGATTAATTGAATTGTGAAGACACACTTCGATAAACTATCTTGATTTTGCTTCAAAGCTTTAATCAAGAGACAAACGCCGTGCTTCAAAGCTTTGAGTGATAAACAACCCTTACAACCAAATCCTAGTCCAAGGCACTTATCAATTGACAATTGCTTGGCTCACAAGAGTAACTAGAATTACACAAAATACAACCGCTAAAATCTTCAATACAGTTTAAGAGAGCAGTTAAGTGGTTCTATTCCTATTATAGAAGCCTTGAAACTTCGGGCTTTCCATAATAATAGCTAGGGTTCACTTAATTAATCCTAAAACTTGGTCTTATCAACAACCAATTTAGGTTTAACTAAGATTAACCTAACATCCACGTGAGCATCCAATCTAATAACAGAAAAACATAATAAAGCAACAACAAACTTCAAAAATCAGAAAAGCAGACTGCAGAAATGTCACACAGATGTCATGACATATATTATGACATCAATCAAACTTAATTTCCAAGACAAGATTTGCTTCCGGATCCGAGTGTACTTAAACATCCTTGTCAAGTAGGATTTATCTTCAATCTCTGAATGTCATGACATTTATCAAGACATTGCTATAGTCTAGTTTTACCAAAAAGTAATGCCAACTTAAAACACTAACAAACTCCCCCTTTGGCACATTTTTGCTCAAAACAACTTAAGTCATCAGAGTACCTATGCAACAGAAGAAAATAGACTAGCTCTAAGCTATCCTAAGCTTAAAAAAAAACAGAACCTAGAGAAGATAAATTCTACCCATGATTTTTTCATACAATTTCCCAATTGCCCACATAAAAAATCTCCATACAGTTTCCCCAATTGTCACACATATTCTTCTCCCCCTTTTTAGCCTCAAAGGGGCCAAAGGAACCAGTACAAATACCCCAACATTCATCATATATTATAGAAAGTACCAACACAATAATGTTTACAACTCTGTCAAATGATTACAATCATCCAAAACAAAATAGGGAAATAACATAACAAAGTTTAAACATCAAGCCACAAAAACAAACAGAAATGAGAAACAACAGGCAGCAAGCTTCCATCTCAAGTGCTCTCTTCTCTTGAAGAGACACTATGAAAGGAAGCATCTTCTGAACTTCCTTCAGCTCTAGCCATCTGAACATCATCATTTTCAGCATCACCATCAGCATCATTACCAGCTAACCCTTCATCCTCAACCTCTGTGTCCTGCTCTAGTTGAGAGATCAGATCTTCAAGGCTTTGCTTCCTTGCTTCAAGCTCTTTGCAGGTGACTTTTAGCACAGCTAAGACTGTTGCTTTCTTAGAAGTTGCCTTGACATTGGATGTCTCAACATATGTCATGACAATGTCTGGGACATGTCTTCCTTGAAACAGCTTGTAGTGAAATCCAAGAGCAGGGGCTCTTTTGCAGACTGCATATCTGTCAACTGGTATGTTAGGATATTGATCCATTATTATGCCACACATGAGGGAGGGAAAGGCTATTGGTCCTTTGATTGCATAACTTTCAGCATGCTTGAGGGTCTGCTCAAATATGTAGGTTCCATAGTCAAATTTAGCTTGAGTGCCTACTGCATATATGAATTTGCCCAGTCCAATAGAAATGGTTGACTTGTGATTGGTTGGGACCCAGTTAGCAGCACCTATTTTGTGCAGGATGGCAAATTTTACACTCAACTTGCTTGCTGTGAGTTTTCCCTTCAGAGGCCAGACTTTCACTTGCTTAGCAGTGATAGTTTGACAGATTTGGTTGTCAGTTTCCTCAAGGTCTGGCTGAGCATCATCTGATCTCCCCAGGAATCTGTTGACCACACTTGGAGAGAACTTTACTTTTCTCCCCCTCACATACACAGTCTTGTAGTCTCCAGACCTCCCATTACCACAACCACTTGACAAATTGACTATAAACTCTTTTACCAAAACATCATAACAGTTTGAGAAACTCACAACTGTCTTCATTAAAACACCTCCTTAATCAAATCAACAATCTCCTTGCACTCAAGTGCACTCTTATTCAACTCTCTCTCCAGAGCAATCCTCTTTAAGCACACATACTTCCATCTTCCAGCATTCTCAGGATGATGGAATGAGATGTTATCAATGGCCACTTCAGGCACCTTGGGCAGTTTCCCAAGAGTTGGCTTCTTCCTTGGATGAATGTCTGTGACATTCTCCTCAACACCAAAGTCAGAATCTTGATCAGACTCTGAAGGTTCAGGCACCTTCCTCTTATTTATAATAGGTGTTCTCTTGGGTCTAGAGCCACCACCAACAGTTTTTATTCTACACTTCTTTGTAGAGGGTCCAGCCTTGGTGATCTTCTCAGCTTTATACACATCTTCAACACCCTTTTCTTTAACAGGACTCTGTGAGGCAGCCTGTTTACCTTTCCTTCTCGTCATCCTCTTTGCAATGCTTGGATTGACATTGGCAATGAGGTCATTGTCTGAGAATACTTCATCCAAATCAATGATAGGGGGTTCAGCTAAATCCTCAGAATCTTGAACTGGAGACTTTTCAAGATCATCACCAATTGGTTTCTCTGGAGTCTCTTCTAAGATACTATCAGAGATATAGTCAGCAGGTTTCACAGGTGATTTAACAGAGGTACATTTTTCTGGGGATTCCTCAAGAATACCATCAGAAATCTCATCTTCATTAACAGCAGGGGGTTCAATAAAAGTATCATCTTCACACACTTCAGGGACTGAAACAGAGGGATTAACAACATTCTTGATAGGAGAATCAACAGGAGTTTCAGTATCAGGATCCATAGGGGTTTTCTTGACATGATCATCAGATGTCTTGACATTCTTAGTGACATCTGGATCAGCTGCTAAACTGGGGCTAGCAGATTGTTGGTTTAAAGGGACAGAAACCCCAGGTACTGAGTGATTTTCATTTAGGATCCTAGTTAGTATCCTAGCAATGGCTTCATGCACAGACCTAGACCCCTCTGCTTGCTAAGGTGTAAGAAGATGGTTGAGGTCTTACCAAAGTTGATGCTTGTGACCTTGCATTCCTTGTGTGCAGTTGCTTGACCTTCTCAAGGTCAGTTGCCATTGCACGCAGTGGAGTAACCCTCAGAGCTTCAACATGCATGGCTTCAGCATTTGCCCTAATCTCAGCTATGGTGGGACATGAAGAACCAGATTCTTGAGATGATGAAGAGGATGAAGACATATTTTGCTGAAATTTTTTGAAGGAATGAGAACGAGAATGACAGTGAGTTTGAGAGTATCTTTTGGATGAAGAGAATAGGATACTTTCAAATGAAGAAATTGTTATAAGAAGGAGTCTCTTCCTATTCTTGGACCTTTTAAAAATAAGATGAAAGTAATTAAATGACCCACTTATAATTAATTGAAATAAAAGGTCTCTTCCATTCCTTGTTGTAAGCAGTTTTAATTGCTACAATTCCTCATATTGACAAATACCCAACTTGCCCCTTAAATTCTCAAATTGACTAGTATCAAGGGCTTTAGTGAAAATGTCAGTCAGTTGAAGTTCAGTGGCTACATGTTCCAATTTAATCACTTTCTCTTCACAAGGTCTCGATGAAGTGATGTCTAATGTCAATGTGCTTAGTCCTGTGTTGAATAGGATTCTTTGAAATATTAATAGCACTCGGTTGTCACAAACAATGTCGGGACATCCTGTGTGACATTGTACTCAACAAGATCTGCTTCATCCGACCATCGAGAACAACGCTACCGCTATGTATTGAAGGGACAAGGACACGCTTTGCTTCTTGAACCAAGAAACAAGATTATTTCCCAAGAAGAAACATCCTCCGTAAGTGCTTTTCTATCATCGGCACCCAATGATCACAATAACTATGTAATTGGTTCACATCCATGAGAATACAGTATACCATAGTTGCAAGTTCCACTCACATACTTCAGAATTCTCTTTACCTGATTGATGTGACTTACTTTAGGTTCAGCTTGGTATCTTGCACACACCCCAACAGCAAATGCAATGTCAGGTCTGCTGGTTGTTAAGTATAGCAAGCTTCCTATCAAGCTTCTATACAAGCTTTGATCAACATTTTCTCCACTTGTGTCCTTGGACAACTTCAAATGTGTAGGAGCAGGAGTTCTTTTATGGCTGGCATTCTTCATTCCAAACTTCTTGACAATATTCCTTGCATACTTGCTCTGTGAAAGGAATGTTGAGTCTTCCATCTGTGTGACTTGCAGTCCAAGAAAATAAGTCAACTCTCCCATGAGGCTCATTTCAAACTCAGCTTGCATTTTGTTGGCAAAATGTCTCACCATTGTGTCTGACATTCCTCCAAATACTATGTCATCAACATAAATTTGAGCCACTATTATCTTTCCTCCTTCATTCTTGACATAGAGATTTTTATCCAAGGCTCCTTTCCTATATCCTTTGTCAGTAAGGAACTTGGTCAGCCTTTCATACCAGGCCCTAGGAGCTTGCTTCAGCACTTTAGAAGTGGTCAGATGTCTACACATTGGGTGTAACATTCTGGTTTGCTTTCCAACCTGACACTCACCACAGACTCTCCCTTCATCAATATGGAGTCTTGGTATCCCTCTGACAGCCTCCATAGAAATGATCTTTTTCATTCCTCTAAGATGCAAATGACCAAGTTTTTGGTGCCACAATTTTTCTTCCTTTTCATCTTTGTCTGTAGAGCACACAGAAGATAGGTTGGTGGTCTCAGATTCCCACATGTAGCAGTTGTCCTTTGATCTGACTCCTCTCATAACCACTTCTTGTTTATCATTGATTACAAAAAATTCAGACCTAGTGAAATTGACTTTGAATCCCATATTACATAGCTGACTTATGCTTATGAGATTAGCAGTCAAACCTTTTACCAGCAACACTCCATTTAGGTTTGGAACACCAGAACAGTCCAAGTTTCCAACACCTTTGATTTCTCCTTTAGCTCCATCCCCAAAAGTAACAAAACTGGTAGAGTGAGGTTTGACATCATTCAGAAGATTTTTGATTCCAGTCATATGCTTAGAACACCCACTGTCAAAGTACCAAACTTCCTTGGCAGACACTCTAAGAGAAGTGTGAGCTATCAGAGCTGCAGTCTTCTTCTTCCACTGTTGAGTGTATGATACTTGATTAGGCTATCCATGTAGTCTAAAGCAAAAAGGTTTTATGTGTCCAAACTTCCCACAATAATGAATTCTCCATCTTTGAAACTTTTTGTTCATGTTTCTTTGATCTTGATGTTGAACCCAATGTTGTGACATCTGCTTTGACATTGGTTTATTAGGTCTGTTCTTCTTTTTGTTATTAGCAAATTTCTTTGCCTCAACATATCCTGAGCCAGACCTATTTCCTGCCTTGTGTTGTGACATCTTTTTTGACATTGATTTGCAGATCGTTTCTTCTTGTCACCAGATTTCTTTGCGACTTCATATCCGTGCCATGCTTATTTCCTCCATTCTGTCCAAGCTGAAGAATTTCCTCCAATTTATCAGTACCAGATGTCAACATTTTGACAGACTTAGACATCTGATCAAGTTTGGAGTTCAACACTATAATTTCACTGTTGAGGTGATTTATGGTAACAGTGTTTTCCTTCTTCTCAGCCTCCAACTTTACATTCTCAGCTTCCAACTTCTCAATTAGCTTTTTCTGTTTCTCATTTTGCTGACATACTTCACCACTTCTTATACACAGCTTCTTGTAGGTTTCAGGAAGCTCTTCAAATGTCACTTCCTTATCACTAGAATCCATATCAGAATTGCACACTCTAGAGAGAGCAGTGACAAGTTTGGCTGCTTCTTCCTCAGATTCACTTCCAGAGTCACCATCAGACCAAGTGACAGTCATCCCTTTCTTTTGTTTCTTTAGAAAGGTGGGACATTAATCTTTAATATGCCCATATCCTTCACAACCATGACACTGGATTTCTCTGCTTTGACTTCCTTTTTCTTCTGACTTGGATCTTCTGTTGGAGTCATAAGATCTGCTAATGTCAGATGAAATGTCCTTGACATTGGACCTTGACTTTGGATCAATTCTCTTGATGATTTTGTTGAACTACCTTCCAAGCATAGCTATAGCTTCAGATATCTTCTCTTCATCATCCTCCTTGCATCTCTCTTCCGTATTGGATACAAGTGTTATGCTCTTGTTCTTCCTGTCAAGAGTTTCACTGATTCCCATCTCAAAAGTATGGAGAGATCCAACAAGTTCTTCCACCTTCAAGATGCTGATGTCCTGAGATTCCTCTATAGCAGTCACTTTCATTGCAAACCTTTTAGGCAATGATCTGAGAATCTTTCTCACCAGCTTTTCTTTTGACATCTTTTCACCAAGTGCTCCTGAGGTGTTGGCAATCTCCAAGATATTCATGTGAAACTCATGAATGGTTTCATCTTCTTTCATCTTCAAATTCTAAAATTTGGTAGTGAGCATCTGAAGTCTTGACATCTTCACCTTGGATGTCCCCTTATGAGTAGTTTTGAGAGTGTCCCAAACATCCTTGGCAAGCTCACATTGATGAACTAGTTTGAAGATATTTCTGTCAATTCCATTGAATTAGGCATTCAATGCTCTAGAGTTCCCCAGTGCTAGCTCTTCTTCTTCTTTGTTCCATTCTTCCTCAGGTTTCAAGACAGTAGTTCCATCCTTCTCAAGCTTGGTGGGATGCTTCCATCCTTTGTCAGCAGCTCTCCAAGCTTTAATATCCAGTGACCTCAAAAAAGCAACCATACGAGGTTTCCAGTAGTCATAATTAGATCCATCCAATATAGGTGGTCTACCTCCAAATCCTCCTTCCTTATCCATTACGCCAGAAACTATAATCCCCAGATCTCACCCAGAAATAACAGGCAGTGTGCCTGCTCTGATGCCAATTGAAATTCCTGGCAGTAGATACATGATGTCACAAAGAATGTTATGACACAGTATCTGACACTCCGTTAATAATTCACACAGTAAATTCAAACAACAGTAAAGAACACAATAAATTGTTTACCCAGTTCAGTGTGTAACTACACCTACATCTGGGGGCTACCAAGCCAGGGAGGAAATTCACTATTAGTAGAATTAATTCAGGAATAAACCAACCAGTTTATCTCCTTCACTTAAGACCTACCCAATGCAACTTCAATCTAAGTCCTACTTAGACCTGAGTTCCTACTCACTCCCCCTCAATCACAGCAGTGATATCAACCTATTGATTAATTGAATTGTGAAGACACACTTCGATAAACTATCTTGATTTTGCTTCAAAGCTTTAATCAAGAGACAAAACACTCGTGCTTCAAAGCTTTGAGTGATAAACAACCCTTACAACCAAATCCTAGTCCAAGGCACTTATCAATTGATAATTGCTTGGCTCACAAGAGTAACTAGAATTACACAAAATACAACCTGCTAAAATCTTCAATACAGTTTAAGAGGCGCAGCAGCAGTGTAAGGGTTCTATTCCTATTATAGAAGTAGTCTTGAAACTTCAGTTTTGGGCTTCCATAATAATAGCTAGGGTTCACTTAATTAATCCTAAAAACTTGGTCTTATCAACAACCAATTTAGGTTTAACTAAGATTAACCTAACATCCACGTGAGCATGCAATCTAATAACAGAAAAACATAATAAAGCAGCTCAACAAACTTCCTGAAAAATCTCAGGAAAAACAGAATGTCACACTTCTGCAGAACACAATCACAGGATGTCATGACATCTATTACGACATCAATCAAACTTCTGCAGAATTTCCAGCACAGTACTTGCTTCCAGATCTGAGCTGTACTTAAACATCCTTGTCAAGTAGGATTTATCTTCAATCTCTGAATGTCATGACATTTATCAAGACATTGCTATAGTCTAATTTTTCCAAAAAGTAATGCCAACTTAAAACACTAACAAATTCCATTTTAAGTTTAATTTTCCCTTTTCTGATCAACTTTAATTACTTTTATTAATTTAATTGTTTTTATTTATTAATGCCAAAATTGTCTGAAATGCTTGGGTTATTTATTTTGATTTATGTTATTTATTATCGTTGCACCATTATTGAATTTTATAATATGCTAGGCTAAATTAGTTTATCGCTATGTAAGTTCATATAGCCGACGGGGTTTAGCAATATCAATTGAGCAATTCTTTTTAAATGAACAATTTCCTGGTTTCAATTACGAATTTTAATAATCAAACTATTTTATTATGAGTGTAAAATACAGATAGAAGTTAGGATCAATAAAATGAGAGTTTGAGATACTAATTGGACAGTGGTAATTGTGCATTAACTTAAAATACAGCGATAGCGCTTTTAAGTTAGTTAGATCTCATTTGTTTCCAAAAACTATTTTCTTAACTTCAAATGATACAGCGAGAGCGCTCACTTAGGTTTAATTATAGTATCTTAATCAATAAACACGAAAGTGTAAGAAGAGGATTTTCAAACAAATATTTTCTACTGGAAGTTGTTTTAATAATCTGATTGTGTCAATGAATTGCTAAATCCCCAAAGTCAGGCTATTACATACCGATATTATCCCCTGAATCTAAACTAGATTATAATCATTTAGGTTCCCTAACCCCCAAATCAATTACATAGTTAACCTTAGATTTACGTAGTAACCTGAGATAACGATAGGTCGACATTTAGTCCCTTGGGATTCGATAATATTTAAAGCTACACGCGATAGGACTGTATACTTGTGGTCTAGATTCTTTATGACACACAAAGTCGAGATCAAGTTTTTGGCGCCGCTGCTGGGGACTAACAAGTCGATATCATAACTCTTTTAGTTACATTGTAGAGACTAAGGAAACATTCCCAATTGTATGCCAAGTACTCGCTCTAGAGGCGAAGACTTAGTGCTACCAATTCCAAAACCTAACATGGGTGATCAGCCACATTCGCTCAAATCGTATGTCATTCCTTCGTGAGAAGAACCGCATAACATCATTGTTGCTCCTGCCATTGAGGCAAATAACTCCGAACTCAAAACTTCTCTATTTTCTACTGTACGATAGAACCAGTTTTCTGGTGGTTCAATGGATGACCCTAATCTACATCTATTAATGTTTCTGCAATACGCAGATACAATCAAAGGTAATGGGGTCAGTCAAGAGGCGATAAGACTACGTCTTTTCCCTTTTTCATTAAGAGATAGAGACCGAGCTTGGATCCTGTCTCTACCTACTAACTCAAAAAGACAACGAGTCTCTTTTCGATGCTTGGGAAAGATACAAAGACATGTTGAGGCTCTGTCCACATTATGGCCAGGAAGAATGGTTAATTATTCATACCTTCTACAATGGTCTCCTGTATAACACGATATTAACAATAGACGTCGCCGCATGTGGCGCACGTATGGATAAATCCTACGCTGCATCCTATGCACTTATAGAAAGTATGGCTCAAAACCACTTTCAGTGGGGAGTGAAAGAAGTCAAGTAGACAAAACTCCTAGAGAGAAAGCACCGACAAAAGGTGGTATATATGAGATCAACAGTCTTGACAGCGTCCATGCTAAGGTAGATGCTCTCGCCTAAAAGATAGAAATCCTAATTGCAATACCTCCAGCCACCGTGGCTACCGTAACTCCAACCTGCAAGATATACAAAGTACCTGGACACGCTGCTATTGAATGTCAACTCTTAGCAGGAACTCCCACCGACCAAGTGTATTATGCTCAAGGAAACCCGTACTCGAACACATACAACCCAGGATAGAAGAATCATCCCAATTTCTCATATAAGAACACTAATATGTTGTATGCGCCTGGCCAAGCACCTGCTATACCACCTGGATATGCCTAACCTCGAACTAATGATGGAGAATTTTATAACTAACCAAGCTCAAACTAACAAGGATTTCCTAAACCAAAATATTCACACTAGTGAGCAAATCAAGAAGTTAGTGAACAAAGTAGATGCTCTAGCCACCCATAACAAAATGTTAGAAACCTAGATTTCACATGTGTCCCAACAACCAGCACCTACTGCTACACCTACTGGTACATTTCCAGGTCAACCGAATCCGAAAGGACATGCTCATGCTATTATATTACGAAGTGGGACTTATTACGATGGACCAACTGATCCTAGACTTAAGAATCCATCCATGTCCCAAAGCTCTAGAAAAAAAAACTAAGAAGGAAAGCGAACTAAAAGAGAAGAATAAAGTAGGTGATGGAGAGGCAATAGAAAAGGAAAAACCCTATGTGCCTCCGCCACCTTACAAACCACCAATCCCTTATCCTTAAAGGCTCACTCAATCTATAAGTATGGGGAAATTCAAGAAGTTTGTTGAAGTTCTGAAACAACTTAATATCATAATACCATTCACAGAATTAATCAGTCAGATTCCCTCGTACACTAAGTTTCTTAAAGAAATCTTATCTAACAAGAAAAAGATAGAGGATAATGAAACAATTACACTCATTGTCGAGTGTAGCGCAATCATTAAGAACAAAATGCCTCAAAAGCTGATGGATCCCAAAGGCTTCTCTATACCCTATAATATAGGTAAGTATGTCATAGACAAAGTTCTATGCGACTTAGGCGCTAGTATCAATGTTATGCCCTTATCCATATCCAAAAAGCTGGATATGGGAGAATTAAGACCGCCTAAGATGTCAGTACAACTAGCGGATCGTTCAATCAAATACCCCGTAAGAATTCTTGAAAACGTTTTGGTACGCATAGGACAATTCTATATCCCTACAAATTTCATCATTATGGACATTAAAGAAGACAATGTTACCCCTATAATACTTGGAAGACCGTTTTTAGCAACTAATGGAGTTATTTAAATGTTAAAAAAGGAAAGTTAACTTTTGAAGTTGGAGAAGAGAAAGTCTAATATATCCTGACATAGTTCCTACAAGCCCTAGTTATAGATGATATGTGCTATCTTTTAGACGTCATAGACGAATGTGTCAAAGAGACAGAGTTAGGAGGAGAACCTCATTCCGAAACTATGAAGATTATGATGCCCTTGATTTTTGAAGGTGATAATTGGTGTCCCGAATATTGAGATGACAGCTTAAGTGAATGTCTAGCACTGACACCAAATCATATACCTTGTCTGAAGAAACCCAATTTGGAACTTAAAGTTCTTCCCGAAACCTAGTGTTAAATTGGGAGAAATGCCATTTTATGGTAAAATAAGGAATTGTACTTGGACACATAGTGTCTAAGAAGGGGATAAAAGTAGACAAATCTAAAATTGAAGTAATCAAAAACCTCCGACCTCCAAAGACCGTAAGAGAAATACAAAGTTTCTTAGGCCACGCCGGTTTTTATCGACGTTTCACAAAAGATTTCTCGATGATTTCTAAACCGTTCACCAACCTCTTAATGAAAGAAGATGAATTCATCTTCGATGATGACTTCCTAAGTGCATTTGAACGGTTATAAATAGCTCTCATATCCGCACCTATCATTAAACCACCTGATTGGAGTCTTCCATTCGAGATAATGTGTGACGCAAGCGATTATGTTGTAGGTGCAGTCCTAGGACAAAGAAGAGACAAAAATCTCCATAAAATATGCTATGTAAGTAGGACTTTAGATTCTACACAGATAAATTACGCCACCACAGAAAAGGAACTTTTGGCCATCGTTTTTGCATTGGATAAATTTTGTTCCTATCTAGTAGGTGCAAAGATAATTATCTACACTGGTCACGCAGCCATTAGATACCTATTAACTAAGCAGGATGCCAAACCAAGATTATTAAGATGGATCTTACTCTTACAATAATTTGATTTGGAAATCAAAGACAAACCAGGTTCTGAAAAATCTGGTAGCTGACCGTCTATCTAGAATGAAAAATCTAAAACCTGAAGAGATACCTATTAATGACGATTTTCCATATGAACACCTAGCAGCCTAGATGGAATCTGAAAGCTCAACTGAAGAATGCCTTCAATTTTGCAACAATAACGAGACAACTGAAGTAGTGGAAGTAGTATCTACTCGTATCTCATTGCCCTAGTATGCTAACTATGTCAAATACTTGGTAGCGAGAGTCCTTCCACCCGACCTAAATTATCAACAAAAGAAGAAATTTTTCCATGATCTTAAACACTATTATTGGGATGAGCCCCTATTATTCAAGCGAGGACCCGGCAATATCTTCTGCCGATGCGTTCCAAAGAGTGAAGTAGAGAACATAATTTCTCATTATCATGAAGCCCTTTATGGTGGACATGCTAGCAATTCAAAGACCTGGGCAAAAATTCTACAAGCTGGCCTTTATTGTCCTAGTCTATGGAAAGATATCCATGTTGTAATTATAAAATGTGACCGGTATCGATGCACTGGTAACATATATAGGCACGATGAGATGCCTCAAAAAGGTATCCTAGAAGTAGAGATCTTTGATGTGTGGGGCTTTGACTTTATGGCACCTTCCCCATCTTCTTTTGGTAATAATTACATACTAGTTGCAGTAGATTATGTATCTAAATGGATAGAGGTTGTAGCTTCTCCAACAAATGATGCACAAGTAGTGATTAGGCTATTCAAAAATATAATTTTTCCGAGATAGTGGTGGCTCTCATTTCATTTCTAGAATTTTCGATAAACTCTTAGCGAAGTATCAAATTTGACACCGCGTAGCAACACATTACCACCCACAAACAAGCGGGAAAGTGGAAGTCTCTAACAGAGAGATTGAGCAAATACTTGAGAAAATTGTTGCCACATCTAGGAATGATTGGTCGTCCAAGATACATGAAGCATTATGGGCATATAGAACAGCGTACAAGACACCCATCGGAACTACACCTTTCAAACTAATATATGGTAAATCATGCCATCTACCAATAGAACTCGAACATAAAGCCTATTGGGCCATAAAAATCCTGAATTTGAGTTACAAGGCTGCTGGAGAAAAAGAGAATTCTAGACATCCATAAATTGGAAGAGCTTAGACTAGATGCATACGAGAATACCAAAATCTACAAGGAACGAACTAAGAAATGGCACGACAAATGCATCTCTAGGAAAGAATTCAATGAAGGTCATGTATTACTCCTATTTAACTCCAGACTTAAACTATTTCCAAGAAAACTTCATTCAAGATGGTCAGGACCTTTTGAAGTTACTAAAGTACTCCCAAGTGGCCCTGTTGAAATTAAAGGAAAAGTCAGTGACCCGTTTATTGTGAATGGGTGTAATACGGTGAACTGACTTTGAGATTTTTGTATCGCAAATGTGCGGATAGCAAGAGTCGCCACCGACTTTTCTTTTATCCAATTAAGGGAAGGTAAAAAGTACAGAAAAAGACCATCGTTAGATTCTGAGTAAGGGAGAAGGTTATGAAAAGGGAACGTATTAGGACCCCTTTCCATCCGTAGTTATCTACGGGCTCTTAGTTGCTCTTAGATCACTTTAAAATTGTGCTTTCTGTGTGTTTGACAAAATGTTTTGAAAAGGCATTTCGCTTTGACTTTGTAATGATTCATGTAGGAATGTATACAAGGTGTTCGGAAATGTTTCGTTTTGAAAAGAGTTTGAACTTTGAAAAAAAGTGTGTGGTGTGAAAAGTATTTTGATAGAGCAAGCAACTAAAAGTCTTATTACCTACTCAGAATTGGTCGTTTTCATGTTATTTTACTTTCCTTTAGAATAGCGCTATCCATACCATTAGTTGGTAGGTAACCCTATTCGTTGGATGTAGAAGGGACATTCGAAGGGACATCGTATGGTCATAGAAGGCAACTTGTAGGAAGTATCCTAGCACATTCGAAGGGACTATCATCATTTTTCGTAGGCGACAATCGAGGTTCAAGATCATGTATTCGTAGGCGACATCGTGGGTCTATGATCTTTGTATCGAAGGGACTATGATGATTTGTTTTGAAGGCAACGGTGCAAGGATACCTCTACGTTCGAGGGACTTGACCATTTGTATTCGTAAAGGCAACGAGAGAGAATTACCCTAAGGGGTGCATGTGTGAAAAGAGTGTGTTGATTTCAGGTATTTTATCTTGGAATTATGAGTGATCTATGTCCAATTTTTTCTTGCCATACACGCCTAATTACTAGCAGTTTATAGGGTGCAGAAAGTAAATTGCGGAAAGTAAAGTGTGGAAAGGTAAAATCCTACGCTATTACATGGCTTTGGGGCAGTTACATAATAAGAGTGTAGAAAATAAAAGTCCTAATTAAACTATTACATCCCATAGGCAGTTACATAATTGGAAAAGAAAAGCAAGAAAAATCGTCTGAAGCGTTGTTGCAACCTGTGAACAGATACATAATCGGAAATACGAGAAAATTGCATAAGAAGAAAATGTTAGTAAAAATAAATATTTTTGAATGAGGAAAAAGGTTTTGTGTTAGTAATGACATTAACATGATAAGATAAATTTTTGGTAATTTTTGGAATCGATTTGATAATTTAAAAACAATTAAAAGTCATTTAAACAATTAATTAGTAATTAAATTAAATATGCATGCAAAAATAATAATTTTTATATTAAAAATTAAATAAACATTTTTCTGATGATTATGCAAAAAATAAATATTTTAGGAGTTTTTTAGATGCATGATAAAAAATATTAAAGATAAATTAAATAGTATGAAAAATATTAAAGAAAATAGAAAATATGAAAATATAATGTTAGTTTTCTAACTTGTAAAAAACATATGCCATGGCTGGGAATCGAACTGGTGACCCTTACTTCATACCTACGCGCCTTAACCAACTGAGCTAGAGCGTCCACGTGTTTAAGAATTGAAACGAATTGTTTTTAAACGTTCTTGCTCCCTGGGAATTCAAATCACGCGCGAAGAATACCTTCTTCTTCGTTTGAATTTCTGGAAACTTAGCGTCGGCTAAGTTCGACGCTATGGCCCCTGCATATTTCAAAAACTTCATACAAGCAATATAAATGGATTGTGAGTACATGAATCGATTGCAAATGAAATTCTAAACACACTGGTGGCATTCATTTGGTCCAATTTTCCGTTTTAAGGAAACCCTAAATTGGTTCAGAAAACCCTAACTATGGTGAATCACGTTTCAGGCCATGAAAATGCAATTGGATTGTCCAGAAAGCTTGCAAACTTCAAACTAAACACAAAGCAAACATCAAAACACGTTAAAAATGCATGAATGATAGAAATCGAAATTTGAAAAAGTATGAACAAACCAAATCGTGTTTTCTCAATTCTTGATGTTTTTGAGAGATGTAAAGGTCTGGATCGACTCAAGAGGCTTCAAGGAATGCAATGGATGGTTTAGAATTGACTGAAACAAGCTGGAACTAGGGCTGCCACTTGCTTGAAGAGCACGGTTTTTTTGACTTAGGTTAGGGTTCTTTTGAGCAATTTTTCTATTCTTGTTCATGTGGTATGCATTGTACATTTATAGTAGATGGATTTTGGGCTGAATTGAAGAACAAATAATGATCAATCAATGCAAAAATTATTTGATTTTGTACAAAATCAAATCTTCCTTTTTTGATCAAATTTCAATCAAATTCTTGCCAAATCAATGCAAATTTCGAAATTTGCCAGCTTGTGTGAGTTACTTGGATCTCAAGTATGAGAGAAAAATCAACTTTGCATTTAATTTTGATTTTCTACCTTATTTTTTAATTTAATTTGTTTTTAAATGAATAAAATCCAAATTAAATAGAAAAATAAAGACAAAATTCGTGGCATTGGGCTTGAAGGTTCCAAATAAGATAAGGAACAAGTTTAAACCAAGAAAAACTAGGCCCATTTGCAAAATTTTGGATTTTGACAAGTATTTCTCTTTGTGCACCTCTTCAAAAATGCCCAACTTGTGCAAGGTGTATTTTGCTCAAATTTCCACATTTTTGAGTGTTCTTGGACTTTTTAGAAAGCTCTAAGTGTCCTCTAAACACCCTATTTGGTTTCATCTCCATTGGAGTTTCCATGCTCAATAAATCTTCAAAACAAAAAGTTGACTTTTTGTTGACTTTGAAAAGGACCTGTAATGTTTAGATACATATCTTCAAAATGAAGCATTTTTTGAACATTCTTGTGAGACATGAAGTTGTAGAGAATTGAATTTCCTTCAAAATGAGAGGTGGTGGAAAATTTTTTGAGAAAGTATGAAGAAGTTATGCTCAGTCAAAGTTCAGTTGACTTTTCACTGAAAAACCCTAATTTGGAAAGTTTGACTTTTGAGCAAATCTTGAGTTTTCTTGATGAATCATGATCAGCCCTTGATCAAATGATGAATGTGACTTCAAAATGAGGATGTTGACCAAAAATCATGAAGTTTGACTGTATGTTGACCACAGTTGACTTTTTGTTCAATACAACTGATTTTCAACCATCTGAGCAATTGTCTGAGGAAACTTGACTTGTGAGGCTTGAAACTTGACATGGAGATTCTTTGAAGCATATGAGGAGGCATGATGACCATTGGAGATGTTGGAAGTCCATCTAGATTTGAGGATAGCCAAACCCTAATTTGGGTTGATTGTCCAGGAGAGGGTTTGTCTGATCAACCCTTGAGGAATCCTTGAGTATGGATGTGTGGGATGTCTTGAGGAAGTAGGAGGGAAAATTTTGGGGTATGACAATGGGCAGTGTTTGAAGCACTACCATTGTATCAAAAAAAGAGACTACTCAGCTAGCCTGAGACTTATACAGCTTCCGGCTGAGTCACCAAAATAGTTTTCCGATTTTCAAAATAGGTCGAGCTTTGAACGTTAAACAAAGCGCTTTATGGGGGAACCCACCATTTTTATTAAAAATCCTATTTATTAAAAGTTTTTAATTTATTTTCATTAAATGTTTTTCCTAAAAAAATTATAAAAATTTTATGTTCTTGTCTATTTTTAGGCATTAGGCCGATGCTGATTTAAAACTATTTTGATTACTTACAAGATTCACATTTCTTCTTCTTCACTAATATTCGTTATGTATTTTTCTGACACTATGCTTGTTGCCTTCGTGAGCAATGCTCAGCAAAGGCGCTATGAGATGCTTGTTCAGAGAGAGATGAACCCCACCAATTTTGTGCACGACCCCACACTGTTCGCATTGGGCATTAGGGAGAGTGTCTGCTATATGTTTAACCATTGGGACTATTTTATTCATCATCAACACCCTACCTACCGCAACCTGATGTTGGAGTTCCTCATTCTTTCCACTACAACCCTGATATTGGTTAAGGATTGGTCAGAGGGTTGGTTTCATTCAGGTTGTTTGGTTTTACTCACAAGTTCATCATCTGTGAACTTGTTGCTCTTTTGGATTTCCCTGTTAATGTTGATGTTGTCATTGAGATTCCCGATGACAAGTTTATCGACAGCCAGCTTGACTATTTTAGGGGAGAGATATCTGATCTGCGACAGGATAGCTCTATTCCTAGACACTCATCAAAGATTCATAACTCCGCCCTTAGGTATTTCCACATGATTCTGGCGTTTATCCTATTTGGAAAACCTCAGAATGATACCTCAGTGTCCAAGGAAGAGTTGTTTATTATCTTTTGTGTGTTTCAGTCCAGACCAGTAATTGGTGCATCGTTTATGCTCGCTCGTCTCATGACTATAGCCCAGGCTCCTCATGGCCCGATATGTGTTGGTGGCTTAGTGACAATAATCCCTAATGCGTTATTTTTTAGAGGGCCATTGTCCCTTCTTGTGACTTTAATGTTGGGATGATCGATACTTAGAGGAATTAGTTATTCATTCCATCACTCCAATGTGCACGACAAGAAAATTGGATTTATGACCTGGAATGAATAGTTGAGAATGACATAGAAGAATAAGAGTCTGATCCTTTGACATCGCCCTATTATTATGACCCTCCAGTAGGATTGGACGAGTCTGACCCGGAGATGATCAAGATGATTAAGTTGATAGAGGCTGATCCTGTGACACAACCTCTACTCGACTGCCACCTTGCTTGGGATCCACCCACAACTTCTTCTGTCGCTATTTTCCATGTTCCTAACACTGATTACATTGCTTCTATCGATTCTCTCATGATGGAGCTTGCTTTTATTCGTTAAAATATTACTACCCTCTGCAAAGATTTTTATGGTTTCATGGAGCTAGCTACGGCCAATCTAGATCACCTTTTTCAGCAGTTTAATTCTAGAGGTGGCTGATTTATGTTTTTAGAATATTGAGGGCACTATTTTTTTCTAAGTGTAGGGGGGAGTGCTTATTTAGGATTTCTAGTTTTTAATTAGCATCATTTGTTATTTCTTAGTTAGACTTGTTTTGGTAATTTATTCTTCGGAGTTTTGTTTATTCATTTATTTCGGTATTTTTAATATCAGGATTTATTTTCCATTTATTTGTGTTATCAGGATGAAATCCTCATTGTTCTCTACTATTATATATTGTGTTATTTGTTAGAACATAGTTTGGATCTACATCTTCTAAAGAGGTTTTGATGATAACAAAATCTATTGATAACAATTATGTTCTGACTCTGATAGATAAAAAGTTTGTATAAAATATTGTTGTATTCTACTTGTTAATGTGTACTGATGAAGTTCTTGTTCTGGAAGAAAAAGAAGAACAATTTACGTTTTTGATAGTAAGAAGAAGTTCTAAATGATAAGAAAGATACACATATAAAAGAAGCCTTCAAATTCTCACGCTCATTAGAAGAAGTTCTTCTCAGTCCAAGTCACTCTTCTGAAAGCACCACGTTGCATCTTAAACTCTGATAATTATTATTCTGACTGCATTTCATACCTTGTTCTGATGCGTTACTAGACTCAAATGGAAATATTCAAAGTAACGGTTATTTGCAGACAAGATCTATAATTATGGAAAGGAACACTTAATGCATTTATCAGCATTCCTTTTGTAAACTCTGGTGACTCCCAACGGATCAAATTAATCACCTATATAAAGGAGCATCACCTTCAATCTTCGGTCGTAGAATCTCACTCCCTCAAAAAAACAACTCAAAAGCTTACATCATATTTTCTTTAAAGTTTTTTTATAATTTTCTGTGTCTAAATAGTGTATACATCACAGTTGTGATATAGCTTGTAAGAAGCATTGTTAACACATATTTTTGTTGTAAATTGTTTATACCTTGAGAAACCAAGTTGTTGTTAGATCTCAAGAAGACGTTCGCAGTTGTCATCGTGGTTGTAATCAAAGATTTGATTAGTGGATTAAGACCTCGTTGAGAGAGGAAAATCACCTTGACGGGTGGACTAGAGTAGTTTGAGTTCAAACGAACCAGGATAAAAATAATTTTTTCAAATTGTTTTAAATTCAAAACCCCAATTTAAAGCCCCTTTTCTTGTGTTTTTCAACCTTCAATTGGCATCAGAGCGCCTGGTTCTGGGTGCTAACACTTAATCGTGTCATATAAAAGATCCAGCTAGAAAAACACAATGGCAGAACATGTTTAGAATAACAATGATCACCATGAAGACAAAGACAGAATCAGCGGCAGAACCCTATTGTTTGATGGAGAAACCTTCGATTACTAGAAGGACAGAATCGAAAGTTTTTTGTGGCTCATGACGCTGATCTCTGGGACATGGTAATAGATGGTTATACTCATCATGTTGACGCAAGTGGTCAGAAGATTGAAAGGAAGAAAATGCCAGGTCAGCAGAAGAAGGAATTCAAAAATCACCACAAAGCTAGAACTATCCTCCTAAGTGTTATCTCTTACACTGAGTATGAGAAGATCATAAATAGAGACTTAGATAAGAACATCTTATACTCCTTAAGAATGACACAAGAAGGCAACACGCAGGTCAAAGAAACAAAAGCCCTTGCTCTCACTCATAAGTACGAAGCATTCAAAATGGAGGAATATGAAACTCTTGAAGCAATGTTCTCAAGGTTTCAAATTCTGGTATCTGGTCTAAAATTTTTGGACAAAGGATATTCCATTGCAGATCATGTAAAGAAAGTCATCAAAAGTCTACCCAAGAAATGGATACCCGTGGTGACAACTCTTCAGCTTGCAAAAGATCTGAACAAGATCTCTCTCGAAGAACTCATCAGCTCATTAAGAAGTCACGAGATATAATTAGAAGAAGATGAGCCCCAGAAGAAAGGTAAGTCAATTTCTCTTAAATCTAACAAAAAATATGATTCTAAAGCTTTTCAGGAAGAAGAAGAAAACTTTAAAGGATCATCGTTATAACAAGATGAGCTATCTCTACTCTCCAAAAGAGTTCAATAACTCTGGAAGAATAGACAGAGTAAGTTTAAACATCCCAAAAGATCTTGCAACTTCTCTGATTCATCCTCTAGACACAAAAGTCAAGAAGCAAAGAAGTTGTATGCTATGAATGCAAGGAACCTGGTCACTACGAAAGCGACTGTCCTAAGCTTCAGAATGAGAATCCGAAGAAGAGGTTTGACAAAGAAAAAAAGAAAAGTCTTATGGCAACACGGGATGACTCAGATTCCTCTAAAGCATCGTCAGAATTAGAAAATGAAAGAGTCAATATAGCTTTAATGGCCAACGTAGCTGACAACTCAGATTCCTCTAAATCTGATTCTGATACTGAAGAGGTATTTCCAAATTTTGTTGTTAATTTCTCTAAAGCTGAATTAGGAGAAAGCTTATCTGAAATACTTGAAAACTATCAGAAGCTTCAAATCAAATACAAGAATCTGAAATGGAATCTTGTATCTGATTCTGAAGGTACTAAGAAATTTGAAACAGGAAATTCTTAGCTTAAAGAAATCATTTCTAAACTAAAAATTGTAAACTCTATTTTTAAAGAAAATCTACAAAAAGCTCAAAAAAAATCTATTTCAAAAGTTCTAATAATATTATAAAAGAATATGACATTGTTTTTCAAGAGTCTCTTACTAATAGCATAGACAGAAGCAAGATGGCTCCAATGATCTATAAAGTTAGAAGAAATAGTAGAAAAGGTTTAGGATATGTGCCTTATGTTTATGGACAATGAGCAATGGGCATGGCACACACGATTGGGACATGTTAGTATGAGAAGAATATCTCAGATTAACAAGCTCAATCTAGTCAGATGACTTCCAAAATCGAAGTTTAGCTCAGATGCTCTGTGTGAAGCATGTCAAAAAGGTAAATTTTCTAAACCTCCTTTTAAATCAAAAAATGTTGTTTCTAACTCTAGCCAATAGAACTTTTGCATATTGATCTGTTTGGACCAGTGAAAACTGCATCCATCAGGGGAAAGAAGTATGGATTGGTGATCGTAGATGACTATAGTAGATGGACATGGGTAAAGTTCTTAAGACACAAGGATGAGTCACACTCTGTGTTTTCTAACTTCTGTAATGCAGTCTAGAATGAAAAAGAGTTTAGAATTGTATAAGTTAGAAGTGACAATGGTGGAGAATTTGAAAATAAATATTTTGGAAAACTTTTTAAGAAAATGGTATTTCTCATCATTTTTCTTGTCCTAAAACTCCACAACAAAATGGAGTTGTAGAACATAAAAACAGAACTTGACAAGAAATGGCTCGAACCATGATCAATGAGACTAACATTGCTAAACATTTCTGGGAAGTAGTAGTGAACACATCATGTTTTATCCAGAATAGAATCTCTATAAGACCTATTCTAGAGAAGACTCCTTATGAATTGTGGAAGAATAGAAAGCCCAACATTTCCTATTTTCATCTATTTAGATGTACTTATTTCATTCTGAATACAAAAGATTATCGAAATAAATTTGATTCTAAGGAACAAAAGTGTTTAATGTTAGGATATTTTGAACGCTCAAAAGGCTACAGAGTATATAACACTGAAACACGAATTATGGAAAAATCTATTAATGTCATATTTGATGATAAGCTTGGCCCTCAAAAGTCAAAACAAAAATATTCTCTTGCAGATATAGAAGTTCAAATTTTGAGATCAGAAGATGGTCCTGATAAAGAAACAGGTTCTGAAGAAACATCTCAAGAACCCATTCAGAAGAAACCATCCAGAAGCAGCATAGCTCATCCTGAAGAAATGATTATGGGAAAGAAAGATGATTCAATCAAAACTAGATCAACATTCAGAAATTCTGAAGAATCTCTCATGGGTTTGATGTCCTTGATTGAACCAACTTCTGTAGATGAAGCTCTTCAAGACAATGACTGGACCATGGCAATGCAAGAAGAGCTAAATCAATTCACCAGAAATGATATATGGGATCTTGTACCCAAACCAAAAGGTTTCAACATTATTGGAACTAAGTGGGTCTTCAGAAACAAGCTTAGCAAACAAGAAGATGTATTCAAAAACAAAGCTCGACTGGTAGCATAAGGTTATAGTCTGCAAGAAGGGCTAGACTATACATAAACCTTTGCTTCAGTCGCCAGATTAGAATCTATCTGACTTTTAATTTCATATGTTGTCAATTACAGTATCACACTTTATCAGATGGATGTAAAAAGTGACTTTCTAAATGGTTACATTGATGAAGAAGTATATGTGCATCAACCCCCTGGTTTTGAAAACTCAAAACATCCAGATTTTGTTTATAAGCTCAAAAAATCTTTATACAGCCTAAAACAAGCTCCTAGAGCTTGGTGTAACACAGTGGGAGAACTAATTTGTTTGTTTTGCGTTTTATCTCAAATGTTGCAGATAGCAAGAGTCGCCATCGACTTTTCTTTTATCCAATAAAGGAAAGGTGAGAATAACAGGAAAGACCTTTTATCAATTCTGGGTACGGGAGGTAATTATGAAAAGGGAAGGTATTAGCACCCTTTCCATCCGTAGTTATCTACGGGCTCTTAATTGCTTAGCTCACTTTATGAAAACTTGCTTTCTGTGTGCGTGTGTGATTTGGAAAATATTTTGAAAAGTATTTCTCTTTGACTTCGTAATGATTCTTGTATCAGTCCTCAAGAATGTATACAAAGTGTTTGGAAATTTTTGTTTGAAAATTTAACTTTGTAATGATTCTCGTATGAATGTATAGCGATATCCATACCATTAGTTGGTAGGTAACTCTATCTATTGGATGTAAAGGGACAGACGCAGGGTCATTGAATGGTCATTGAAGGCAATAATGTAAGGATACCTTAGCATTTTGTAGATACGATAATCACTTATTTGTAAGCAACAACCGAGGGACGAGATCATTTATTCGTAGGCAACATCAAGGGTCATCAAGGGACTGTAATCTTTGTGATGATTTTTAATCGAGGGTCTTTGCTAATGGTACCCCTACGTTCGAGGGACATGACCATTTTTATTCCGAAGGCAACAGAGAAGAAACCCTAGAGGGTGCAAGTGTGACAATAATGTGTTGATTCAGATATTTTATCTTGATTGTTAGGGTGACCTAATATTGATTTTATCTCTTATCATGAAATCCTATTAGCCATACATCTATGCACTGTATATGTACAGGAAATAAAGGTGCGGAAAGTAAAAAGTGCGGGAAAGTAAATCCTAAGCTATTACAGGGCTTTGGGGCAGTTACATAATAGAGGTGCAGAAAGTAAATGTGGAAAGTAAAACCCTAATTAAGCTATTACATCCTGTGAGCAGATACATGATTGAGAAAAAATGCGAGGAATTGTAAATCTACGCTATTACAACTTGGAAGCAGTTACAATAATAAGAAAAGTATCGAGAGGCAGAATAAATCGGAACAAGAGATAATATGTTAGGAAAATATTTTTGTGTTAGTAAAAAAAAAGAATTTGAAAATTAGTAAAAAAAGTTTTAGGGTTTTTAATAGAGAAAACTATTTTTTGTGAATTTTTGGGTTGATTTTAGTTAAGAAAAAAAAAATTAAAGTTTAATTCTAAGGTTAATTAAACAATTAATTTAAAATAATAGAAAAAAGGAAAAAAATTTATGACAAAAATAAAATAAGAGTTTTTAAAATCTAAATCTAAGAGAGAAAAAATTTATGACAAAAATAAAATAAGGGTTTTGATGGTATTTTATAAAATTATTAGAAAAAGAAATTAATAAGAAAATATGAAAATTGGGTTAGTGAAGAAAAATTGGCAAAAAATAGGATGAGGGAGGTTGGGTTCGAACCCAGGACCCTTGGGTGAACAACCTCCACGTGGTAACTATCTGAGTTGTACCTGCCAAGTGATAAGGAAATGCAACGAAAATAATATAAGGGAAATCAGGTTTTTGAATATTAAAAAAAAAAAAGAACGCCCGACAAGACTCTGTCCATGTTAGTAGCATATGACCTGCAAATCATAAACTCGAAATACGAAATATAAATGAGATGTGAGACCATAAATCGATTGGATTGGATTCATTGAACACAACCATGCCCTTAGTTTCGTCCAATTTTGGCTATTTCGTGAAGCCCTAAATTAAAGCTTGAAACCCTAGCAATGATGAAAGCTTCGATCTGCACTTAAACTTCAACCAAACTATCCAAAAAACATCGAAACTTCATCATAAACACAAATGTATGGTTAAATTCAATTAAATATGCATGAATATGTGAAATCGAAATTGAAAAATATGAGATAAATCGTGATCGTGTTTTCTGAATTCTTGATACTTTGGTTGATTGTAAAGGTCTGCAACGCTTCAGAGGAGGTCGAGGAAGATAATGGAATGCGTGCTTGGAATGGCTTGAATTGATGCAAAACTTGGTCTACCAATAGCTTGAATGCCACGGTTTTTTCAAGTTTGTTTAGGGTTCCTTGAGGCAATAATTCGTCCTCTGATTATTAGGGTTCAATGTGCATATATATAGAAGGATTAGGTCAAGTGATTGCAATCGAATCTATTCCAATTATGGTGATTGAGATTTGATTGAGATTTGATTGAAAATTTGATCAAATCTTTCTATTTTGGCATCAATCTTCTTCCAATCATGTTTAAATGAATATCTTGAGATCCAAGGATGATATTTGATTGATTTCTTATTGCAAATCAAATCACATGCGCCTCTTGTCATTTATTTGATATTTTACTTGATTTATTTTGAATTTAAGTGAATAAAAATAAAAAATAAATGAAATAAAAATCTTGGACATGCACCAATGGGCTTAGAGGTCCTCTAACATGATATATCCCCGTTCACATTTCAAAAAATAGACCCTTTAATTAAAAAGGTCAAAATTGCTCAATTGACATTTCATGCATTTCTTCAAATTTCCCAAACTTTCCCAAGTCATAACTTACTCAATTTTTATCTTTTCAGGGTGTTCTTGGACTTTTTAGAAAGCTCAAGATGTCCTCTAAGAGATCCTTTTGGTTTCATCTTCATTGAAGCTTCCATGATCATGTACACTTCTTTGGAAAAAGACGACTTTTTGTTGACTTTTAGAAGGACCTATAATGTCTTGATCCATATCTTTCAAATGAAGCATTTTTGGTCAAAGCTTGTGAGACACAAAGTTGTAGAGAATTGAATTCTCTTCAAAATGAACTTTGCTGGAAAAATTTCTGATAAGGTATGTGAAAGTTATGCTTGGTCAAAGTTCTGTTGACTTTTTATCAAGAAACCATAATTTAGAAACTTTGACTTTTGATCAAATCTTGAATTTTCTTGATGAATCATGATCAAAATATTGATGTTGGCCAAAATATGATCAAATGATGAATGTGACTTCAAAATATTGATGTTGGCCAAAAATGATGAAGTTTGACTATATGTTGACCATAATTGACTTTTTGTCCAATACAATTGATTTCCAACCATCTGAGCAATTGACTAGGCAAACTTGACATGGTGATACCTTGAGACACATGAGGAGGTATGATGATCCCTTGAGGAAATGGAAACCATCTTTGACTTGAGAGAATCAAAACCCTAGTTGTGGGTTGATTGTTTAGAAGAGGGTTCATCTCGTCAACCCTTGAGAAATTCTTGAGTATGGAGATGTGGATTGACTTGAAAAATATAAGGGAAAATTTTGGGGTATAACACTTGGTATGAAAGACTAAGTAATTTTATTTTACAAAAAGATTTTACCAGAGGGAAAGTGGACACAAATTTATTATGTAAGTCATTTAAAAATGATATTCTGATATGTCAAATTTATGTTGATGACATAATTTTTGGTTCTATTGAAGTCCCCCTTGGGAGAGAATTTGCTAAGTCTATGCAAGCAGAGTTTGAAATGAGTCTCATGGGCGAACTCAAATTCTTTATGGGAGTTCAAATAAATCAAACCTCAGAAGCAACTTACATACATCAGAGTAAGTATGTTAAAGAACTTCTGAAGAAATTTGACATGTCAGATAGAAAACTTGCTAAAACTCCTATGCATCTCATGTGTATCTTGGAAAAGGAAGAGGTAAGTAAGAAATTAGATTAGAAGATCTACAAAGGTATGATTGTCTCTCTCCCATAATTAACTGCTTCAAGACCTGATATTTTAAACAGTGTTTGTCTATGTGCTAGATTCCAATTTGATCCTAGAGAAACTCACTTAACAACTGTTAAGCGAATTCTCAAGTATCTGAAAGGTACTACTAATCTTGGTTTGTGTTATAGAAAATCCAGAGGATATAAACTTGTAGGATATTGTGATGCTGACTTTACAGAGTAGAGAGAAAAAACACTTCTGGAAGCTGCCAATTTCTCGGAGAAAATCTGATATCTTTGTCAAGCAAAAGGCAATCCACCATTGCACTATCAACTTCAGAAGAAGAATATATAGTTGCAGCTGGATGTATCACTCAGATGCTCTAGATGAAAAGTCAGCTCAAGGACTTTCAGATATTCGAGAGTAACATCCCTATCCTCTATGATAATACTTCTACTATTTGCTTATCTAAAAATCCTATTTTACACTCTAGAGCTAAACATATAGAAATTAAACATCATTTCATTAGGGACTATATTCCAAAAGGGAATTCTCTTATTAAAATTTATTGACACAGACCATCAATGGGCTGAAGTTTTTACAAAACACCTTTCTGAAGATAGGTTCAATTTCATTCTAAGACATCTCAACATGGAATTATGCCCAGAATGAACATTTTAATTCTGTATGTTTATCCCTCGGAGTATTATTTTTTTTGTGAACATATGATCAATTGTCCTTAAGAAGTGAGAAGAGTAAATGAATCAGAATATATCAAGAAGATCTGAAAGATGATTCAGCTCGAGATAGATGCATGCAGTTCACCAAATCAACATTTGTCAAACCTAATCACTAAGTCATTCTCAGAAAATGAACACGTGCTCAAATTCTGATAGAGTGAAACGGTTGAGTTGATGCATTGAGGCGCTGGTCACATCGGTAACTGTTCTCTAAATCTTCACACTATCTCCCGTGTCAGCAATCATTATGTTTCTTAATCATTATTTTTTTCGCATTAAATTTAATTAATTGCATGTTTTCAAAAAAAAATTCTATATATACTCAACGTTTAACTCTTTTTCAAAACCATCGTTTCAAAACCGTTATTTGCATTCTTCTCTTTTGAAAACCCTTATTTTAAAATTATCTCCTTTCTTTTCTCACACCCTACTTCTTGAGAACATTGTCTTCATAATCACCCCAACAGGAATAGCAACAACATCCTCAACCCATCTCCAATGAGGAAGTTTTCACCGACCCTCACATAACACTTCTCACTCCTTGTAACAATCTTGAAGTTCACTATGAATTTCTTGTGGATTTTTAAAGCATGAAGGAAAACGGGAATGATCTCCTTGAAGAAGTGGAATTTCAAGGGTGGTCTCAATATTTTGATTGCTTGATTGGTCTAGTTTTTCTAAAGTTAATAAAGGAATTCTGGATTCACGCTTTAGCCTCTCAAAATTAGTTCATCTTATATGTTTTGGGGAATAAAATAGTCATTACTGAAGATCTAATTAGGAAACTTATTGGTCATGACGATAATGGAGTCAAGTGTACTGATATGGCTGAGAAAATAGGATATGACCTAGCTACAGTTTCTCAAGTAATTTTTACTTTTGGGAAACCGTCAAACAAAACCAAGGATCTTAAGGACCACTTCATAATTTGGGCCAAGATAATTTTGGGGTGCATCAATCACAGGAAACCATCAAGCGCTGCTGACTATATCAACATTGATCATCAGTTCCTCCTCTACTTTATTGCAACAAAAACCAAAATTCATCTTCCTCACAGTCTTTTCAATCATCTGAAAACAAGCGTCAAGGAAACAAGAGAAGGAGAAAGAACCAAAAGAGACTGGATTCCTCTAGGAAGGCTTATTTCAGATATTCTGAGAGAGAATCAGTTGATCGATCGTCTGAGTGAAGCCAAACTGGTAGATGATCTGAACCCAATTGTTGGAAAGCCTCTCAATGCAAAACATCTCAAGAAGATGAAAATCATAACCTCTCTCAAAAAGAAACCCACAACTATGATGAACGAAAATTTCTCAGTCAGAAGAATCCCTCTACAAGACTTCCTTTTGTTCTCAGATATTGATGCTACGAGACCGGATATAATTTGTCCCTATCTGCAAGCTTGCAAAGAAGATGGTACAAATCCTAATCTCAATATCCCAGATCTTCATCAACCAGCTCCATATGTTTATCTCGGTAAGTCCAAGAAGAGGAAAGCAGTTGATGATGGCACCTCTCAGAAACAACAAAGAGCTGCCAAAAAAAGAAAGGTACCTCATCTTTTGTTTTTGTTTTTGAACCAAATTTGACATCAACATCTGCTCCAATTTCAGCTCCCAAAACTTCTATACCAAAAAATTCACCCTAAACTCTTGATGACTTTGATATTGAAATAGATACCTATGTTCCTGTTTCTGAACCAATAACTCATCCTCAACCAGAACTTGCCAAATTTCTATCTGATATTGAAACATTTGACTCTTCCCTTGAAACACAACCAGAAAATGCCAGCCCTACTACTCCACAGTCTCCTCATGCTCCCCAACTAGATAATCCAAAAGAATCTTCTGAACCAACACCAAAAGATACCATCGCTATTACTCCACAACAAACTCCTGCTCCCTAACCAGAAAATCCAAATGTTCCCTCTGATCCCTCACCAAAACTAAACTCCATTATCCCCGGAATCACCTACCCTCTCAACACCTCACAACCAGAACACAGTTCCTTCACCATTCTAGATCTTTCATCCCCTTATGAATCCACTCCTCCTAACTCTCCAAACTCTCCGATTATCCTCACAGACTCTCCATCACCTCAAAAATATCCAGATAATTCCCTCAAAACTGTCATTGATCTTGATACCTAGAATTACGTTCTGACTGCACCAAACAAAATAGAAGTTCCCAAACCAAAACCCCAACCCTCCAAGCATATGTTGGTGATTCTTTATTGGCTTTTAGAACAGAAATCCAATCCTGGGTTGATTCTCTAAAGCAGTCTACTTTGGATATTCTGAATCCAGCAGCGTCTGACTACCTCTGGAATTAGTTCAGAAAATGTTTTATGTCTGAATCTAAGAGGCAAAAGGAGCTTTGCTATGGTCTGGATCAGCATAAGTTTGGTGAATGGCTAAATTTGTTTGAGGAACATGTTTCTCAGCTCAAGGACGCCCATAATCTGACCTAACCAATGCTCCTTGGGAATCCATAGCAGCATCAGCATCTCTCCAAAAACCCGAGTCTCAACCTCTGGTTATTTTTCAAGACAAAGGGAAATTTGTTGTCGAATCCTCTGAACCTCCTACTATTGAATCTCTTGCAGCTGCCGATAAGGATGCTTCTCCAGCAACACACTAGAATGAAACCATTAGTGTATACAATTGTTATTTAAGATAACATGTAAAGTTATTGTCAAAATCTCAACGCCAGATGTAGAAACATTTGTTGTTCTTACATATGGGTGGAGATTAAGTGGAAGCATCAAAATCAAAATCTTTTGATTCATGCATAGGAACATATGAGTCATATAACTCAAAGTTATAGGTTGAGAAAGTGTCTTCTTCATAATCAAATTAGATCACAAGAACTCTATCTGAACTAGAAGAGGTTTCGACTTCAAATTGTTTAAGAAACTCATCAGTTTGGTTTATGAAGGAAATAATGGGTTTAGATGTGGTGGAAATGATTCTATTAAGAGGTTAAGAGTATAAATATAATGAAGTTGAGGGAGAGGGTGTGGGAGTAGAAAATATTACATGGTTCTGACAAGATACTCTAGTACAAACCTTTCTTGAAGAACTATTATCATCTTTAGAGGAAAAATTTCTTTTCTTTTGAGAAGAAGAAATCTTAGGTTCTTCAGGAAGAATGTCAGCATAACTACTTATTTTGGCATGGTCATAAATACTTCTGATAAATTCAGAAGAGAAGAAATTTGAGTGATCTTGGAATAGCTTTACAACAACTTGAGGAGACATGGATGAAATATGATTGAGATAGGGTAGAGATTTGTTGTTGTAGTTGTGTAACAAATTCCCTCGGTATTTTCAAAAAAACCAAGCAGAAACATATTTTCTTTTTTAATAAGATAAAAAGAGGTAATAAGTTCCAAGAAAATATGATAAATGATAAAAAAAATTGAAAGTAACATGTCATGTTTTCATGTCAATTTTTTACAAGTCAATATTTTTGTGTGCAATTTACAACATGTTTAGGAATAAATTTCCTAATTTTTCAACCAAGGAAAGCAATGTTGCTTATTTTAATTGGCAACATAGGAAGGTTATTCCAAAAATATAACAACAACAACATCAACTATATTGTGTGAGATAAATTTAAAAGGCGGAAAAATGTTTTGTTCAAGATTGAAGAACATTGAAGTTTTGTTTTCCGTCTTGCAATTCATCCCACAAGAATGGTAAAATCTATTTAACGAGTGATTTTATAATATTATGATTATTTTATCCTTCGGTTATTAAGAAAACTGAAGGGATAGATCATTTAATTTACAGTTATAACGAAATAAAACATAAACTATAATAGTTGAGATTCAAAGCGTGTCTCGAATTCTCTTTTCCCTCATTGTTATTAAAAACTGAGGTAATATATTGTTTTTATTTTAATAAAAAAAAATAAAATATGGCACATCTTGGCTTTATACCTCTATTTATTTTTCTGAGGTGAAAGCTTTGTCATGAAATGTATTATTTGTAGTAACGTGTTTGCTTATACTTTTTGTCCAAAGGATGTGAATGCTATATTAACTTTATTATGTAAAGTGTTGGATTCTTGTTTGGTTAGATCCTTCCTTACTTTAGCTTTTATTTTATGCCTTAGGATAGTCTCTCCATCTCCTCCCATTCTTCAATTTTCAAAACCTTATCATCCTTTTCAAAATCTTATTTTTTTTCTAACTCGAACCACTTTCATAATAAAACCTGTCTTTGTCAAGTGAATTTTCAAATTTCTTTTTCTTAATAAAAGCTTCAAAACAACTAAGAATATCAAAACATTTTCAAAATTAAAGGAGGAAAGACTTGAGTATCTCATACTTAAGGGACCCACTTATGATATTTCTCCTAACAAAAACACAAACTTCATTCAAACGTTTTTGTGCTCTCGTGCACCTTTTCTCCATTAAAATGTTTTTCCAATATTATACATGAGTCATTTATAGTCGAGATGCAATTCGTCTATCCCCGTGGTTGTTAAGATGTGAAATTCTCCACTCGAATACTAGAGGTGTGTTCAAACCCTCTCTCATGTTGATGCATTGTCCATCTTTTTAATACTTTCTGGGAACTTAGTTAGGCTTCTTCTCCTAAAAATGATGACTCGTCTCTTCATTTAAAATCAATCAACGCATATAGTTTTTATTCTTTGTTAGAAGAACTATGACGCTCTGATTCTTTCGAGATACATAGGCAAAGGGTTATAAAACCAAGGCGAGCGCAATAATAAAAAAAATTATTTTTGATTGTTAATAATTTATTCATTTATTTTCTTTAGCAAGTAAGTCTTTAGATATACACACTTTTTGATTAGAACAAACATAGTAGATCCTGTGTGATATAAATGATGCTTAAGGTGCTAATACATTCTCTTTGCATAACTGACCTCCGTACCTTGATCTCTATTTTATTTTGGGTTTTATTCGCTCTTTTCCCTTTTCCCTTTGGAAACAATAAAGTGAGGTGACGATTTTCACTTTGTGAGTTAAGTCATTTAATAGATTAGTCACAAGTTTTTATCGCTACATGACAAACTAATTTGAGTGGGTCTTTCTCTTGTTTTCCATCTTGGTGGCTTTTATTTTCAGCCTTCATCCGTTTTTCTCTATGAACTTGGTTTGGTATTTTTCCTTTGAAATTTTAAAAACAGAGATAATGGTGAATGTAGAGTTCAACGATGGACTTGTATTATATGATTATGAGTCTTAAAACACATTAATGTTAGTTAATTTTAAAACAATTTGAGCTTCATTATATTCTGCATGTGTGGTATGATGTCTTCAATGAGGTTTCCAAAGCTTAGGTCATTTTTCCTAAATTCAAGAAGACTCGGTATGGTAATTCTCAATTGTGTATAAAATTTCCACCTCAGGCGTTGTTGCGACCAAGGTATCGCCATCTTATGACAAGGTCTCCTAGGCCGAAGACTCTTGGTAAATCCCTGTTATTGTACTTTGATGTCATTTTTTTATTTATGATATCCTTATTTAAGACATCCTAGTTTCTTTATTATTCTAAGATATCTAATTATTCTTTGCATTTCTCTTTGTTGACCTCTCTAGTGGTCCGGAAGGAAGTCCTCCAACAAAGATCATCTATTTCCACGAGAATTATCGCTTCTGATCTATAGATAATTCAAAAGGGACTCTCTTTTGTAGAAGAATATGGGGTAGTACAATATATCCATAGGACGTGTAAGAGCTCTTCCGCCTAGTTCCCTTTGGAATAATCCACTATCCTTATCAAACCTCTCAGTAAGACCACATTCACCTATTATATCTAACTGTTTGGTTGGGAGGTACTCCAAGGAAGTAAGATTGTGAGCTATATGTAAATCGTCCATTAACTCTTAGAGTTTCCTATCTGTGAATTATGTCTCATTATGTGTTACCCCGATCTCCATGATGTCAAACCTAACGAATAAGTATCTTTTGAAGAAACTCAATATGTTACGGCCCTTAATTTTTACAAATGATTGTGCTTCGATCCATTTTATAAAATAGTCTATCCTAATTATTAGGAATTTAAGTTTCCATAGTTCCAAAGTTCCAAAGTGAAAGGGATTAAAATACACACTCCACATCAAAGAAAAGGCAGTAATGAAAATAAATAGATCATATCTGTTGGGAGCAATGTAGACGTCATTGTATCTTTATAATTTTGGCATTTCTTGAGTTTTATCATGGGGCATTCCCTCAAATTTTGATAGAAGTAATTGGCTCTAAGTTTTTTCTTTACTAAAGTTTGTCCTCCCAAGTGTTGTCACTCTTCTTCTTTGTGAATTTATTTAAGCACTCATACCTCCTTCTTTCGACATACATTTTACCAAGGGATTAATTAACATGTGCCTCTAGAACTAGTCTTGAATTGATGAATATGAGCAAGAATTTCTTCTGATTCTTAACAATTCCTTGTTTTTTTGGAAGCTTTTTGGTCTTCATGTATCTTATTATTGGAGTCATCCAACTTGATGGTAGTTATTCTTATTATTCCACAATGTTGACCTCTTTGTAAATGATGGGGATTTACAACGCAATTTATATCCTAATGATGTGGATGTTTCTATATGGAATTATGTTTCACTTTCTTTCTTGTGGGATGGTTTCTCTACAAATATTTTCCACTTGGATGTGATATCTAACTCATCAGTGGTGGTTTCAATTAGAAAATCTTAAAACACTTCCGCTTCAAGGGACTTTCTTGGCTTGTATGAGATGTTAAACTTTATAAGTTCTATTGCCCACTTCGTCATTTTCCCTGCTAGGTTTGAATTATAGAGTATTTGTCTTATAATCAATTCTCACCATTATGGTATGTGCGAGGAAATATTGTCTTATTTTTTTATTTTCATTACAAGTGTCAGTGGTGTCTTTCTTACTTTTTGGTAACAAACTTTGACACTTGTAAAAATTTCCCAATGAAATAAATTGTGTCTTAGAAAGAGCTATTTTCTCTTACTAATATGACTCCCACAACATTAGGGGAGACATAAAGATAATCAAATAGGGGTTCTACTTCCTTTTGGGATTACAATAACACTTCCTTGAATTTTGTGAATGATGTTACACTCAAGTTTCCATTCAAACATTGTCTTTTCTCATGAGTTTGTAAAATTGTAATGCATGGTGTATTGATACAGAAATATCTCCAAACTAGGTGATTAACATTTCATTTAGCATTTAATTGCCATTCTTGGTTATGGGGGAAACCATATTTACCATTGCTTGACATTTGTTTCGGTTTGCCTCTATCCCTTTTTTTGTGAGGTAATACCTAAGAATTTTCCAAATTTTACTTTGAAATTGAATTTATCAGGGTTCAATTGCATTTCGTCTTTTCTAATATCTCCAAATATAGATTCTAGGTGAGTTGTGTGTTCGTCTTGTTCTTAATATTTTTCAATCATGTCATCCATGTACATTTCAACGTGTCTTCGATTTGGTTTTCTAAAACTTTGTTCATCATTCGCTGATATGTCGCCCTTTCATTTTTTAGGCCAAATGACAAGACTTTGTAACATAATTCCTATTTGAATGTCATAAAGGTAGTCTTATTGCGGTATAAGGGGTCCATTTCTTTCTGGTTATACCCATATTAGGCATCCATATAGAGCGAGCTTGGATCCAAATGAGTTGTCAACAAGTTTATCGATGTTGGGATTGGATACGATTTTATTTAGGTACACTAATTAAATTTTGAATTCTCTACAAACATGTTCCATTTCTTGTTTGATTTTTGCACCACTACTACATTGGACAACCACTTTGTATAGTTTGGCCCAATTGTGAATCTAGCCTTAAAGAGATCTTTTATTATCACTTCCTTCAGCGTTGGGCCACATACGAGACATAATATCTAAAGGTCAAGTTGTGGTATGATACTTATGGGTTGAGACATGAAATATCCTTTTTCAACCATGCTAATAAATCATGGTTCCTCTATATGCATTCTTCTACCACCTCTCATAAGGATTTGGGTAAATCAATTACTATATTGAAGATTTTTCATGGATCTCCTCTTTTGAATATTACGGTGAAGTAACCCACTGGTTTGAGTCTCTCCATTATTCTCTATGCCTTAGTGGTGTGACTATACCATTTTCTACGACTTCATTGTGAAGTTTCTCATCTAGTCGAAAATCTAGCTCTTATGCTCCTTTGACTATATCATCTAGGGGACGAAGCCCATATATGCTCGCCTGCTTTGTGAGAATGGCTATGAACGAAGCTCGTGATAAGTCAATTTGGTTTTTACAACAATTATTTGGTTCTTTAGAGTGTGGAATTTAACCTTTAAGTGAATGGTTGAAGAACCGCTTCTAAGGTTTTCATTGACACATTTTCGAGGATATGTTCGGATGCTGGTATAGAAGGCAAGTAAAAAGTACGGTATTATTTTTACCAGGTGATATATACCGGTTAGGTTATATCGTACCGTGTCCATAGAGATTGGTTATTGATTCATCGTTCGACAATTCTATTGTTAATGAGTTTGGGAATAAATAGTTGTAAAGAAAAGACAAAAAGTAAATGAACAAAAAGTATAAAGGATAGACAACTTGTCCGGAATGAATGCACAATACCCGTCACAGACTTAAATCTACCGTCCAGTTATACTCAGCCTACGATACCCGTACGTGTCATCACAAACCTCTCACAACCCAAGCTATTTCAAACCCAAATTGAGAGTTCAACCGCATCACCTCGATAGCCATGTCTAGCCTACCTCAACAACACAGAAGTCAACCGTGTGACTCGTAACGACCATCTCTAGCTCAAAACAACCAACATAGAGGCATTAAGCTCAGAAACTCTAAGTAAATGTCTACTCTAAACATATTTCTAGCATTCATAAACTAATAGATAATCATCCTAGGTAAGAATCTAAGCAATCTATGTCTAGCAAAGCTCAAATCCCTAACACAAGGTAAAAACCTAAGACAATCACTAACATAGATTCGTAAAGCAAGCTTTATACAATGCCAAGGGCGACAAATATACATGAGTAAAGAGTAGATATACATACAAACCCAATAAATAGAGCAACACATAGAGAGGAGAAGAGATAAACCACAGATCTACACCTGTTTGTCAGTGCCAATAGAAGAGCAATCCACCTTCAATCATTCATGAGCAAGCCCTAATGTTGTTTTCTAAGCTAATCTATCAAAAATAAAGGTTGATGGAAATGGGGATCAAAATCCACCTCAAAACCATAACCTAAAAGAGAAGAAAAATGAATTTATAAAATAAAACACATACGACCGTGCTCAGTAGCGAGGGCGCGCTCAGCGGCCTCCATTAATATTTACACCTAAACCAACATAAAGGCCGCTCAGCGTGCTCAAAATTATCTCTCTATCGAAACAGTACCAAAGCACTCAACATGTTCCAAAACGCGCTGAGTGGACTCGCAGAGACTTTGCGGCCTCACAAAGACTCCGGCCTCTCCTGAGCAAAAATGGTCTTTTATTCATGAAACTGCGTCTTCGGAGTCGTGTCTTCGAAACTTTATTCCTCGATGCTCCAACACGCACAAGTACCTACAAAAATACATTAAAACTAATCAAATGGTACATTATGTACACAAAATACAATAAAACGTATTTGCAACAAAAAAATAGGGTTATTCAACAATTATTAACAAACAAGAACTATTAAGTGCCACAAAACATATATACAAAATAACAACATTTTGGCACTTATCACCTCTCCCGAACTTGACACATTATTTGTCCTCAAACAAAGTCAAGTAAACCTAAATAAACAAAAGATGATAATCAAAGAATGACGAATCAACAAGGTTTAAAACAGAAAACAAATATATGGTTCAAATGAAAACGTACACGACAAATACATACTTACCACCATACTACAACAATAACATATAAACGAAACAAATCCTAAGTACAAAAATCATGCAAAACATTCTAAAATAAAACAAGCTCAATCATGAATCACACCTAGCAAAAATTCATCGGTAGATAAAGAACACGCAAAGGTTAGGTACTTTTGACACTAATCCAACAATCTTGCAAACAAAAGACTAAATTATGCATTCATCCAAAAGCTCAATTGAAAATAAAAATGCAAGAATCACAAGGGCTTTTCAAGGTTGTAATGTGGCTTGGTTAACAAATATGTGATAAGTCCTAAAGCTAATAGAAACAAAAACTTGCCTAAACCTAAGGGAGTGATCAACTCACAAAGTTTCAAACAATACAATTCCAATCAAACTTCTTCTTCATCACAAATTATCAAACCAAAACACCTCACTTATTAACACAACACTATTCATACTCTTTTTTTTTTCTTTTTCAAAGCTTTTTCTCTTTAATTTCTTTTTCTAATCTTTTTCCTTTTCACATTTTTTTTCTTTCTTTCTTTTATTTTTGTTAACCTCATACCAATCACAATATATGTACATAAACATTCCTCTCCCCAACTTGAATCCAACCTACATCATTATGTGAATACTCCATACTTTCTAAGACAAGGTAAAAATTCATACAACAACATATAGTTGAGGGTTCAAGAAATAAAGAAATCAACATCCATACAAAAAAGGTGAATTCAACACTCATAGACATGCATCAAGTTCAAATAAACATGGATATTGATAAAATCTCAAAGGGGGTAACAAAGTTTCACACACTCACAAGATGGATTGAACATTTGGCCAAGGTAGTTGTGCTCAAAATCAAATAAAATGCCTTGATCATTTTTATGCAATCATACAATCGACAAAAAACAAAAGATTAAGCATAATAAAATCCAGCTAAAACAAGAATGTGGCCTCTAACATATGTAAACAAAGGAAAGCTTCCTCACATTTATGGGTAAAAAGGGAACTAAAGTGATTCAATTCATTAGCAAGTAATGCAAAAAGAATGAATGACATGGTAATTATACAAATGATAAATTTCCTAAACATGTTATGCTATAGAAAGCGATAAGCGAGTACTTGACGTGTACCAACTTTGAAATTATCATTACCATACATCCGCAAGTTGAAACGATTTAACGCAGAAAATTACCAAATGTAATCTCAAGCTACCAGACCAAAATTTGAGTCCAAACAACAGAAAAAGAATTAGAAAAATAAAATTTACAAAATTTACAACCAACAAAACTCCTCAAGCTAAACACGACAAGCTTGCGGAAATCACAATTTGACACAACAAAACAAATGGGTGAAAGTGAATTAACAAGTTGAAAAGTGAAGATTTGAAATTTAGAACATGTCCTATTTCAACTTGTTAAAACACAAGCCACCACATACATAAACAAACATAAACAAAGATAAACAAAACATGCTTGTTTTACGTCGTAAGATCGACGCCTTTATTGTGTGAGCTCTAGTAACCTCCCCTCATCATACCGTGGTATTGTCACACCGTGAAAACCTAAAAAAAGTGTCCTAACACACACACAACAAACGTTACGAAAAGGAGACAACTTACAACAATACTTGAAAACATGGTAAAACACACATATGTACACATATGGAAAGTAAACACACGACATGTACAAGTAACAATATACAAGTTCATATACTAAGTCTATACAACATATACATTAATTACAAAACTAAAAAACAAAGGAATTATCGCAATACAGAAACAATAAAACCAATTCTCGGCAACGACGCCATTTTGTTCGGATGCATGTATAGCAGGCAAGCAAAAAGTAAAGTATTATTTTTACCAAGTGATATATACCAGTTAGGTTATATCGTATCGTGTCTACAGATATTGGTTATTGATTCTTACCTAGCATGATTATTTGTTAGTTTCTGACAAGCTGTTTATCCTTTATAGTTTTTGTTCATTTACTTTTCGTCTTTTCTTTACAACTATTTAATCTCAAACTCATTAACGATATAATTGTTGAACGAAGAATCAATAACCAATCTCTATGGACACGATACGATATAACCTAACCGGCATATATCACCTGGTAAAAATAATACTTTACTTTTTGCTTTCCTGCTATACATGCATCCGAATAAAATGGAGTTATGAGTAGAAATACATACATAGCCAACAAATAGAGCAATACATAGAGAGGAGAAGAGATAAACCACAAATCTACATCGGTTTGTCAACGCCAATCGAAGAGAAATCCACCTCCAATCATCCATAAGCAAGCCCTAATGTTATTTTCTAAGCTAATCTATCAAAAATAAAGGTTGATGGAAATGGTGATCAAAATCCACCCCAAAATCATAACCTAAAAGAGAAGAAAATTGAAGTTATAAAACAAAACACAAACGACCGTGCTCAGTGGCAAGGGCGCACTCAGCGGCCTCCACTGATATTTACACGTAAACCGACTTAAACGTCGCTCAGCGGCCTCACCGCACCCAGAGGGCTCAAAATTATCTCTCTGTCGAAACAGTACCAAAGCAATCAACATACTCCAAAACGCGTTGTTGAGCGGACTCACCGTGCTCAGCGGCCTCTCCTGAGCAAAACTGTTCTTTTATTTATCAAAATTGCGTCTTCTGAGTCGTTTCTTCGACACTTTATTCCTCGATGCTCCAACACGCACAAATACCTTCAAAAATATATTAAAACTAATCAAACGGTATATTATGCACACAAAGCACAATAAAACGTATTTACGACAAAAAGTGGGGTTATTCAACAATTATTAACAAACAAGAACGGATAAGTGCCACAAAACATATATACAAAATAACTAAATTTTAGCACTTATCAGGATACAATTATAGATAAAACCACATTCTATTATCAAGGACTCTATAACACCCCAATTCTACCCCTCGTATTTAATAATAAAATCAGAGTTTCAAAATTTCATCCAAACATAAATAGAGGTATCACATATTCGTGCTTTCATCACTTTGCATTATAATGCACGTCACAAAAATCAAAAGTCAGATACATCGATTCATATCATAAATCATCATATAAACATATGACTATTCACAGCACAGCGGATGTGTTCACAAAATATACATATCAACATGTTATCATCAATACATAAAGTTATAACATCATAAGATAGTATACATAAACTATCCCATCCAAAATAATAACGTCGCCCAAAACCCGAGTGTTACTACTATCAGAGCAGAGCGACTCAAAGTAAAGAGACTCGATCTAATCCTCATCATCCTCGCGGATCACGTTACCAATATAAAGGCAACGACGAAACAAGTAAAGGGTGAGATACTCCAAAACATATAATTAAAGGCATGATAAAATATATAAATAATTTTTGGAATCATAAATGATATAGGTTAATAAGAGTATGTCAACATAAGCCATCAATTAAAACCCAACGCCAAAAGACTCAAAATAAACATAACCGACTCCATGAGACACGACTATGTTATGCATGTGGTACCCGTCGCTTTGTCCATAATTAGGGACATTGACATAAAGCCCATCGTCGCTTGGCATAAAAGCCCTCATCGCTAGTGCAATGTATGTGACATGACAACACGACATCACAAAAACATCATCATCGCACATCAAAATTGACATAAAGTCCACGTCGCCATATTTATCCACATCAAGATAAACATATCATCGCATCACATATCATCAAGTATTCATTATAAATAAACCGTCGCAAACATCATGTTTAATCACACCACATCATTATCAAATAGTTCACTAAATTCCCAACGCGGGAAAATAACTAAACATCAATAATTGTTGCAAAAGTCATTCTTAATAACCGGAATTAATCATAATCATTATCATCGCAATCGAATTGTCCATACGTGACACGATTTCACCGTAATTTGGCCTATTAAAAACCAAAATTAACCTCACCACGACGACGTCAACATTAGCTAGCATGTCAATTTTCAATAAATTGAGCAACTTGCTCCATTCGCTCGAGAAATCAGAACATAATCGGGTTCCAAATTTAATCGGCTAATTTATGTCATATTTATATTTTATTAATATAAACTAATAGTATATGAAATTATGGAAAAAGGAAAGAAACATAAACTAATTCCCAAATTATGCAAGTAACAGAAAATTATGCAGGTAAAGAAAACACAACAGAACACAGAACGAGCAAAACGATATTTTCCATTTCCTCCTCCAGCACAAAGGGACGGACGTCCCAAGGCATATGGGGAAAGGGGGTTGGAGCCTAGGAGAGGGGGACGGTCTCCATCCCTTGTGAGGTGGGCGCCTCCCTTGCATCCATTCTTCTTCCTCTTTTTTCATAACTGACAGAGTTTTAAGGTTTTACAGTTTCTGTATATTTTCCATTCTTGCAACTTCTCATTCCTACTAGCCATGGCAATAAATCACCAACATCAATACTCCTAACTCAACTTTCGTAAGTTATTTCAACAATCACACAACAAAACTCATGAACCAAAATATCAATTTTTATCCCAAATCCAAAACATAGCAACCAAACTCTAACTATAGGAAGTGGAAAATCAAACCCCTTACCTTAATTGCTTGAATGATCCTAGATGCTCCTACCAACTCAAACCCCTAGCTTTGTGCTCTTGCTCTTCTCTTCCTCCAAAACTCTCTCTAGTTTTTTCTCCAAGTATGTTTTTGTGTTGTAATGGAAAGAAAATGAGGAAATGGTGGGTTTTGTTGGTTTCTACTACAAGACCATAGGGTGTACACCCAATTCTCTCTAATTAACACTCACACCCCCCAACTTGTCTTACTATTAATTATAACACTAATAATATTATTAACCCAATTAATTAAAATAACTCCGAAAAATTAAATGTTGGTCTGAATAATATTTTACCGAATCGAACGGAATAAAAACCGGACCGAACAAAACGTCGCCGAATATATTAACTGATATATCGATTAATGTAAATATTCTCGTCGCAAAATAATCATCTAACGGTAACTTAAAAATATTAATATAATATAATATTAAATAAAACGGGGCGTTGCAGACTCTACCTTAATTATTCTCATTTCATTTTTGGTCTCGAAGGCCACTAGGAGTTTGACGTATCCCAAGAGTTGTATGATCATGACGAAGCCCTGAAGACTTCCCTCTTAGTATGGTCATAAAATTAGATGTAAGCCTATTTTTATAAGCTTCAACATACATGATACCACATGAACTTCCTTGGTCTAGCAGTATGTGTCGAACATTGTGTACTCTTTCAAAACAACATATATTTCTGTTTTACACCTATATTTACAACAAATTAATCTTTCTCTCAAGTTTAGTCGAGTTTCTTTTGAATAGTCAAGTTCCCTCTAAGGTTATCCTCTAATGTTATTGTCTTTTTTGGGATCTTCTCTAAAACAAGATCACTACAAGGATTTATCTATTTAAGCATGTGACTTAGTGAATTTGGATGAGTTTTCGTGTGGGCTCTGTCAAGACCTTAGGAGACCATCTCCCACTTTTTCTTATCGGCAATGTTGCGAAATTGCTTTGATATAATATTTTAGGTGGCTGAGTTGGGAGATGGTGTTACCTATAGAAAATTAGAGTTGTTTTTGAGTTAGTTTAAATGTCTTGTGGCCAAATCAATTAGCATGTTTGTTTCTGCGTTTGACATAGTAAAAAATGCACGTCTATCAAAAACTATTATTTAAAACTTTATAAAATCACAGGAAATTGTATTTTAGAACGTTAAAATGAAAGGTCAGACGTAGATCCAAAGATAGACTATAACTAAATTCGATTTACCTTAGTTATGGAAAATCTTGTAGAAAATATATAAACATTGTCCAAACTTGTTGTTATACATCCTTTACTGTAATAATTGACATTATTTATGTTATCTTCCACACTTAACTAACATCACATTTAAAATATATAGTCAATTAATATAATTACTATCTTTAATATTATATTATTACATAAAAAAAGTTGTGTAGTTGTATATCCCAACCGCATTTTTCCACAAAGGTAAAGAAGACAAAAAAGTAAAATTGAACCAATGAAAAAAGGTAAAAAAAAGAAGTAAAACCCCTAACCAAAAGTTCTTTAACTAAAAAGAAATAGCTAGGATATTAATTAAAAAATATATATTCTTTTCTCAATTCTAACAACACACGCAAACCAAAATCCAAAAACATGTACAAGAAACCACTTTGAAACACATAAATTAAAAGAACAAGAAAACTCTCCCTTTAGTACTGTCTTTGTACATTATAATCTCTATGAATTCGTAACCTTACCAAGTTCAATCCTACGCGTAGTGCAAAATACACTCATAGCACATTACTTCTTTATGGAGTGTCACATGGTTGGTACATATATGCTATGACTATACAAAATAGCCACTACCATAAACAACTCCACAAGAACTCTATAAACAAACTACCTCCAAAAAACAAGGTTTTACCACAAAGGGTGTGAAAATAGGAAAAGAGTTGAAAAAAATAAAAGAGGTAAAACAAAGTGTGAGAAGTCACATGACATTAAAGTGACTCATAATTTTCTTTATATTGTAGGGTCCAAAAACCCTAAAAATACCCAATAACTTAACCTTAGGTATAGGGTCGATAGAAGGTGGGGTAGTTAGAGGTTTCTAAATAGGGAAAGGTTTCATGGGTTTGCAAAGTATATTAATGCTAGTTTCTATTTTAGGGTTGTGGACCCTTTTAAAAGTAACTATCATGAAGCTAGTTGAGCTTTCAAGTCCTCACTGAGCATGCTGGCTTGCAGTGAATAGGGAACAAAGAGTACGAAATTTTTTGGAATTGTAGTTTGTCTCTTACTTGAAGATATTAGTAAGAAAAAGTATGAGATATTTGTATGTGATATAGTTTTTGATTAAATTATTACGAGTGGTTGTGGACATTATAGGTTGAGAGACATACATGACACTACAGCTTTTAGACAGCAGTACTAAAAAATTGAACTTTAAAGATGCTAATTTCATGATACTCCAGCTCATGTGTGAGGCTTCAGGTTAGTGTACTCTATTCACTTTTTTCATCTAACATTTGGAATTTGGATAAGCTCATTTTAACTTATTTAAGCTATTCAATAAGATAGTGATTTGCTTAATTATGAAAAGATAAATATATAATGATTAAGATAGTTAAAAATAGGCGTAATATTTTTGTCTTCTTTAATTTTTTTTTAAAAATACTATATTGGTATCATGTTAAAAATCAACATAGAATTTTTTTGAATTAAATGACTTAAATGAATAGAACGTGCAGTAAAAAATATTAAATATTAAAAATATAATAACCCACTCGCATCTTATTTTATTTGAGGATTAAAATTTAATATATTATATAATATGGATTTAATTGAGAGGACGGAAATATGACCACGAGTTTTAAAATCTAAGTTTGCAGGTGATATAATTCTTCTATAAAATTTGAAGAAGGATTTAAATGGGTGGTCAAAAATTAGGAGAGAAGTTTTATAAAGTATGATTTTCGGTTAAACAGAAGTAAGACGGAGTATGTCCCTAAAACATTTTTACTTTATGACAACACCTAATTAAGAAGTAAAATAATTGTTCTCCTATAATTTAATAGGAAAAAAATTATATTTTGTTGTGATAGTGTTTATATTTTTTTACAAATGTTAGGTAATGGCTGAAAGCTGTTCCTTTTAGATGAAAAAAGAATGATTTTAATTAAAAATGAGTTAAAATCGTTCTAGTATAATTTTTACTTATTTTAATAAATTAGTATTAATTATGTGTGACCGTTCTTTTAGGTTTGATTAAAAAATATACATTTGTGAAAAGTAACTTTGGCTGGAACGGAACTAGAGTCATCGAGCTTAAAAAAAAATATTGTCTTTTCCTCTTATGAAAAATAACTCTTTATTTTTGTGAGCGATAAAAAAAATATTTGTTCCCTTTCTAAACTTTTCTCAATTTCTAAGCGCTATTCTTCCCTCCTTAATTCATCAAAACTTCCATCGGTATATTTTTTATCCTAAACCCTACCTCTAACCCTTTCTTTCTCCTTTTTCTAAAACCATTCGTCTTACTTACACAGTGTTAGAATTTTAGGGTTTATCAAAAGTTTCACGAAACTAAGTACTTAACGATATTATCTCAATCAAGGGTTTCATAAATCATCTCAAGTAAATCTTTAGTCGGCGGAAAAAATTTTCTTGAGAGTTGCAAGAGTAATAGCACACGACGAGGATAAATTTTTCATTTTCAAGCTATGTACGTTTTGTCTCCCCAGTAAAAACTTCCTTTAACTTAGTGCGATTTCTCCTCCAACTTCTTTTAGATTTTATGCTTGGTTTTACTTCAGTTTGATTATGGTTTTATTCCGGATTTACTTGTGTAATTTACTTGATTTTTTTTTCTAATTTTATGTTGTTGGACTTGGATATATGTGTTTGGTTTGCGTGTTGATTGTAAACCAGAAACAATAGTTGCTCTGAATCTGTAATATCATTTATATGGTTTCTTCAATTTTTATTTTAATATCATCTATATAGAAGTAAGACAGAGTATATATATGAAATGCAAGTCCAACAAAAGAAGAAGTGTTTCTAACCTAGAGGCTAAAGTTTAGACCATGTTATCCCTAAAGTCGCAAAGTTTAAATATATTGGATACATCATACAAAACGATGGAGAAATAGAAGTGGTGTAAATCATCGAATTCAAGTTAGGGGGTGAAATGGAAAAAGGGAAGTAGGTGTTTTATGTGATGCAAAGGTACCACTCAAGTTGAAGGGAAAGTTTTGTTGCACTGTGGTAAAAACTGTGATTTTGTACGGGGAATAATGCTAGACAGTTATGAATCAACACGAGAATAAAGTAAGTGTAGCAGAGACGAGGATGTTGTAATGGATGTATGGTAAGACTCGATAAGAATGTTAGAAATGAAAATATTAGATAGAGTGTCGGGTAATGCGTATAGTGAAGATGATGGAGGGAAATAAACTTAGTTGGTTTGAGCATTTAGAGAGAAGATCATAAATTCTATAATAAAGAGGATAGATGTGATACCTCATTTCGAAATATTAACTGAAAAAGTCAATTGTGCATTACAATGAAGTTTGAAGGCCCAATAGGTAAAATGGTAGATTTACCACCACCAAAGGCATTTATGGTAAAATTCGCAATAATGATTATGGGATATATTAAGTTAAATCAAGGAATAATAAGGTGAATAGTATGCTTAGAATCTCAAAGTCTGCCAGTTAGAGAAAAATGGGATAAAATGAGGTGTCATAAGAGAGTGACGGGCATGTAGCGGCAAAAATCTACGACATTAAATCATTGATTGACTCAACTCGTAAAAAAAACAATAAAGTTTTCACCGCGTTTTTAATTTATCCACAGGACTAGGAAAAATAGAGAATAAAATCCTTAAAAAAATAGAGATCAGGGTACGAGGGTTAGTTATGCAAAGGGAAGGTATTAGACACCCTAAACATCTACAGTACTCCGCAAGAACCTATTTGAAAATTTGTGTATATGGCTATAAAAAATATGTACAAAATAGATGATGGACATGAGAAAATAAGTTTTTTTTTTTAATAATTTTTGATTTGATAGAAATTCCAATGAGTTCTACGCTTGCATACCAACAATGTGCAATTTTGAAATCACAGCCCGTGTAGTTCGGGTAAAAATGAACGAAATTGGTGTGTTGGTTAATTTAAGAAGAATAGAAATCATCATGATATCCAAGTGGTAAACATACTTACTACCCACAATTATGAGAAATGAGCATTTCATTAACTCAAAGTGGAGTATAGAGATCAGATTTTCATCAACAAGCATCACTCAACACCAAGTGGAAAATGTCTCACTTCATTATATATCGTAGAAGTATAGTAGTTTACATCACTACAAAGAATTGACAAGAGTCTAATCTTTTATGAAAATGGTTCTGAAAGAGAAAAGCCAAAAATGGCTCAAAAAGTTTGAATGAGGTTAATTTACCTTTAGTTTTAAGAACGATGTTAAAGTATTATTAAATTGGTTAATGGTTTATTAAGAAAATAATTTTTTTGAAAATGCGTGGACCTAAGTCCAAGTTTATTATGAAAGCGGTCTAAGTTAGAAAACAAGAAGCTTTTTGAAAAAGAGGGAGGAGATTTTGAAAATTAAAGAAGATGGGAGGAGATGAAGGGACTATCTTAAGTGAAAAAAGTAAAAGGTGGGGGTAAATAAAGATATAGCTAAATGAGGAACCAGTATTTGACATCAAGAAGCCAATACAATATTCTCATCCTTTGGATTCACAAAATAAACCAACAAGTAATCAGACAAAAATACTAAGTCTCAGATAAATCAATGCCTTAGATGAAATCATGTCTTCAAAATTGGGCAGAGTAACGACTCTATTTAGAGGAAATCTACTCATAGACGAGTATAAATAGAATAACCTGTACATAGAAAATAATGACCCAAACACAAACAGGATAACAACAAGATCACAGAGTCTCCGAGCTAAGGTCAAGGTCCTAATCCTAAGTCCAAGAATCAATCTCCGAGCACTGGAAAAGTATCCAAGTCCAAGTTAACAGTTTTTTAGGTTTTAATGAATCAAGCAACGATAAAGTAAAGGGTCCAAGTGGACAAAATAAAAATAGCAAAAACATAAACATGATGATAAATGCTGAAATAAAAATAAAGCTGTAAAGAAAGCATAAAAAATAAAGCGCAATTTAAATTTTAGTTGTTAGTTGGTTTCATATGAATGATCCATAATGCTTTGGATGTTGATCCTAAGTCAAAGGTTATGAGGACTCATCAGAAGATTGATATTATCAAAACCTCTACACGATGAGCTGACAATTTTATTGGCTATACCTCAAAATCAAATCATACTTGGGCTTACAAGTTCAAGTATTGGGCCACGAAGAATCAAGCATACAATGAAAAGAAAATAAAATATGATTGTATGGTTTGCGACGATTTAAGCCTTGAGCCTAGGTCAAATGTTATGAGGACTCATCAGATGATTTGATAGAATCAAAACCTCTACGCGATGAATCAACAATTTTATTGGTCATATCCCAATACTTAACCATACTTGGACTATTTCAAGCATAAATCTTGCCATGAAGAACCAACTTTCTTATCCGAGGGACAAAATATAGAGCTATGTTAATTAATCTCCAAGCAACCTATATAGAGGTCAGCCTACAATGAGGCAGGTCAATAATGATCTATGTGTTGAAAGACAAACTAGAGGAGTGATATATAGATCAACCTCTTAATGTTTGCAACACATATAAAAAAAGAAAAAGAATGGGATGAGATGAAGAGGGAAGGGAACAAGTCACAGAATCATTAATGCATTAGATGAATTCATCTGGTCTAACTTCATCAAAATCAATCAACCTGTTGTACCCCAATTTTTCCCCCTAAGATTCTTCAATATCTCATACCATTGCATTGCACAAAGATCACAAAGTGGGTCTCCCTCTCTCTTTATCTCTCCTATCTTTGGGTTTGCCCTTGGGAGATCACCAAGCACCTTTGAATGTGTGTGATGATTGATGCTTGTCTAATCATGATACATGTATCCTTTTCTCTCTAAATGTTATAGGTGAATAGTGCACAAGCTTCTTATTCAAGAAATCAATAGGTTCATGTGTTTATTCCCATGCCTTCTCTCCTCAATTCTCAAGGTGTTTAAAATATTTTATCTAGTTGAATACATCTCTTGTAATCTACTATGGTATATCATCCTAAGTATGTGCTTCATGTGTGAAGGAGATCATCAAAATTGAAGAATTCTCCATGCTATGGTCATATATCTTGAAATTAGGTTTTTGGGCTTCTAAGGACCACATCTTGGTGTTTGTGTGAAGTTTTTGGATGATTTAAGATGAATTTGACTCTTAAAAGAACTTATAATATGAATATTCTTTGATCCAAGGAGTTTAATTGATGAGAAGATTTTTTTGAGGTCTATGATTGCAAACTCTCTAGATTGATGCTTCATCTATCTTCTATGACTTCAAAGGATTATAACTTGGCCATCCCTTGTCTCCTTGAACTCATTAATTTTTCACAATGAACCTAAGGATGTCTAATACAACTTAGTTCAATTGGTAGGAAGAGAAAATGCTTGGAAATGTTCCTAAGAAGTCAAAAGATTACAAGTCTTTGATGAATTTCTCATGTTTTTATCAATCAACTTCAAGAGATCCTATCTTGATCATCATTTATCATCTTGAGGTCATTATTTTTGCACAACAATCTTAAGGATGTATACTTTATCTCCATTCAAGTTTTAAATATTGAAAGTGTTTGGAAGTTGTTTGGAAGTTGTTTGAAGAAGTTAAAAGATTATAGGTCATTTCATGATTTTTCATCAACTTCAGAAGGCCATAAATTTCTCAATTTTTGTAGTTTTTGGTTGATTATTTTTGAAAAATGTTCCTTAAGAGATCTTCTTCATATCATCTTTGAAAGCCAAAATCAAATTTTGAATGGAAGGCCATGTTTGGATTGAAAAGATTATAAGTCATTTTTTGTGAAAGACTTTGAATTTTTTCTAAGTGTAGAAAATCAGATGATTTCTCAAAATTTCAAAGGAGCACAACTTCTAGATCAAGATCCCAAATGATACCTTTCCAAGCACATTACAAAGTATGCAACCTCGGCTTTCCAAAGAGTCCAAGATGACACCATAAAGGTCCTTGAGTAATGAGAACCATGGTTGCATAGAAGGCATCGTGAAACTGAATTTTTACATAATGTGGCTTCTAATGACCAAATTGATGCATGTTCTTGATTTAAACATGATTAAAAAAGTTGCAAAGCTTGATTATACGGTTGAAACGCACGATTTGGTTGAGTTTTGATCATGTGCAAGTCACACATTTCACACTACACAGATTAAGTTGGTTTTCATGATTTCATCATAATTCTTTCTCATTTTCATCACCATTCACTCTCCTATAAATAGAGGATCATTCCTCACTCTTTTCCTTAATCTTTGAGAGCTAGAAATTTGCTTCCAAACTCACTCCAAACCTCACCTTTCTGCAACTTCATTTTCACTATTAAAGCCATTCAAGTTCGAAATTAACCATTCATTCTTCTTTCTTGAACTTCACTAAAGTTAACGAAACAAGAATCGTGCCTTAAAGATCCCTAAATCGTGTTATCCAAGTCAAGTTTTAGAGCTCTGAAAGTGAACTTCGTTCAGGTAGGATTCGTGACCAAATCGTTTCAAATAAGGTGTTATTGCATTCTCCTCATCTCCCTGATCCTTGTGATCTTCACTGTTTGCATTTTCATTGAGAATTGACTATGAATTTCTGAAAACAAGCACTCGTTATTTTCCATCTTTTTCTCAAATTGATCATGGTACAGGTGAAATAAATTTTTTGCGATGGTACCATTAGAATCATCTTGAAGAGACGAAGCGAATGATATCGGTCTAAGAAATTTATTTCACACTTTGTGAAATACGAATTAAGGATGGCTGGAGGTTGAAGATGACCTACGTGTCTGTCTTTAACCAATGAAAGTGTGACATGTAATTTTTTCAAACTGGATCCGGTGTGTTGGTTGTATCATGCACGCTTAATAGTAGCCCTTGGATCTGATTACTTTTGTGAGTCAAACTCGATCCAACGCGTGACATTATTTCTTGTTTTATTTTTAAAAAATTGTAATCCGGTGTGAAAACCAAGGAGGTCCATATCAAGCACAGTGCGTCTGATCCAATGGATTAGCTTACTAATGCGTTTTGACTATGATCTGAGGGTCCATATTTTTTTTTTGCTTTTATTTTATTTTCTGATTTTATATTTTAAATGTTTTAAACTTCAAAATATTATAGAAAATTCATTGTTGACTCAAAAATTATGAAAAAATTCACAAATATATTATGAAATATTATCTTTCTGATTTTTCTTTTTTCATGATTTTATTTTCAGATTTGATATTTTTTATGATTTTTCTCTTTTATTTAGTGTTTTTAATTGTTTTTAAAAACTTTTTGACATTTAAAATTTTTGAAAAATTATGGAAGGATCCAATAGTCATTTGACAAATATTGGTGACCTCATTTTATTTATATTTCTATTTTTTGTCAACTTTTGTTTTGTTTTATTGATTTCTTTGTTTTTAAAAGATACAAATATATAGTTTTTGACTTTTAAAATTCTAAAAATTTTTGTCAACACTGGTTGACCTTTATTTGACCTTAGATGATTTTCTTGGAATTTTATTCTGAAATTTTTTGTCAACACTAGTTGACCTTTGTTTGAACTTAGACAAGTTTCAAGATGGTCACCTTGCTAACCTTACTAACAATTGACAATTCGATGATATACTTGACAAGTTTCAAGATGGTCATCTTGCTAACCTTTCTTAATTGTATTTTAGTTTCCGCTCTTTATTTTCCGCTTTTATTTTTATGCTCTTTTTTATGCACTTTACTTTTAGCATTTACATTTCATGTCATTTTTCTTTGCTCACTTGAGCACTTTATTTTCTTGTCATTTTGAATTTGCTCACTTGAGCTTTATTTTTCCTTTTTCAAAATACCTAATAATTCAACCTAAACATAAAAAACTTTTAATTGGACTTGTTTACTATCCCTATGCTCAGAGTTTGATCTTTGTACTTAGGATTATGACCTCTACCTCAGCTCAGAGATTTCTATGTCCTTGGTGTTATTCTGTCTTGCTTGGTTATTATCTTTGTATGCAGGTTATTCCGTTTATACTCGATTAAGAGTGGATTTCCTCGAAATACAGCTGTTACTCTGCCCATTTTTCTTGAGACATGAATTCATCTGAGGCATTGAATTATCTGAAGCTTGGTTTTTTTGTCTGGTTATTTGTTGCTTGTGTGATAATCCAAAGGATGGGATATGGTATTGGCTCTTGATGTCAAGTACAAGTTTCTCACCCGGTTAGATCTTTCTTTACCCTTACCTTTTACTTTATGCACTTAGGTTAGCCTCTTCATCTCTTCTCATATTCTTTAGTTTTCAAAATCTTCCCTCATTTTCAAAAGGATTCTTATTTTCAAAACTCGAACCACTTTGATAAAAAAAACTTGGACTTAGGTCCATGTATTTTCAAACTTATTTTTTTAAAAAAATTTCAACCAATTTAATAATACTTTGACAATTTTTTTTCATAAGACTAAAAAACACCTAACCTCATTCAATCTTTTTGAGCCCTTTGTGGCTTTTCTTAAAAAACCATTTTCTTAAAATCAACCAACACACAAATTTTAGTCTTTTTTACTCAAACTACACTGGATTTTGATTTCAACATTGCACATTGTTGGTATGTAGGTCTGGAACTCATTAGAAGATCTAACAAATCAAAAATTATAAAAAATACTTATTTTCTCCCCCCACCATCCATTTTGTACACGTACTCTTTGTAGCACACATATACAAAATTTCAAAAAAAAGGTTCCTACGGAGTACCGTAGATGCTTTGGGTGCCACCTTCCCTTTGCATAACTAACCCCCGGTCCAAAATTTCTGATTTTTTTTTAATATTTTATTTGCTCTTTTTCCTAGTCGTTTGGATAAAACAAAATCGTGGTGGCGACTCTGTAATTATTTTTTCGAGTTGAGTCAATTCAATGGCTTACACTCGTAGTGTTGTTTTTTTCCGCTACACAACCATCTTGGTGGATTTGGTCTTGAGACCTATCAACACCCAAGTTCCATTGATGTTGATGAAATTTATGTCCTAAAATAAATCCAAGTCAGAAACAATTATTAAATAATTAAAAAAATAAAATAATAATTAAAAAAAGGTTTTAAAATTGATTATTTAATTGGATTTTTATTGATAAAATACATAATGGCATCATACATCAAAATAAAAATCCAAGGTCAAACAAAGGTCAACAAGTATTGACAAAAAATTTAGAAATTTTTGAGACATAAAACTAATTTTAAAATAAGATGAAATAGTAAAATAAACCAAAAAATTGGAAAATCATCTCAAATAAAAGAGGAAAATCATAAAAAATATCAAATTTGAAAATAAAATCATGAAAAGCAATTAGAAAGAGAATATTTGAAAATATTTTTGTGAACTTTTTCATAATTTTTAGTCAGAAATGAATTTTCTATGAATTTTTGAAGTTTAAAACAGTTAAATATAAAAATTAGAAAATAAAAATGAAAGATAAAAAATGTGGACCATAGATCATAGTCAAAACACATTAGTAAGCTGATCCAAAGGATCAGACGCGCTGTGCTTGATATGGACCTCCTTAGTTTTCACACCGGATCAAGTTTTAAAATTAATATAAAACAAAAAAAATGTGGACCATTAGACATTGTCAAAACGCGTTAGTAATCACATCCAAAGGACGTGGCGCGTTGTGCATATCATGGATTCTATTAAATAAACCACCAGATTAATTTATTTTTAAATCGGATTTGAAAAAAGAAGATGGCACGCTCTCATTGGTTGATGATGACACGCTGGTGTTATACCCCAAAGTTTGCCCTCCTACTTCTCAAGATAATCCACCACTCCATACTGAAAGATTCCACAAGGGTTGATCAGACAAACCCTCTCCTAAGCAATCAATCCAAACTAGGGTTTTGCTCGTCTCAAGTTAAGATGGATTTCCAATGCTTCAAGTGGTCACCATACCTCATCATATGCCTCAAGGGATAACCGGAAGAATATAAGATTTTATGATCCAAACTTGATTATAAGATTATCCATGGTCTCTTTGCTCCTTGCCACGACTCCCTTTCAATTTATTTAATTTATTTTGGATTTAAAGCATTTAAATTCAATTTTAATTAAATAAAAAACAAAAGCAAGGTCTAAGACAAGTTGGGCTTGATTTCTACTTATCTTGAGGACCAAGGAAGCCCAAACAACATGCCAAATTAGTGCAAGAGGCTACAAGGAAGGAAATATCTACTTTTGGCAATTTTGGATCAATATTGGTGTGAAGTTATTTTTGCATTGAAAGCAATATATTTTCTCTTGATTGCTGATCAAATCACTAGCTCTCTATATATCCCACATGTTCAGAAGCACAAGGGACGAAAAATCCTGGCTTCCAAAAGCAACCCTAAAACTCATAAAAGTCAAAGAAACTTGAGAAATCGTGTTTCACATTCCCAGCCGTTTTCAAACATATCCAAGCACTCCATCCTGCTCCTGAGGTATTATAGGGTTTTGGAAAGAATACATATCCGAAGAAGATAACCGGAAGTCACGTCCGACGCTTCTGGCTTTGAGTCAACCAGCGAGGAAGAGGAGCAAAACACATGTTAATCCATGTAACATAACTCATGGATGTATCACCGCCCCAGCGGTTCACCTTGCACGCACTAAGCCATTCCTTTCCAAAGGCACGGGTTCGAACCTTGCCTTTTGCCAGAACTCTTAATGTTTTCTGATTTTTCAGGTTCAAGAAGCACTGCCTCCAGAAGCTCCAGCTTCTAGACCCCCAGAAGCAGTATCACCTCCAGAAGCTCCAGCTTCTGGATCCCAAGAGGAGGCATGGAGCTTCTGGATCCCCTTTAGCGCTAGAATCCCCTAGAAGCTCCAGCTTCTAGACGTACCCAGATCCAGATTCCCCAAAAGCTCCAGCTTCTAGACGTCCCCAACAATAGAATCTCCAGAAGTCCCAGCTTCTGGACCCTTCCAGCACCAGATTCCCCAGAAGCTTCAGCTTCTAGACGTCCCCAACAGCAGAATCTCCAAAAGCCCCAACTTCTGAACCCTTTCAGATGTAGAAGCTCCAGCTTCTAGACACGCTCAACAGAATTTCTTACCAGAAACTCCAGTTTCTAGATGCCCAAGGCGCGCCAGTCACAGAAGGCTTGGCTTTTGTGGCAGGTTCCGTCAGAAGCTCTGATGGTTTCTCTTTGTTTTGTTTATTTTTCTGCTTTTTATTTCCTTTACTTTAATTAATTCAACTAATTAATTTAATTAGTAATTAGGTTAAATAATTAGCTTAATTAGGATTAATGTCACAAATAATTTTCTCCATGTTTTATTAATTAATTGACTTAATTAGTTTAATTTAGGTTAATTTTTGTTAAACCTTTTTTTCAATTAAAATCAATTAGAATTAGATTTCTTCTCACATTAACAATAACTTTCAAAAATACAAAAAATATTAGGATTTAGGCTTTCACTTAGACCTTTTTTTTTATTTTTCTATTGCATTTTAAATTCGAGAAAGAATGTATAGGTTGCAAGGTTGTTTTCATGTAATAGCGTAGATTTATATTTATGCTTTTACTTTCTGCACCTCTTATTATGTATCTGCCCCAAAGCCATGTAATAGCGTACGGCATTTACTTTCCGCACTTTACATTTTCGCAATTTACTTTCTGCACCCTTTAACTGCTAGTAATTAGGCGTGTATGGCAAGATAAAAACCAATTTAGATTACTATATACAAGATAAAATATCCGAATACAACACATATTTCGCACTTGCACTCCCTTAGGGTATCCTCTCTCGTTGCCTTACGAAAACGGTCATGTCCCTCGAACGTGGGGGTATCTTAGCATAGTTGCCTATAATATATCATCATAGTCCCTTCGAATTAAAGATCATAGTCCCTCGATTGTTGCCTACGAACACATGATCTCGTCCCTCGATTGTTGCCTACAAAAAGTGATGATCGTCCCTACGAATATCCTAAGGTATCTATACAGAGGTTGTATTTAAGTGTTGAACATGTATTTCCCTATTTGCCCCCACTACAGGTCCTTGTAAAGGGGCGTTAGCATTCTGCAAGTTATCGGATACAACTGCTATACTAGGGGTCGACTGATATCCCGTCATTAAAGAATACGGCATTCCGTAAGGGGGATTTGCAGCAATACCAAATCTAGGAATCATTGTGTTTGGAATGGCACTCGTGGCCACCACAGGCCCTGGACTCACCGGTGTGGTTTAGGGCATGAGAATTGATATTGAAGCATTTGGCCCAGAGGCAGTTGTTGTGCTACTTAGAGGGGAAAATGACGCTACTTGTGACACAACTGTGTCGGCAATACCCAACATTCTGGATGGAATTTCATCCACGTTTGACGAAGATGCGTGGTTTGTCATTTTAACTGTACGTTTCTTAGTGGGTGGCGGTTTCTTATTTGCTGAATTTCCACTCCTAAGTTTCATACACTTCTGAGACAAACTCTAATAAAATTTCTAACACTTAGCATTGGTCCCACCAGGTGTGGCAATTTGTTTACTGTGGAAAATGGTAAACAACCGTTGGTCCTCCCAGAGTCCTAAAACTAAGGGTTACTAGCGAGATCGACCAGTTGATCTCAAGACGCGTGCTAAGATTTCTGGTCAATTACACTACTTCTGTAAACGAACTAACCTTGGCCCAGAAACGGTTCCCAGAGCCTAAGAAAACAGTGCAATGGCTTTCCACAGAAAAAGGATTCTGACTATTGGTGACTCGTGACCAATAGTGCATGTTATGTTTTGGTGAAATAAAGCTACTGGTGACTCGTGATCAACAAGCAAATAACAGAAGTAAAAATAAAAAGCAATAAAGACATAGTTAAATGTAAAAAGATTGCATTGAAATAAAGTTTGGTGATTCACGTACATCAAAGATTGCGTACTCTTTCTTCCTTTAGCGCAGAATTGAGTAGAGTGTTAGCAAGTAATTTGGTAGTAAAAATGAACACACCTAATTCTAAACATTCTAACTTATTTATAGTAATTTACAGAAATAACCGCTAAAGCTATCAACGATTGAGATTTGATCCTTGGAAGTAACTTCTGCCCACGTTTCATCCTTCATTTGGAACTCATGTCCCACGAACTTCTGAGGCAACTACCCATGATCTCTTTATTTGACTGTTTCCCGCTTCGTGTCTTCAAAGGAACTGCCTTCAGATTCTGTCTACCTCCTTGAAGCACAACAAAATTTCCTAAGTCCACAGCGAACTACTTCGATAGCGGCATCGTCTCGACTAGTTCCTCTTTTGACTCAAATCTCTGTCGATTCGACTATTATGTAACGTGTCGACATCATCTTGTTTTCTTAACGCTATTTTGCTTCTGGTTGACGTAGTTTGGACTTCTAAGCCAAATTTCTAACTAACAAGCATTTCTTCTGAAACTTCTGACTTAGCTTTGTTAAACATCTCCAGAAGCTATCTCTTTCTAAGATTGGTCCTTAAACTATAGGGACCTTTGCCTTTGAATCATTCCCTTAGTTCACTTTACAAAATTTCATCTAACAAAATGCCCCCAGAGATACCATTTTCGACATCTCGACGTTGTCAAACATGAGACAATGGTGTCTATGAATTTTCACTTTGTGCCGGCCTAACCGTTTCCACTACCTTAGTGCTAACAACTTACTGCTCTAGTCTTGTCATGAAATCACGTAATCATGGAAACGTGCACTTTCTTCTCTCGAGAAGTGGGGGCATTTAATGTTGAATCATCATGGCCTAAGTATCAGGCATGGCCCCACCACGCTAGACACTTAATCCCCCTACACGTGTCCTTCGACGGCCACGATTAGAGTCCTGGGGAATTGCCATGAACCCTTTGCCTTTTCACTTTCCCCTTCTTATACCTATAAATAACCATTCTTCTTCTTTCTTTCTCTTTTCTTCTGCATTTTCACTCTCTACTTACCAAACAACCCAAACGAACTTCATCTTCTCCGTTTCAAACCTCCGAACCAGGAAATTAAGAACAACTGCAATCAACCTCAATCACTTGATTTCTTTGTTTTTAACCGTTCAAAGTTTCTGGTTTTGCATTTCAAACCTAAAGAACAATAATTTTTAGGGTTTTCCAACCTCCTCCTCCGTTTCTATCAAAATCCTTGAAACCCTTTCTTAAACCCTTTCAACGCCTTCAACTTCAACAATGGCAGACCAAGATGTTATTGTCACCGCTCCCGCCGCCAGACTCCAGCTTCGCCTTGTTGATGGCAAGCCTTACATCCTGGAGCCACCACTTTCTGAAGAGAAAACCAAAATCTGGCAATCTCAGGTACTTATTCCCTTCAGGCTTGATGATGAATCGCATGCTTTTTTAGGGCCATTACCTTCAGATGTCCCTTATGAAATACACGTAGACGATGAGGGTGCTTTCTTCCCTATCAGCCAGCGTAGTTCTCCATTGATCACTTCAACAAACCCTATTTCATTACAATTTGTTGATAGAAACTTCCGCACTGCCCCTCCCATGTATTGCCCTAAATTTGGGGCTTGGATGGATAGATTGGAGCATCATTAAGGTCAATAATGGAAAGCAATGGGTATCTATGACCTGTTGCGACTCACTCGTGTCGGCACTCGTTACTCAAGTGGCATGCTATTAGCTGCCTTGTATTTCTGGGAAGGATCTACCAACACTTTCCACACCAGGTGTGGTATGATGACTCCTACGCTACTGGATGTAGCTGCCTTAATAGGTGTAAAACCAGCTGGGGTCGTGTTCAACTTCTCTGACCACAAAGTTATCCCCATCAAATTCGACATTGGCGAATCAAAACATCCAACTTATAACAACTTTATTCTTCACCATTGTTGTGACACTGAAGAGGTTTCTGATGACAAACATGTTGCTTTCTTAACCCTCTAGTTGTCTCGTTTTGTGTTTTGTTCGAGGTCAATGCAGATAGCCAAACAATTTGCTCATCTGACTTCAGCGTTGCACAATAGGGAGAATGTTGCCTTAGCTCAATTAATTTTGGCCTCTTTATATTCCTCCATGACCGACGTAGTCGGCCAAATCAAGAATTTTGATCCCACCAATCCAAAGAAGAAGAACGTATTGGTGCATAGACCCTTCTGGCTCTTGCAACTGTGGCTAAATGCCACATTTTTTGCTGACGTAAAGCCTTTTCGACAGAAGAAGGTTTCAGTATCTCAAGACAAGAGTGGGGCCTTATGGCCATGTTACCTTCCCCTTACTCCAACCGACAAGACTTCTCCAACTAACGACGTCTTCAAGATGCTTTTCAATATAATGTTGACGAGGGAGGATTTCACACCGTCGATGGCTCATTTTGCTGATGGCAAAAGTGGGCCATTATGGCTCACTGAGTCCTTTCCCCCTATTGCAGAGAGGCATCAAAAGAGATCTTTGGTTTTTTGGAGACGTTTTTTAACTCCTCAATTTCTGTCAGGTGCTATCACTCAAACGACTCCATATTTGGTAGCTTATCAACCCAACTTGGTAGCTAGGCAGTTTGGGATCTGCCAACTTGTATCCAAATTACTGTATCCATCTCATGAGTTCCTCATGGATGTGTGTGATACGGTGAACTGACTTTGTAGGTTTTTGTATCGCAAATGTGCGAATAGCAAGAGTCGCCACCGACTTTTATTTTTATCCAATTAAGGGAAGGTAAAAGTACAGAAAAAGACCTTCGTTAGATTCTGAGTACGGGAGAATGGTTATGGGAAGGGAAGGTATTAGCACCCCTTTCCATCCGTAGTTATCTACGGGCTCTTAGTTGCTCTAGATCACTTTAAAATTGTGCTTTCTGTGTGTTTGACAAAAATGTTTTGAAAAGGCATTTCGCTTTGACTTTGTAATGATTCATGTAGGAATGTATACAAAGTGTTCAGAAATGTTTCGTTTTGAAAAGAGTTTGAACTTTGAAAAAAGTGTGAGGTGTGAAAAGTATTTTGATAGAGCAAGCAACTAAAAGTCTTATCACCTACTCAGAATTGGTCGTTTTCGTGTTGTTTTACTTTCCTTTAGAATAGCGCTAGCCGTACCATTAGTTGGTAGGTAACTCCATTCGTTGGATGTCAGCGGGACATTCGAAGGGACATCGTATGGTCATAGAAAGCAACTTGTAGGAAGTATCCTAGCACATTCGAAGGGACTATCATCATTTTTCGTAGGCGACAGTCGAGGGTTAAGATCATGTATTTGGAAGCGACATCGTGGGTCTATGATCTTTGTATCGAAGGGACTATGATGATTTGTTTGAAGGCAACGGTGCTAGGATACCTCTACGTTCGAGGGACATGACCATTTTGAATTCGTAAGGCAACGAGAGAGAATTACCCTAAGGGGTGCATGTGTGAAGAGAGTGTGTTGATTCAAATATTTTATCTTGCAAATTAGTGAGCTATGTTGATTATTATCTTGCCATACACGCCTAATTACTAGCAATTTATAGGGTGCGGAAATTAAAATGCGGAATGTAAAGATGCGGAAAGGTAAATCCTACGCTATTACAAGGCTTTGCGGCAGATACATAATTTAAACTTGCGGAAAATTAAAACCTAATTTAAACTATTACATCCCATAAACAGTTACATTATTGGAAAAGAATGAAAACGGTAAAAGAAACCGTCTGAAACGGAATAACCTGTGAAACGATAAGAGAAATCGGAAAATATGATGAAATCGAAATAAGAGAAAATGTTAGAAAAATGCAAATTTTTAATTGGAAAAAATATGACATGCTGGAAATAACATAAATATATTAAAATAATTTTTTGGGATTTTTTAGATGCAATTTAATAATTTAAAATGAATTAAAAGTAATTAAAATGCAAAATTATGAATAAAAATAAATATGCCTGAAAAATTATATTTTTTAATTTATTAAATTAAATAAAGATTTTATGAAAATAATGTAAAAAGAAAAATAATTTTTGATGATTTTTTAATGTAGAAATAAAATTATGAAATTAATTAAAATAGATGCAAAAATATTAAATAATGAAAAATATGAAAAAATATTGAGTTTTGTAAAAGAGAAAAACCAAATGGTCCTAGCATGGTTCGAACTGGAGACATGTGAGAGCATCTCTGAACAGTGAACGCCTTAACCAACTGAGCCAAGTGTGCAAGCTGTTTGGAAACCGGAGCGAGTAAGTTACAAACACGCGTCGCTTTCCAATTGCCTCGTCTCTGCGCCAACGATCGTCTTCTTCGTTTTGAATTTTCAAAAGCTTGCGTCGGCCTTCCTTCGACGCTACAGGCCCTGGCAAAATCAAAAACCCAACATACGTAATATAAATGAATTGTGAATACATGTATCAATTCGTTTTCATCCCCTGATCACTCTGGTATGCCTAGTTTGGTCCAATTTTCCCTGTTTGAAGAAACCCTAATTCGAAACCAGAAAACCAAGCCATGGTGATTTTCGTTCCAGGTCACTAAAATGCAATTGGGCTACCCAGATAGCTTGTAAACTTGATGCTGATCATGAATAAACAATCAAAACTTGTCAATAATGCATAAAAAACAGAAATCGATTTTTTGAAAAATAAGAACAAACCGAAATCGTATTTGTCCGATTCTTGATGGTTTTGGATGATATAAAGGTCTGGATCGATTCTGGAGATGTCAAGGAATGTATTGGACACCTCAAAATCAATTGAAAACGGCTGGAAGTATGATTGCCACTTGCTTGTTTGCCACGGTTTTTTGAGTTCTAGGTTAGGGTTCTTGAGCCAATTTTTTCGTTCTTTCTTGATAGGTATGCATCATATATTTATACTGGATGGATTTAGAATGGTTTTGGGAAAGAATCAATCCACATTCAATGCAAATCAAATTTGATTTTTGTACAAAATCAAATTTTCAAAATTTGATTAATTTTCAATCCAATCTTGCCATATTGATCAAATTTCGAAATTTGCTGGCCTTTGTGAGTTGCTTGGGTCTCAAGGAAGGAATAAAAATCAATTTTGCAATTAATTTTGATTTTATACTTTATTTTTAAATTTAATTTGTATTTAAATGAATAAATTCCAAATTAAATAGAAAAATAAAATAAAAATTCGTGGCATTGGGCTTGGATATTCCTAATTGTATGAGGAATAAGTTTGGATGAAGAAAAAGCAAGCCCATTTGCAAAAAATTTGATTTTTAGAAGCATCTCTCTTTGTGCACTTTTTCAAAATTACCCAACTTGTGAATGGTGTATCTTGCTCATTTTTCCACATTTTTGAGTGTTGTTGGGCTTTTTGAAAATCTCTAAGATTCCTCTAACCAACCTTTTTGGTCTCATCTCAATTGGAGTTTCCATGCTCAATATATCTTCAAAACAAAACGTTGACTTTTTATTGACTTTGAAAATGACCTGTAATGTTTTGAGCCATACCTCTCAAATGAAGCATTTTTTGGACATTCTTGTGAGACATGAAGTTGTAGAGAATTGAATTTCCTTCAAAATGAGAGGTGGTGGAAAATTTTTTGAGAAAGTATGAAGAAGTTATGCTCAGTCAAAGTTCAGTTGACTTTTCACTGAAAAACCCTAATTTGGAAAGTTTGACTTTTGAGCAAATCTTGAGTTTTCTTGATGAATCATGATCAGCCCTTGATCAAATGATGAATGTGACTTCAAAATGAGGATGTTGACCAAAAATCATGAAGTTTGACTGTATGTTGACCACAGTTGACTTTTTGTTCAATACAACTGATTTTCAACCATCTGAGCAATTGTCTGAGGAAACTTGACTTGTGAGGCTTGAAACTTGACATGGAGATTCTTTGAAGCATATGAGGAGGCATGATGACCATTGGAGATGTTGGAAGTCCATCTAGATTTGAGGATAGCCAAACCCTAATTTGGGTTGATTGTCCAGGAGAGGGTTTGTCTGATCAACCCTTGAGGAATCCTTGAGTATGGATGTGTGGGATGTCTTGAGGAAGTAGGAGGGAAAATTTTGGGGTATGACAATGGGCAGTGTTTGAAGCACTACCATTGTATCAAAAAAAGAGACTACTCAGCTAGCCTGAGACTTATACAGCTTCCGGCTGAGTCACCAAAATAGTTTTCCGATTTTCAAAATAGGTCGAGCTTTGAACGTTAAACAAAGCGCTTTATGGGGGAACCCACCATTTTTATTAAAAATCCTATTTATTAAAAGTTTTTAATTTATTTTCATTAAATGTTTTTCCTAAAAAAATTATAAAAATTTTATGTTCTTGTCTATTTTTAGGCATTAGGCCGATGCTGATTTAAAACTATTTTGATTACTTACAAGATTCACATTTCTTCTTCTTCACTAATATTCGTTATGTATTTTTCTGACACTATGCTTGTTGCCTTCGTGAGCAATGCTCAGCAAAGGCGCTATGAGATGCTTGTTCAGAGAGAGATGAACCCCACCAATTTTGTGCACGACCCCACACTGTTCGCATTGGGCATTAGGGAGAGTGTCTGCTATATGTTTAACCATTGGGACTATTTTATTCATCATCAACACCCTACCTACCGCAACCTGATGTTGGAGTTCCTCATTCTTTCCACTACAACCCTGATATTGGTTAAGGATTGGTCAGAGGGTTGGTTTCATTCAGGTTGTTTGGTTTTACTCACAAGTTCATCATCTGTGAACTTGTTGCTCTTTTGGATTTCCCTGTTAATGTTGATGTTGTCATTGAGATTCCCGATGACAAGTTTATCGACAGCCAGCTTGACTATTTTAGGGGAGAGATATCTGATCTGCGACAGGATAGCTCTATTCCTAGACACTCATCAAAGATTCATAACTCCGCCCTTAGGTATTTCCACATGATTCTGGCGTTTATCCTATTTGGAAAACCTCAGAATGATACCTCAGTGTCCAAGGAAGAGTTGTTTATTATCTTTTGTGTGTTTCAGTCCAGACCAGTAATTGGTGCATCGTTTATGCTCGCTCGTCTCATGACTATAGCCCAGGCTCCTCATGGCCCGATATGTGTTGGTGGCTTAGTGACAATAATCCCTAATGCGTTATTTTTTAGAGGGCCATTGTCCCCTCTGACACCTTCTTGTGACTTTATCCCACTCGACCTGTCTCTTTGTTTTAATGTTGGGATGATCAGATACTTAGAGCTGAATTAGTTTTAGTTGCTGATTCATCACGGTCCAATCTACGACTTCACGCTTCCTGACATTACGCGATCCAATGTGCACGACAAGAAAATTGGATTTATGACCTGGAATGAATAGTTGAGAATGACATAGAAGAATAAGAGTCTGATCCTTTGACATCGCCCTATTATTATGACCCTCCAGTAGGATTGGACGAGTCTGACCCGGAGATGATCAAGATGATTAAGTTGATAGAGGCTGATCCTGTGACACAACCTCTACTCGACTGCCACCTTGCTTGGGATCCACCCACAACTTCTTCTGTCGCTATTTTCCATGTTCCTAACACTGATTACATTGCTTCTATCGATTCTCTCATGATGGAGCTTGCTTTTATTCGTTAAAATATTACTACCCTCTGCAAAGATTTTTATGGTTTCATGGAGCTAGCTACGGCCAATCTAGATCACCTTTTTCAGCAGTTTAATTCTAGAGGTGGCTGATTTATGTTTTTAGAATATTGAGGGCACTATTTTTTTCTAAGTGTAGGGGGGAGTGCTTATTTAGGATTTCTAGTTTTTAATTAGCATCATTTGTTATTTCTTAGTTAGACTTGTTTTGGTAATTTATTCTTCGGAGTTTTGTTTATTCATTTATTTCGGTATTTTTAATATCAGTATTTATTTTCCATTTATTTGTGTTATCAGTATGAAATCCTCATTGTTCTCTACTATTATATATTGTGTTATTTGTTAGAACATAGTTTGGATCTACATCTTCTAAAGAGGTTTTGATGATAACAAAATCTATTGATAACAATTATGTTCTGACTCTGATAGATAAAAAGTTTGTATAAAATATTGTTGTATTCTACTTGTTAATGTGTACAGATGAAGTTCTTGTTCTGGAAGAAAAAGAAGAACAATTTACGTTTTTGATAGTAAGAAGAAGTTCTAAATGATAAGAAAGATACACATATAAAAGAAGCCTTCAAATTCTCACGCTCATTAGAAGAAGTTCTTCTCAGTCCAAGTCACTCTTCTGAAAGCACCACGTTGCATCTTAAACTCTGATAATTATTATTCTGACTGCATTTCATACCTTGTTCTGATGCGTTACTAGACTCAAATGGAAATATTCAAAGTAACGGTTATTTGCAGACAAGATCTATAATTATGGAAAGGAACACTTAATGCATTTATCAGCATTCCTTTTGTAAACTCTGGTGACTCCCAACGGATCAAATTAATCACCTATATAAAGGAGCATCACCTTCAATCTTCGGTCGTAGAATCTCACTCCCTCAAAAAAACAACTCAAAAGCTTACATCATATTTTCTTTAAAGTTTTTTTATAATTTTCTGTGTCTAAATAGTGTATACATCACAGTTGTGATATAGCTTGTAAGAAGCATTGTTAACACATATTTTTGTTGTAAATTGTTTATACCTTGAGAAACCAAGTTGTTGTTAGATCTCAAGAAGACGTTCGCAGTTGTCATCGTGGTTGTAATCAAAGATTTGATTAGTGGATTAAGACCTCGTTGAGAGAGGAAAATCACCTTGACGGGTGGACTAGAGTAGTTTGAGTTCAAACGAACCAGGATAAAAATAATTTTTTCAAATTGTTTTAAATTCAAAACCCCAATTTAAAGCCCCTTTTCTTGTGTTTTTCAACCTTCAATTGGCATCAGAGCGCCTGGTTCTGGGTGCTAACACTTAATCGTGTCATATAAAAGATCCAGCTAGAAAAACACAATGGCAGAACATGTTTAGAATAACAATGATCACCATGAAGACAAAGACAGAATCAGCGGCAGACCCCTATTGTTTGATGGAGAAACCTTCGATTACTAGAAGGACAGAATCGAAAGTTTTTTGTGGCTCATGACGCTGATCTCTGGGACATGGTAATAGATGGTTATACTCATCATGTTGACGCAAGTGGTCAGAAGATTGAAAGGAAGAAAATGCCAGGTCAGCAGAAGAAGGAATTCAAAAATCACCACAAAGCTAGAACTATCCTCCTAAGTGTTATCTCTTACACTGAGTATGAGAAGATCATAAATAGAGACTTAGATAAGAACATCTTATACTCCTTAAGAATGACACAAGAAGGCAACACGCAGGTCAAAGAAACAAAAGCCCTTGCTCTCACTCATAAGTACGAAGCATTCAAAATGGAGGAATATGAAACTCTTGAAGCAATGTTCTCAAGGTTTCAAATTCTGGTATCTGGTCTAAAATTTTTGGACAAAGGATATTCCATTGCAGATCATGTAAAGAAAGTCATCAAAAGTCTACCCAAGAAATGGATACCCGTGGTGACAACTCTTCAGCTTGCAAAAGATCTGAACAAGATCTCTCTGGAAGAACTCATCAGCTCATTAAGAAGTCACGAGATATAATTAGAAGAAGATGAGCCCCAGAAGAAAGGTAAGTCAATTTCTCTTAAATCTAACAAAAAATATGATTCTAAAGCTTTTCAGGAAGAAGAAGAAAACTTTAAAGGATCATCGTTATAACAAGATGAGCTATCTCTACTCTCCAAAAGAGTTCAATAACTCTGGAAGAATAGACAGAGTAAGTTTAAACATCCCAAAAGATCTTGCAACTTCTCTGATTCATCCTCTAGACACAAAAGTCAAGAAGCAAAGAAGTTGTATGCTATGAATGCAAGGAACCTGGTCACTACGAAAGCGACTGTCCTAAGCTTCAGAATGAGAATCCGAAGAAGAGGTTTGACAAAGAAAAAAAGAAAAGTCTTATGGCAACACGGGATGACTCAGATTCCTCTAAAGCATCGTCAGAATTAGAAAATGAAAGAGTCAATATAGCTTTAATGGCCAACGTAGCTGACAACTCAGATTCCTCTAAATCTGATTCTGATACTGAAGAGGTATTTCCAAATTTTGTTGTTAATTTCTCTAAAGCTGAATTAGGAGAAAGCTTATCTGAAATACTTGAAAACTATCAGAAGCTTCAAATCAAATACAAGAATCTGAAATGGAATCTTGTATCTGATTCTGAAGGTACTAAGAAATTTGAAACAGGAAATTCTTAGCTTAAAGAAATCATTTCTAAACTAAAAATTGTAAACTCTATTTTTAAAGAAAATCTACAAAAAGCTCAAAAAAAATCTATTTCAAAAGTTCTAATAATATTATAAAAGAATATGACATTGTTTTTCAAGAGTCTCTTACTAATAGCATAGACAGAAGCAAGATGGCTCCAATGATCTATAAAGTTAGAAGAAATAGTAGAAAAGGTTTAGGATATGTGCCTTATGTTTATGGACAATGAGCAATGGGCATGGCACACACGATTGGGACATGTTAGTATGAGAAGAATATCTCAGATTAACAAGCTCAATCTAGTCAGATGACTTCCAAAATCGAAGTTTAGCTCAGATGCTCTGTGTGAAGCATGTCAAAAAGGTAAATTTTCTAAACCTCCTTTTAAATCAAAAAATGTTGTTTCTAACTCTAGCCAATAGAACTTTTGCATATTGATCTGTTTGGACCAGTGAAAACTGCATCCATCAGTGGAAAGAAGTATGGATTGGTGATCGTAGATGACTATAGTAGATGGACATGGGTAAAGTTCTTAAGACACAAGGATGAGTCACACTCTGTGTTTTCTAACTTCTGTAATGCAGTCTAGAATGAAAAAGAGTTTAGAATTGTATAAGTTAGAAGTGACAATGGTGGAGAATTTGAAAATAAATATTTTGGAAAACTTTTTAAGAAAATGGTATTTCTCATCATTTTTCTTGTCCTAAAACTCCACAACAAAATGGAGTTGTAGAACATAAAAACAGAACTTGACAAGAAATGGCTCGAACCATGATCAATGAGACTAACATTGCTAAACATTTCTGGGAAGTAGTAGTGAACACATCATGTTTTATCCAGAATAGAATCTCTATAAGACCTATTCTAGAGAAGACTCCTTATGAATTGTGGAAGAATAGAAAGCCCAACATTTCCTATTTTCATCTATTTAGATGTACTTATTTCATTCTGAATACAAAAGATTATCGAAATAAATTTGATTCTAAGGAACAAAAGTGTTTAATGTTAGGATATTTTGAACGCTCAAAAGGCTACAGAGTATATAACACTGAAACACGAATTATGGAAAAATCTATTAATGTCATATTTGATGATAAGCTTGGCCCTCAAAAGTCAAAACAAAAATATTCTCTTGCAGATATAGAAGTTCAAATTTTGAGATCAGAAGATGGTCCTGATAAAGAAACAGGTTCTGAAGAAACATCTGAAGAACCCATTCAGAAGAAACCATCCAGAAGCAGCATAGCTCATCCTGAAGAAATGATTATGGGAAAGAAAGATGATTCAATCAAAACTAGATCAACATTCAGAAATTCTGAAGAATCTCTCATGGGTTTGATGTCCTTGATTGAACCAACTTCTGTAGATGAAGCTCTTCAAGACAATGACTGGACCATGGCAATGCAAGAAGAGCTAAATCAATTCACCAGAAATGATATATGGGATCTTGTACCCAAACCAAAAGGTTTCAACATTATTGGAACTAAGTGGGTCTTCAGAAACAAGCTTAGCAAACAAGAAGATGTATTCAAAAACAAAGCTCGACTGGTAGCATAAGGTTATAGTCTGCAAGAAGGGCTAGACTATACAGAAACCTTTGCTTCAGTCGCCAGATTAGAATCTATCTGACTTTTAATTTCATATGTTGTCAATTACAGTATCACACTTTATCAGATGGATGTAAAAAGTGACTTTCTAAATGGTTACATTGATGAAGAAGTATATGTGCATCAACCCCCTGGTTTTGAAAACTCAAAACATCCAGATTTTGTTTATAAGCTCAAAAAATCTTTATACAGTCTAAAACAAGCTCCTAGAGCTTGGTGTAACACAGTGGGAGAACTAATTTGTTTGTTTTGCGTTTTATCTCAAATGTTGCAGATAGCAAGAGTCGCCATCGACTTTTCTTTTATCCAATAAAGGAAAGGTGAGAATAACAGGAAAGACCTTTTATCAATTCTGGGTACGGGAGGTAATTATGAAAAGGGAAGGTATTAGCACCCTTTCCATCCGTAGTTATCTACGGGCTCTTAATTGCTTAGCTCACTTTATGAAAACTTGCTTTCTGTGTGCGTGTGTGATTTGGAAAATATTTTGAAAAGTATTTCTCTTTGACTTCGTAATGATTCTTGTATCAGTCCTCAAGAATGTATACAAAGTGTTTGGAAATTTTTGTTTGAAAATTTAACTTTGTAATGATTCTCGTATGAATGTATAGCGATATCCATACCATTAGTTGGTAGGTAACTCTATCTATTGGATGTAAAGGGACAGGCGCAGGGTCATTGAATGGTCATTGAAGGCAATAATGTAAGGATACCTTAGCATTTTGTAGATACGATAATCACTTATTTGTAAGCAACAACCGAGGGACGAGATCATTTATTCGTAGGCAACATCAAGGGTCATCAAGGGACTGTAATCTTTGTGATGATTTTTAATCGAGGGTCTTTGCTAATGGTACCCCTACGTTCGAGGGACATGACCATTTTTATTCCGAAGGCAACAGAGAAGAAACCCTAGAGGGTGCAAGTGTGACAATAATGTGTTGATTCAGATATTTTATCTTGATTGTTAGGGTGACCTAATATTGATTTTATCTCTTATCATGAAATCCTATTAGCCATACATCTATGCACTGTATATGTACAGGAAATAAAGGTGCGGAAAGTAAAAAGTGCGGGAAAGTAAATCCTAAGCTATTACAGGGCTTTGGGGCAGTTACATAATAGAGGTGCAGAAAGTAAATGTGGAAAGTAAAACCCTAATTAAGCTATTACATCCTGTGAGCAGATACATGATTGAGAAAAAATGCGAGGAATTGTAAATCTACGCTATTACAACTTGGAAGCAGTTACAATAATAAGAAAAGTATCGAGAGGCAGAATAAATCGGAACAAGAGATAATATGTTAGGAAAATATTTTTGTGTTAGTAAAAAAAAAGAATTTGAAAATTAGTAAAAAAAGTTTTAGGGTTTTTAATAGAGAAAACTATTTTTTGTGAATTTTTGGGTTGATTTTAGTTAAGAAAAAAAATTAAAGTTTAATTCTAAGGTTAATTAAACAATTAATTTAAAATAATAGAAAAAAGAAAAAAAATTTATGACAAAAATAAAATAAGAGTTTTTAAAATCTAAATCTAAGAGAGAAAAAATTTATGACAAAAATAAAATAAGGGTTTTGATGGTATTTTATAAAATTATTAGAAAAAGAAATTAATAAGAAAATATGAAAATTGGGTTAGTGAAGAAAAATTGGCAAAAAATAGGATGAGGGAGGTTGGGTTCGAACCCAGGACCCTGGGGTGAACAACCTCCACGTGGTAACTATCTGAGTTGTACCTGCCAAGTGATAAGGAAATGCAACGAAAATAATATAAGGGAAATCAGGTTTTTGAATATTAAAAAAAAAAAAGAACGCCCGTCAAGACTCTGTCCATGTTAGTAGCATATGACCTGCAAATCATAAACTCGAAATACGAAATATAAATGAGATGTGAGACCATAAATCGATTGGATTGGATTCATTGAACACAACCATGCCCTTAGTTTCGTCCAATTTTGGCTATTTCGTGAAGCCCTAAATTAAAGCTTGAAACCCTAGCAATGATGAAAGCTTCGATCTGCACTTAAACTTCAACCAAACTATCCAAAAAACATCGAAACTTCATCATAAACACAAATGTATGGTTAAATTCAATTAAATATGCATGAATATGTGAAATCGAAATTGAAAAATATGAGATAAATCGTGATCGTGTTTTCTGAATTCTTGATACTTTGGTTGATTGTAAAGGTCTGCAACGCTTCAGAGGAGGTCGAGGAAGATAATGGAATGCGTGCTTGGAATGGCTTGAATTGATGCAAAACTTGGTCTACCAATAGCTTGAATGCCACGGTTTTTTCAAGTTTGTTTAGGGTTCCTGGAGGCAATAATTCGTCCTCTGATTATTAGGGTTCAATGTGCATATATATAGAAGGATTAGGTCAAGTGATTGCAATCGAATCTATTCCAATTATGGTGATTGAGATTTGATTGAGATTTGATTGAAAATTTGATCAAATCTTTCTATTTTGGCATCAATCTTCTTCCAATCATGTTTAAATGAATATCTTGAGATCCAAGGATGATATTTGATTGATTTCTTATTGCAAATCAAATCACATGCGCCTCTTGTCATTTATTTGATATTTTACTTGATTTATTTTGAATTTAAGTGAATAAAAATAAAAAATAAATGAAATAAAAATCTTGGACATGCACCAATGGGCTTAGAGGTCCTCTAACATGATATATCCCCGTTCACATTTCAAAAAATAGACCCTTTAATTAAAAAGGTCAAAATTGCTCAATTGACATTTCATGCATTTCTTCAAATTTCCCAAACTTTCCCAAGTCATAACTTACTCAATTTTTATCTTTTCAGGGTGTTCTTGGACTTTTTAGAAAGCTCAAGATGTCCTCTAAGAGATCCTTTTGGTTTCATCTTCATTGAAGCTTCCATGATCATGTACACTTCTTTGGAAAAAGACGACTTTTTGTTGACTTTTAGAAGGACCTATAATGTCTTGATCCATATCTTTCAAATGAAGCATTTTTGGTCAAAGCTTGTGAGACACAAAGTTGTAGAGAATTGAATTCTCTTCAAAATGAACTTTGCTGGAAAAATTTCTGATAAGGTATGTGAAAGTTATGCTTGGTCAAAGTTCTGTTGACTTTTTATCAAGAAACCATAATTTAGAAACTTTGACTTTTGATCAAATCTTGAATTTTCTTGATGAATCATGATCAAAATATTGATGTTGGCCAAAATATGATCAAATGATGAATGTGACTTCAAAATATTGATGTTGGCCAAAAATGATGAAGTTTGACTATATGTTGACCATAATTGACTTTTTGTCCAATACAATTGATTTCCAACCATCTGAGCAATTGACTAGGCAAACTTGACATGGTGATACCTTGAGACACATGAGGAGGTATGATGATCCCTTGAGGAAATGGAAACCATCTTTGACTTGAGAGAATCAAAACCCTAGTTGTGGGTTGATTGTTTAGAAGAGGGTTCATCTGGTCAACCCTTGAGAAATTCTTGAGTATGGAGATGTGGATTGACTTGAAAAATATAAGGGAAAATTTTGGGGTATAACACTTGGTATGAAAGACTAAGTAATTTTATTTTACAAAAAGATTTTACCAGAGGGAAAGTGGACACAAATTTATTATGTAAGTCATTTAAAAATGATATTCTGATATGTCAAATTTATGTTGATGACATAATTTTTGGTTCTATTGAAGTCCCCCTTGGGAGAGAATTTGCTAAGTCTATGCAAGCAGAGTTTGAAATGAGTCTCATGGGCGAACTCAAATTCTTTATGGGAGTTCAAATAAATCAAACCTCAGAAGCAACTTACATACATCAGAGTAAGTATGTTAAAGAACTTCTGAAGAAATTTGACATGTCAGATAGAAAACTTGCTAAAACTCCTATGCATCTCATGTGTATCTTGGAAAAGGAAGAGGTAAGTAAGAAATTAGATTAGAAGATCTACAAAGGTATGATTGTCTCTCTCCCATAATTAACTGCTTCAAGACCTGATATTTTAAACAGTGTTTGTCTATGTGCTAGATTCCAATTTGATCCTAGAGAAACTCACTTAACAACTGTTAAGCGAATTCTCAAGTATCTGAAAGGTACTACTAATCTTGGTTTGTGTTATAGAAAATCCAGAGGATATAAACTTGTAGGATATTGTGATGCTGACTTTACAGAATAGAGAGAAAAAACACTTCTGGAAGCTGCCAATTTCTGGGAGAAAATCTGATATCTTTGTCAAGCAAAAGGCAATCCACCATTGCACTATCAACTTCAGAAGAAGAATATATAGTTGCAGCTGGATGTATCACTCAGATGCTCTAGATGAAAAGTCAGCTTAAGGACTTTCAGATATTCGAGAGTAACATCCCTATCCTCTATGATAATACTTCTACTATTTGCTTATCTAAAAATCCTATTTTACACTCTAGAGCTAAACATATAGAAATTAAACATCATTTCATTAGGGACTATATTCCAAAAGGGAATTCTCTTATTAAAATTTATTGACACAGACCATCAATGGGCTGAAGTTTTTACAAAACACCTTTCTGAAGATAGGTTCAATTTCATTCTAAGACATCTCAACATGGAATTATGCCCAGAATGAACATTTTAATTCTGTATGTTTATCCCTCGGAGTATTATTTTTTTTGTGAACATATGATCAATTGTCCTTAAGAAGTGAGAAGAGTAAATGAATCAGAATATATCAAGAAGATCTGAAAGATGATTCAGCTCGAGATAGATGCATGCAGTTCACCAAATCAACATTTGTCAAACCTAATCACTAAGTCATTCTCAGAAAATGAACACGTGCTCAAATTCTGATAGAGTGAAACGGTTGAGTTGATGCATTGAGGCGCTGGTCACATCGGTAACTGTTCTCTAAATCTTCACACTATCTCCCGTGTCAGCAATCATTATGTTTCTTAATCATTATTTTTTTCGCATTAAATTTAATTAATTGCATGTTTTCAAAAAAAAATTCTATATATACTCAACGTTTAACTCTTTTTCAAAACCATCGTTTCAAAACCGTTATTTGCATTCTTCTCTTTTGAAAACCCTTATTTTAAAATTATCTCCTTTCTTTTCTCACACCCTACTTCTTGAGAACATTGTCTTCATAATCACCCCAACAGGAATAGCAACAACATCCTCAACCCATCTCCAATGAGGAAGTTTTCACCGACCCTCACATAACACTTCTCACTCCTTGTAACAATCTTGAAGTTCACTATGAATTTCTTGTGGATTTTTAAAGCATGAAGGAAAACGGGAATGATCTCCTTGAAGAAGTGGAATTTCAAGGGTGGTCTCAATATTTTGATTGCTTGATTGGTCTAGTTTTTCTAAAGTTAATAAAGGAATTCTGGATTCACGCTTTAGCCTCTCAAAATTAGTTCATCTTATATGTTTTGGGGAATAAAATAGTCATTACTGAAGATCTAATTAGGAAACTTATTGGTCATGACGATAATGGAGTCAAGTGTACTGATATGGCTGAGAAAATAGGATATGACCTAGCTACAGTTTCTCAAGTAATTTTTACTTTTGGGAAACCGTCAAACAAAACCAAGGATCTTAAGGACCACTTCATAATTTGGGCCAAGATAATTTTGGGGTGCATCAATCACAGAAAACCATCAAGCGCTGCTGACTATATCAACATTGATCATCAGTTCCTCCTCTACTTTATTGCAACAAAAACAAAAATTCATCTTCCTCACAGTCTTTTCAATCATCTGAAAACAAGCGTCAAGGAAACAAGAGAAGGAGAAAGAACCAAAAGAGACTGGATTCCTCTAGGAAGGCTTATTTCAGATATTCTGAGAGAGAATCAGTTGATCGATCGTCTGAGTGAAGCCAAACTGGTAGATGATCTGAACCCAATTGTTGGAAAGCCTCTCAATGCAAAACATCTCAAGAAGATGAAAATCATAACCTCTCTCAAAAAGAAACCCACAACTATGATGAACGAAAATTTCTCAGTCAGAAGAATCCCTCTACAAGACTTCCTTTTGTTCTCAGATATTGATGCTACGAGACCGGATATAATTTGTCCCTATCTGCAAGCTTGCAAAGAAGATGGTACAAATCCTAATCTCAATATCCCAGATCTTCATCAACCAGCTCCATATGTTTATCTCGGTAAGTCCAAGAAGAGGAAAGCAGTTGATGATGGCACCTCTCAGAAACAACAAAGAGCTGCCAAAAAAAGAAAGGTACCTCATCTTTTGTTTTTGTTTTTGAACCAAATTTGACATCAACATCTGCTCCAATTTCAGCTCCCAAAACTTCTATACCAAAAAATTCACCCTAAACTCTTGATGACTTTGATATTGAAATAGATACCTATGTTCCTGTTTCTGAACCAATAACTCATCCTCAACCAGAACTTGCCAAATTTCTGTCTGATATTGAAACATTTGACTCTTCCCTTGAAACACAACCAGAAAATGCCAGCTCTACTACTCCACAGTCTCCTCATGCTCCCCAACTAGATAATCCAAAAGAATCTTCTGAACCAACACCAAAAGATACCATCGCTATTACTCCACAACAAACTCCTGCTCCCTAACCAGAAAATCCAAATGTTCCCTCTGATCCCTCACCAAAACTAAACTCCATTATCCCCGGAATCACCTACCCTCTCAACACCTCACAACCAGAACACAGTTCCTTCACCATTCTAGATCTTTCATCCCCTTATGAATCCACTCCTCCTAACTCTCCAAACTCTCCGATTATCCTCACAGACTCTCCATCACCTCAAAAATATCCAGATAATTCCCTCAAAACTGTCATTGATCTTGATACCTAGAATTACGTTCTGACTGCACCAAACAAAATAGAAGTTCCCAAACCAAAACCCCAACCCTCCAAGCATATGTTGGTGATTCTTTATTGGCTTTTAGAACAGAAATCCAATCCTGGGTTGATTCTCTAAAGCAGTCTACTTTGGATATTCTGAATCCAGCAGCGTCTGACTACCTCTGGAATTAGTTCAGAAAATGTTTTATGTCTGAATCTAAGAGGCAAAAGGAGCTTTGCTATGGTCTGGATCAGCAGAAGTTTGGTGAATGGCTAAATTTGTTTGAGGAACATGTTTCTCAGCTTAAGGACGCCCATAATCTGACCTAACCAATGCTCCTTGGGAATCCATAGCAGCATCAGCATCTCTCCAAAAACCTGAGTCTCAACCTCTGGTTATTTTTCAAGACAAAGGGAAATTTGTTGTCGAATCCTCTGAACCTCCTACTATTGAATCTCTTGCAGCTGCTGATAAGGATGCTTCTCCAGCAACACACTAGAATGAAACCATTAGTGTATACAATTGTTATTTAAGATAACATGTAAAGTTATTGTCAAAATCTCAACGCCAGATGTAGAAACATTTGTTGTTCTTACATATGGGTGGAGATTAAGTGGAAGCATCAAAATCAAAATCTTTTGATTCATGCATAGGAACATATGAGTCATATAACTCAAAGTTATAGGTTGAGAAAGTGTCTTCTTCATAATCAAATTAGATCACAAGAACTCTATCTGAACTAGAAGAGGTTTCGACTTCAAATTGTTTAAGAAACTCATCAGTTTGGTTTATGAAGGAAATAATGGGTTTAGATGTGGTGGAAATGATTCTGTTAAGAGGTTAAGAGTATAAATATAATGAAGTTGAGGGAGAGGGTGTGGGAGTAGAAAATATTACATGGTTCTGACAAGATACTCTAGTACAAACCTTTCTTGAAGAACTATTATCATCTTTAGAGGAAAAATTTCTTTTCTTTTGAGAAGAAGAAATCTTAGGTTCTTCAGGAAGAATGTCAGCATAACTACTTATTTTGGCATGGTCATAAATACTTCTGATAAATTCAGCAGAGAAGAAATTTGAGTGATCTTGGAATAGCTTTACAACAACTTGAGGAGACATGGATGAAATATGATTGAGATAGGGTAGAGATTTGTTGTTGTAGTTGTGTAACAAATTCCCTCGGTATTTTCAAAAAAACCAAGCAGAAACATATTTTCTTTTTTAATAAGATAAAAAGAGGTAATAAGTTCCAAGAAAATATGATAAATGATAAAAAAAATTGAAAGTAACATGTCATGTTTTCATGTCAATTTTTTACAAGTCAATATTTTTGTGTGCAATTTACAACATGTTTAGGAATAAATTTCCTAATTTTTCAACCAAGGAAAGCAATGTTGCTTATTTTAATTGGCAACATAGGAAGGTTATTCCAAAAATATAACAACAACAACATCAACAATATTGTGTGAGATAAATTTAAAAGGCGGAAAAATGTTTTGTTCAAGATTGAAGAACATTGAAGTTTTGTTTTCCGTCTTGCAATTCATCCCACAAGAATGGTAAAATCTATTTAACGAGTGATTTTATAATATTATGATTATTTTATCCTTCGGTTATTAAGAAAACTGAAGGGATAGATCATTTAATTTACAGTTATAACGAAATAAAACATAAACTATAATAGTTGAGATTCAAAGCGTGTCTCGAATTCTCTTTTCCCTCATTGTTATTAAAAACTGAGGTAATATATTGTTTTTATTTTAATAAAAAAAAATAAAATATGGCACATCTTGGCTTTATACCTCTATTTATTTTTCTGAGGTGAAAGCTTTGTCATGAAATGTATTATTTGTAGTAACGTGTTTGCTTATACTTTTTGTCCAAAGGATGTGAATGCTATATTAACTTTATTATGTAAAGTGTTGGATTCTTGTTTGGTTAGATCCTTCCTTACTTTAGCTTTTATTTTATGCCTTAGGATAGTCTCTCCATCTCCTCCCATTCTTCAATTTTCAAAACCTTATCATCCTTTTCAAAATCTTATTTTTTTTCTAACTCGAACCACTTTCATAATAAAACCTGTCTTTGTCAAGTGAATTTTCAAATTTCTTTTTCTTAATAAAAGCTTCAAAACAACTAAGAATATCAAAACATTTTCAAAATTAAAGGAGGAAAGACTTGAGTATCTCATACTTAAGGGACCCACTTATGATATTTCTCCTAACAAAAACACAAACTTCATTCAAACGTTTTTGTGCTCTCGTGCACCTTTTCTCCATTAAAATGTTTTTCCAATATTATACATGAGTCATTTATAGTCGAGATGCAATTCGTCTATCCCCGTGGTTGTTAAGATGTGAAATTCTCCACTCGAATACTAGAGGTGTGTTCAAACCCTCTCTCATGTTGATGCATTGTCCATCTTTTTAATACTTTCTGGGAACTTAGTTAGGCTTCTTCTCCTAAAAATGATGACTCGTCTCTTCATTTAAAATCAATCAACGCATATAGTTTTTATTCGTTGTTAGAAGAACTATGACGCTCTGATTCTTTTGAGATACATAGACAAAGGGTTATAAAACCGAGGCGAGCGCAATAATAAAAAAAATTATTTTTGTTTGTTAATAATTTATTCATTTATTTTCTTTAGCAAGTAAGTCTTTAGATATACACACTTTTTGATTAGAACAAACATAGTGGATCCTGTGTGATATAACAGATGCTTAAGGTGCTAATACATTCTCTTTGCATAACTGACCTCCGTACCTTGATCTCTATTTTATTTTGGGTTTTATTGCTCTTTTCCCTTTTCCCTTTGGAAACAATAAAGTGAGGTGACGATTTTCACTTTGTGAGTTAAGTCATTTAATAGATTAGTCACAAGTTTTTATCGCTACATGACAAACTAATTTGAGTGGGTCTTTCTCTTGTTTTCCATCTTGGTGGCTTTTATTTTCAGCCTTCATCCGTTTTTCTCTAGGAACTTGGTTTGGTATTTTTCCTTTGAAAATTTAAAAACAGAGATAATGGTGAATGTAGAGTTCAACGATGGACTTGTATTATATGATTATGAGTCTTAAAACACATTAATGTTAGTTAATTTTAAAACAATTTGAGCTTCATTATATTCTGCATGTGTGGTATGATGTCTTCAATGAGGTTTCCAAAGCTTAGGTCATTTTTCCTAAATTCAAGAAGACTCGGTATGGTAATTCTCAATTGTGTATAAAATTTCCACCTCAGGCGTTGTTGCGACCAAGGTATCGCCATCTTATGACAAGGTCTCCTAGGCCGAAGACTCTTGGTAAATCCCTGTTATTGTACTTTGATGTCATTTTTTTATTTATGATATCCTTATTTAAGACATCCTAGTTTCTTTATTATTCTAAGATATCTAATTATTCTTTGCATTTCTCTTTGTTGACCTCTCTAGTGGTCCGGAAGGAAGTCCTCCAACAAAGATCATCTATTTCCACGAGAATTATCGCTTCTGATCTATAGATAATTCAAAAGGGACTCTCTTTTGTAGAAGAATATGGGGTAGTACAATATATCCATAGGACGTGTAAGAGCTCTTCCGCCTAGTTCCCTTTGGAATAATCCACTATCCTTATCAAACCTCTCAGTAAGACCACATTCACCTATTATATCTAACTGTTTGGTTGGGAGGTACTCCAAGGAAGTAAGATTGTGAGCTATATGTAAATCGTCCATTAACTCTTAGAGTTTCCTATCTGTGAATTATGTCTCATTATGTGTTACCCCGATCTCCATGATGTCAAACCTAACGAATAAGTATCTTTTGAAGAAACTCAATATGTTACGGCCCTTAATTTTTACAAATGATTGTGCTTCGATCCATTTTATAAAATAGTCTATCCTAATTATTAGGAATTTAAGTTTCCATAGTTCCAAAGTTCCAAAGTGAAAGGGATTAAAATACACACTCCACATCAAAGAAAAGGCAGTAATGAAAATAAATAGATCATATCTGTTGGGAGCAATGTAGACGTCATTGTATCTTTATAATTTTGGCATTTCTTGAGTTTTATCATGGGGCATTCCCTCAAATTTTGATAGAAGTAATTGGCTCTAAGTTTTTTCTTTACTAAAGTTTGTCCTCCCAAGTGTTGTCACTCTTCTTCTTTGTGAATTTATTTAAGCACTCATACCTCCTTCTTTCGACATACATTTTACCAAGGGATTAATTAACATGTGCCTCTAGAACTAGTCTTGAATTGATGAATATGAGCAAGAATTTCTTCTGATTCTTAACAATTCCTTGTTTTTTTGGAAGCTTTTTGGTCTTCATGTATCTTATTATTGGAGTCATCCAACTTGATGGTAGTTATTCTTATTATTCCACAATGTTGACCTCTTTGTAAATGATGGGGATTTACAACGCAATTTATATCCTAATGATGTGGATGTTTCTATATGGAATTATGTTTCACTTTCTTTCTTGTGGGATGGTTTCTCTACAAATATTTTCCACTTGGATGTGATATCTAACTCATCAGTGGTGGTTTCAATTAGAAAATCTTAAAACACTTCCGCTTCAAGGGACTTTCTTGGCTTGTATGAGATGTTAAACTTTATAAGTTCTATTGCCCACTTCGTCATTTTCCCTGCTAGGTTTGAATTATAGAGTATTTGTCTTATAATCAATTCTCACCATTATGGTATGTGCGAGGAAATATTGTCTTATTTTTTTATTTTCATTACAAGTGTCAGTGGTGTCTTTCTTACTTTTTGGTAACAAACTTTGACACTTGTAAAAATTTCCCAATGAAATAAATTGTGTCTTAGAAAGAGCTATTTTCTCTTACTAATATGACTCCCACAACATTAGGGGAGACATAAAGATAATCAAATAGGGGTTCTACTTCCTTTTGGGATTACAATAACACTTCCTTGAATTTTGTGAATGATGTTACACTCAAGTTTCCATTCAAACATTGTCTTTTCTCATGAGTTTGTAAAATTGTAATGCATGGTGTATTGATACAGAAATATCTCCAAACTAGGTGATTAACATTTCATTTAGCATTTAATTGCCATTCTTGGTTATGGGGGAAACCATATTTACCATTGCTTGACATTTGTTTCGGTTTGCCTCTATCCCTTTTTTTGTGAGGTAATACCTAAGAATTTTCCAAATTTTACTTTGAAATTGAATTTATCAGGGTTCAATTGCATTTCGTCTTTTCTAATATCTCCAAATATAGATTCTAGGTGAGTTGTGTGTTCGTCTTGTTCTTAATATTTTTCAATCATGTCATCCATGTACATTTCAACGTGTCTTCGATTTGGTTTTCTAAAACTTTGTTCATCATTCGCTGATATGTCGCCCTTTCATTTTTTAGGCCAAATGACAAGACTTTGTAACATAATTCCTATTTGAATGTCATAAAGGTAGTCTTATTGCGGTATAAGGGGTCCATTTCTTTCTGGTTATACCCATATTAGGCATCCATATAGAGCGAGCTTGGATCCAAATGAGTTGTCAACAAGTTTATCGATGTTGGGATTGGATACGATTTTATTTAGGTACACTAATTAAATTTTGAATTCTCTACAAACATGTTCCATTTCTTGTTTGATTTTTGCACCACTACTACATTGGACAACCACTTTGTATAGTTTGGCCCAATTGTGAATCTAGCCTTAAAGAGATCTTTTATTATCACTTCCTTCAGCGTTGGGCCACATACGAGACATAATATCTAAAGGTCAAGTTGTGGTATGATACTTATGGGTTGAGACATGAAATATCCTTTTTCAACCATGCTAATAAATCATGGTTCCTCTATATGCATTCTTCTACCACCTCTCATAAGGATTTGGGTAAATCAATTACTATATTGAAGATTTTTCATGGATCTCCTCTTTTGAATATTACGGTGAAGTAACCCACTGGTTTGAGTCTCTCCATTATTCTCTATGCCTTAGTGGTGTGACTATACCATTTTCTACGACTTCATTGTGAAGTTTCTCATCTAGTCGAAAATCTAGCTCTTATGCTCCTTTGACTATATCATCTAGGGGACGAAGCCCATATATGCTCGCCTGCTTTGTGAGAATGGCTATGAACGAAGCTCGTGATAAGTCAATTTGGTTTTTACAACAATTATTTGGTTCTTTAGAGTGTGGAATTTAACCTTTAAGTGAATGGTTGAAGAACCGCTTCTAAGGTTTTCATTGACACATTTTCGAGGATATGTTCGGATGCTGGTATAGAAGGCAAGTAAAAAGTACGGTATTATTTTTACCAGGTGATATATACCGGTTAGGTTATATCGTACCGTGTCCATAGAGATTGGTTATTGATTCATCGTTCGACAATTCTATTGTTAATGAGTTTGGGAATAAATAGTTGTAAAGAAAAGACAAAAAGTAAATGAACAAAAAGTATAAAGGATAGACAACTTGTCCGGAATGAATGCACAATACCCGTCACAGACTTAAATCTACCGTCCAGTTATACTCAGCCTACGATACCCGTACGTGTCATCACAAACCTCTCACAACCCAAGCTATTTCAAACCCAAATTGAGAGTTCAACCGCATCACCTCGATAGCCATGTCTAGCCTACCTCAACAACACAGAAGTCAACCGTGTGACTCGTAACGACCATCTCTAGCTCAAAACAACCAACATAGAGGCATTAAGCTCAGAAACTCTAAGTAAATGTCTACTCTAAACATATTTCTAGCATTCATAAACTAATAGATAATCATCCTAGGTAAGAATCTAAGCAATCTATGTCTAGCAAAGCTCAAATCCCTAACACAAGGTAAAAACCTAAGACAATCACTAACATAGATTCGTAAAGCAAGCTTTATACAATGCCAAGGGCGACAAATATACATGAGTAAAGAGTAGATATACATACAAACCCAATAAATAGAGCAACACATAGAGAGGAGAAGAGATAAACCACAGATCTACACCTGTTTGTCAGTGCCAATAGAAGAGCAATCCACCTTCAATCATTCATGAGCAAGCCCTAATGTTGTTTTCTAAGCTAATCTATCAAAAATAAAGGTTGATGGAAATGGGGATCAAAATCCACCTCAAAACCATAACCTAAAAGAGAAGAAAAATGAATTTATAAAATAAAACACATACGACCGTGCTCAGTAGCGAGGGCGCGCTCAGCGGCCTCCATTAATATTTACACCTAAACCAACATAAAGGCCGCTCAGCGGGCTCAAAATTATCTCTCTATCGAAACAGTACCAAAGCACTCAACATGTTCCAAAACGCGCTGAGTGGACTCGCGCTGAGCAGACTCGCGTTGCGCGGCCTCACAGCACTCGGCGGCCTCTCCTGAGCAAAAATGGTCTTTTATTCATGAAACTGCGTCTTCGGAGTCGTGTCTTCGAAACTTTATTCCTCGATGCTCCAACACGCACAAGTACCTACAAAAATACATTAAAACTAATCAAATGGTACATTATGTACACAAAATACAATAAAACGTATTTGCAACAAAAAAATAGGGTTATTCAACAATTATTAACAAACAAGAACTATTAAGTGCCACAAAACATATATACAAAATAACAACATTTTGGCACTTATCACCTCTCCCGAACTTGACACATTATTTGTCCTCAAACAAAGTCAAGTAAACCTAAATAAACAAAAGATGATAATCAAAGAATGACGAATCAACAAGGTTTAAAACAGAAAACAAATATATGGTTCAAATGAAAACGTACACGACAAATACATACTTACCACCATACTACAACAATAACATATAAACGAAACAAATCCTAAGTACAAAAATCATGCAAAACATTCTAAAATAAAACAAGCTCAATCATGAATCACACCTAGCAAAAATTCATCGGTAGATAAAGAACACGCAAAGGTTAGGTACTTTTGACACTAATCCAACAATCTTGCAAACAAAAGACTAAATTATGCATTCATCCAAAAGCTCAATTGAAAATAAAAATGCAAGAATCACAAGGGCTTTTCAAGGTTGTAATGTGGCTTGGTTAACAAATATGTGATAAGTCCTAAAGCTAATAGAAACAAAAACTTGCCTAAACCTAAGGGAGTGATCAACTCACAAAGTTTCAAACAATACAATTCCAATCAAACTTCTTCTTCATCACAAATTATCAAACCAAAACACCTCACTTATTAACACAACACTATTCATACTCTTTTTTTTTTCTTTTTCAAAGCTTTTTCTCTTTAATTTCTTTTTCTAATCTTTTTCTTTTTCACATTTTTTTTCTTTCTTTCTTTTATTTTTGTTAACCTCATACCAATCACAATATATGTACATAAACATTCCTCTCCCCAACTTGAATCCAACCTACATCATTATGTGAATACTCCATACTTTCTAAGACAAGGTAAAAATTCATACAACAACATATAGTTGAGGGTTCAAGAAATAAAGAAATCAACATCCATACAAAAAAGGTGAATTCAACACTCATAGACATGCATCAAGTTCAAATAAACATGGATATTGATAAAATCTCAAAGGGGGTAACAAAGTTTCACACACTCACAAGATGGATTGAACATTTGGCCAAGGTAGTTGTGCTCAAAATCAAATAAAATGCCTTGATCATTTTTATGCAATCATACAATCGACAAAAAACAAAAGATTAAGCATAATAAAATCCAGCTAAAACAAGAATGTGGCCTCTAACATATGTAAACAAAGGAAAGCTTCCTCACATTTATGGGTAAAAAGGGAACTAAAGTGATTCAATTCATTAGCAAGTAATGCAAAAAGAATGAATGACATGGTAATTATACAAATGATAAATTTCCTAAACATGTTATGCTATAGAAAGCGATAAGCGAGTACTTGACGTGTACCAACTTTGAAATTATCATTACCATACATCCGCAAGTTGAAACGATTTAACGCAGAAAATTACCAAATGTAATCTCAAGCTACCAGACCAAAATTTGAGTCCAAACAACAGAAAAAGAATTAGAAAAATAAAATTTACAAAATTTACAACCAACAAAACTCCTCAAGCTAAACACGACAAGCTTGCGGAAATCACAATTTGACACAACAAAACAAATGGGTGAAAGTGAATTAACAAGTTGAAAAGTGAAGATTTGAAATTTAGAACATGTCCTATTTCAACTTGTTAAAACACAAGCCACCACATACATAAACAAACATAAACAAAGATAAACAAAACATGCTTGTTTTACGTCGTAAGATCGACGCCTTTATTGTGTGAGCTCTAGTAACCTCCCCTCATCATACCGTGGTATTGTCACACCGTGAAAACCTAAAAAAAGTGTCCTAACACACACACAACAAACGTTACGAAAAGGAGACAACTTACAACAATACTTGAAAACATGGTAAAACACACATATGTACACATATGGAAAGTAAACACACGACATGTACAAGTAACAATATACAAGTTCATATACTAAGTCTATACAACATATACATTAATTACAAAACTAAAAAACAAAGGAATTATCGCAATACAGAAACAATAAAACCAATTCTCGGCAACGACGCCATTTTGTTCGGATGCATGTATAGCAGGCAAGCAAAAAGTAAAGTATTATTTTTACCAAGTGATATATACCAGTTAGGTTATATCGTATCGTGTCTACAGATATTGGTTATTGATTCTTACCTAGCATGATTATTTGTTAGTTTCTGACAAGCTGTTTATCCTTTATAGTTTTTGTTCATTTACTTTTCGTCTTTTCTTTACAACTATTTAATCTCAAACTCATTAACGATATAATTGTTGAACGAAGAATCAATAACCAATCTCTATGGACACGATACGATATAACCTAACCGGTATATATCACCTGGTAAAAATAATACTTTACTTTTTGCTTTCCTGCTATACATGCATCCGAATAAAATGGAGTTATGAGTAGAAATACATACATAGCCAACAAATAGAGCAATACATAGAGAGGAGAAGAGATAAACCACAAATCTACATCGGTTTGTCAACGCCAATCGAAGAGAAATCCACCTCCAATCATCCATAAGCAAGCCCTAATGTTATTTTCTAAGCTAATCTATCAAAAATAAAGGTTGATGGAAATGGTGATCAAAATCCACCCCAAAATCATAACCTAAAAGAGAAGAAAATTGAAGTTATAAAACAAAACACAAACGACCGTGCTCAGTGGCAAGGGCGCACTCAGCGGCCTCCACTGATATTTACACGTAAACCGACTTAAACGTCGCTCAGCGGCCTCACCGCACCCAGAGGGCTCAAAATTATCTCTCTGTCGAAACAGTACCAAAGCAATCAACATACTCCAAAACGCGTTGAGCGGACTCACCGTGCTCAGCGGCCTCTCCTGAGCAAAACTGTTCTTTTATTTATCAAAATTGCGTCTTCTGAGTCGTTTCTTCGACACTTTATTCCTCGATGCTCCAACACGCACAAATACCTTCAAAAATATATTAAAACTAATCAAACGGTATATTATGCACACAAAGCACAATAAAACGTATTTACGACAAAAAGTGGGGTTATTCAACAATTATTAACAAACAAGAACGGATAAGTGCCACAAAACATATATACAAAATAACTAAATTTTAGCACTTATCAGGATACAATTATAGATAAAACCACATTCTATTATCAAGGACTCTATAACACCCCAATTCTACCCCTCGTATTTAATAATAAAATCAGAGTTTCAAAATTTCATCCAAACATAAATAGAGGTATCACATATTCGTGCTTTCATCACTTTGCATTATAATGCACGTCACAAAAATCAAAAGTCAGATACATCGATTCATATCATAAATCATCATATAAACATATGACTATTCACAGCACAGCGGATGTGTTCACAAAATATACATATCAACATGTTATCATCAATACATAAAGTTATAACATCATAAGATAGTATACATAAACTATCCCATCCAAAATAATAACGTCGCCCAAAACCCGAGTGTTACTACTATCAGAGCAGAGCGACTCAAAGTAAAGAGACTCGATCTAATCCTCATCATCCTCGCGGATCACGTTACCAATATAAAGGCAACGACGAAACAAGTAAAGGGTGAGATACTCCAAAACATATAATTAAAGGCATGATAAAATATATAAATAATTTTTGGAATCATAAATGATATAGGTTAATAAGAGTATGTCAACATAAGCCATCAATTAAAACCCAACGCCAAAAGACTCAAAATAAACATAACCGACTCCATGAGACACGACTATGTTATGCATGTGGTACCCGTCGCTTTGTCCATAATTAGGGACATTGACATAAAGCCCATCGTCGCTTGGCATAAAAGCCCTCATCGCTAGTGCAATGTATGTGACATGACAACACGACATCACAAAAACATCATCATCGCACATCAAAATTGACATAAAGTCCACGTCGCCATATTTATCCACATCAAGATAAACATATCATCGCATCACATATCATCAAGTATTCATTATAAATAAACCGTCGCAAACATCATGTTTAATCACACCACATCATTATCAAATAGTTCACTAAATTCCCAACGCGGGAAAATAACTAAACATCAATAATTGTTGCAAAAGTCATTCTTAATAACCGGAATTAATCATAATCATTATCATCGCAATCGAATTGTCCATACGTGACTTAAACTGACTAAAACGCGCCCAATTCAATTTAACCGTAATTTGGCCTATTTTGGGTCGTTTCGTAAAAACTTGAAATTTCGAAAAACTAACCTCACCACGACGTTCTACACGTCAACATTAGCTAGCATGTCAATTTTCGTTAAATTCGGAGCAACTTGCTCCATCGTCGAAATTGCCGAAATCGAGAAATCAGAACATAATCGGGTTCCAAATTTAATCGGCTAACTTATGTCATATTTATATTTTATTAATATAAACTAATAGTATATGAAATTATGGAAAAAGGAAAGAAACATAAACTAATTCCCAAATTATGCAAGTAACAGAAAATTATGCAGGTAAAGAAAACACAACAGAACACAGAACGAGCAAAAACGATATTTTCCATTTCCTCCTCCAGCACAAAGGGACGGACGTCCCAGGGCATATGGGGAAAGGGGGTGGGAGCCTAGGAGAGGGGGACGGTCTCCATCCCTTGTGAGGTGGGCGCCTCCCTTGCATCCATTCTTCTTCCTCTTTTTTTCATAACAGACAGAGTTTTAAGGTTTTACAGTTTCTGTATATTTTCCATTCTTGCAACTTCTCATTCCTACTAGCCATGGCAATAAATCACCAACATCAATACTCCTAACTCAACTTTCGTAAGTTATTTCAACAATCACACAACAAAACTCATGAACCAAAATATCAATTTTTATCCCAAATCCAAAACATAGCAACCAAACTCTAACTATAGGAAGTGGAAAATCAAACCCCTTACCTTAATTGCTTGAATGATCCTAGATGCTCCTACCAACTCAAACCCCTAGCTTTGTGCTCTTGCTCTTCTCTTCCTCCAAAACTCTCTCTAGTTTTTTCTCCAAGTATGTTTTTGTGTTGTAATGGAAAGAAAATGAGGAAATGGTGGGTTTTGTTGGTTTCTACTACAAGACCATAGGGTGTACACCCAATTCTCTCTAATTAACACTCACACCCCCCAACTTGTCTTACTATTAATTATAACACTAATAATATTATTAACCCAATTAATTAAAATAACTCCGAAAAATTAAATGTTGGTCTGAATAATATTTTACCGAATCGAACGGAATAAAAACCGGACCGAACAAAACGTCGCCGAATATATTAACAGATATATCGATTAATGTAAATATTCTCGTCGCAAAATAATCATCTAACGGTAACTTAAAAATATTAATATAATATAATATTAAATAAAACGGGGCGTTACAGACTCTACCTTAATTATTCTCATTTCATTTTTGGTCTCGAAGGCCACTAGGAGTTTGACGTATCCCAAGAGTTGTATGATCATGACGAAGCCCTGAAGACTTCCCTCTTAGTATGGTCATAAAATTAGATGTAAGCCTATTTTTATAAGCTTCAACATACATGATACCACATGAACTTCCTTGGTCTAGCAGTATGTGTCGAACATTGTGTACTCTTTCAAAACAACATATATTTCTGTTTTACACCTATATTTACAACAAATTAATCTTTCTCTCAAGTTTAGTCGAGTTTCTTTTGAATAGTCAAGTTCCCTCTAAGGTTATCCTCTAATGTTATTGTCTTTTTTGGGATCTTCTCTAAAACAAGATCACTACAAGGATTTATCTATTTAAGCATGTGACTTAGTGAATTTGGATGAGTTTTCGTGTGGGCTCTGTCAAGACCTTAGGAGACCATCTCCCACTTTTTCTTATCGGCAATGTTGCGAAATTGCTTTGATATAATATTTTAGGTGGCTGAGTTGGGAGATGGTGTTACCTATAGAAAATTAGAGTTGTTTTTGAGTTAGTTTAAATGTCTTGTGGCCAAATCAATTAGCATGTTTGTTTCTGCGTTTGACATAGTAAAAAATGCACGTCTATCAAAAACTATTATTTAAAACTTTATAAAATCACAGGAAATTGTATTTTAGAACGTTAAAATGAAAGGTCAGACGTAGATCCAAAGATAGACTATAACTAAATTCGATTTACCTTAGTTATGGAAAATCTTGTAGAAAATATATAAACATTGTCCAAACTTGTTGTTATACATCCTTTACTGTAATAATTGACATTATTTATGTTATCTTCCACACTTAACTAACATCACATTTAAAATATATAGTCAATTAATATAATTACTATCTTTAATATTATATTATTACATAAAAAAAGTTGTGTAGTTGTATATCCCAACCGCATTTTTCCACAAAGGTAAAGAAGACAAAAAAGTAAAATTGAACCAATGAAAAAAGGTAAAAAAAAGAAGTAAAACCCCTAACCAAAAGTTCTTTAACTAAAAAGAAATAGCTAGGATATTAATTAAAAAATATATATTCTTTTCTCAATTCTAACAACACACGCAAACCAAAATCCAAAAACATGTACAAGAAACCACTTTGAAACACATAAATTAAAAGAACAAGAAAACTCTCCCTTTAGTACTGTCTTTGTACATTATAATCTCTATGAATTCGTAACCTTACCAAGTTCAATCCTACGCGTAGTGCAAAATACACTCATAGCACATTACTTCTTTATGGAGTGTCACATGGTTGGTACATATATGCTATGACTATACAAAATAGCCACTACCATAAACAACTCCACAAGAACTCTATAAACAAACTACCTCCAAAAAACAAGGTTTTACCACAAAGGGTGTGAAAATAGGAAAAGAGTTGAAAAAAATAAAAGAGGTAAAACAAAGTGTGAGAAGTCACATGACATTAAAGTGACTCATAATTTTCTTTATATTGTAGGGTCCAAAAACCCTAAAAATACCCAATAACTTAACCTTAGGTATAGGGTCGATAGAAGGTGGGGTAGTTAGAGGTTTCTAAATAGGGAAAGGTTTCATGGGTTTGCAAAGTATATTAATGCTAGTTTCTATTTTAGGGTTGTGGACCCTTTTAAAAGTAACTATCATGAAGCTAGTTGAGCTTTCAAGTCCTCACTGAGCATGCTGGCTTGCAGTGAATAGGGAACAAAGAGTACGAAATTTTTTGGAATTGTAGTTTGTCTCTTACTTGAAGATATTAGTAAGAAAAAGTATGAGATATTTGTATGTGATATAGTTTTTGATTAAATTATTACGAGTGGTTGTGGACATTATAGGTTGAGAGACATACATGACACTACAGCTTTTAGACAGCAGTACTAAAAAATTGAACTTTAAAGATGCTAATTTCATGATACTCCAGCTCATGTGTGAGGCTTCAGGTTAGTGTACTCTATTCACTTTTTTCATCTAACATTTGGAATTTGGATAAGCTCATTTTAACTTATTTAAGCTATTCAATAAGATAGTGATTTGCTTAATTATGAAAAGATAAATATATAATGATTAAGATAGTTAAAAATAGGCGTAATATTTTTGTCTTCTTTAATTTTTTTTTAAAAATACTATATTGGTATCATGTTAAAAATCAACATAGAATTTTTTTGAATTAAATGACTTAAATGAATAGAACGTGCAGTAAAAAATATTAAATATTAAAAATATAATAACCCACTCGCATCTTATTTTATTTGAGGATTAAAATTTAATATATTATATAATATGGATTTAATTGAGAGGACGGAAATATGACCACGAGTTTTAAAATCTAAGTTTGCAGGTGATATAATTCTTCTATAAAATTTGAAGAAGGATTTAAATGGGTGGTCAAAAATTAGGAGAGAAGTTTTATAAAGTATGATTTTCGGTTAAACAGAAGTAAGACGGAGTATGTCCCTAAAACATTTTTACTTTATGACAACACCTAATTAAGAAGTAAAATAATTGTTCTCCTATAATTTAATAGGAAAAAAATTATATTTTGTTGTGATAGTGTTTATATTTTTTTACAAATGTTAGGTAATGGCTGAAAGCTGTTCCTTTTAGATGAAAAAAGAATGATTTTAATTAAAAATGAGTTAAAATCGTTCTAGTATAATTTTTACTTATTTTAATAAATTAGTATTAATTATGTGTGACCGTTCTTTTAGGTTTGATTAAAAAATATACATTTGTGAAAAGTAACTTTGGCTGGAACGGAACTAGAGTCATCGAGCTTAAAAAAAAATATTGTCTTTTCCTCTTATGAAAAATAACTCTTTATTTTTGTGAGCGATAAAAAAAATATTTGTTCCCTTTCTAAACTTTTCTCAATTTCTAAGCGCTATTCTTCCCTCCTTAATTCATCAAAACTTCCATCGGTATATTTTTTATCCTAAACCCTACCTCTAACCCTTTCTTTCTCCTTTTTCTAAAACCATTCGTCTTACTTACACAGTGTTAGAATTTTAGGGTTTATCAAAAGTTTCACGAAACTAAGTACTTAACGATATTATCTCAATCAAGGGTTTCATAAATCATCTCAAGTAAATCTTTAGTCGGCGGAAAAAATTTTCTTGAGAGTTGCAAGAGTAATAGCACACGACGAGGATAAATTTTTCATTTTCAAGCTATGTACGTTTTGTCTCCCCAGTAAAAACTTCCTTTAACTTAGTGCGATTTCTCCTCCAACTTCTTTTAGATTTTATGCTTGGTTTTACTTCAGTTTGATTATGGTTTTATTCCGGATTTACTTGTGTAATTTACTTGATTTTTTTTTCTAATTTTATGTTGTTGGACTTGGATATATGTGTTTGGTTTGCGTGTTGATTGTAAACCAGAAACAATAGTTGCTCTGAATCTGTAATATCATTTATATGGTTTCTTCAATTTTTATTTTAATATCATCTATATAGAAGTAAGACAGAGTATATATATGAAATGCAAGTCCAACAAAAGAAGAAGTGTTTCTAACCTAGAGGCTAAAGTTTAGACCATGTTATCCCTAAAGTCGCAAAGTTTAAATATATTGGATACATCATACAAAACGATGGAGAAATAGAAGTGGTGTAAATCATCGAATTCAAGTTAGGGGTGAAATGGAAAAAGGGAAGTAGGTGTTTTATGTGATGCAAAGGTACCACTCAAGTTGAAGGGAAAGTTTTGTTGCACTGTGGTAAAAACTGTGATTTTGTACGGGGAATAATGCTAGACAGTTATGAATCAACACGAGAATAAAGTAAGTGTAGCAGAGACGAGGATGTTGTAATGGATGTATGGTAAGACTCGATAAGAATGTTAGAAATGAAAATATTAGATAGAGTGTCGGGTAATGCGTATAGTGAAGATGATGGAGGGAAATAAACTTAGTTGGTTTGAGCATTTAGAGAGAAGATCATAAATTCTATAATAAAGAGGATAGATGTGATACCTCATTTCGGAAATATTAACTGAAAAAGTCAATTGTGCATTACAATGAAGTTTGAAGGCCCAATAGGTAAAATGGTAGATTTACCACCACCAAAGGCATTTATGGTAAAATTCGCAATAATGATTATGGGATATATTAAGTTAAATCAAGGAATAATAAGGTGAATAGTATGCTTAGAATCTCAAAGTCTGCCAGTTAGAGAAAAATGGGATAAAATGAGGTGTCATAAGAGAGTGACGGGCATGTAGCGGCAAAAATCTACGACATTAAATCATTGATTGACTCAACTCGTAAAAAAAACAATAAAGTTTTCACCGCGTTTTTAATTTATCCACAGGACTAGGAAAAATAGAGAATAAAATCCTTAAAAAAATAGAGATCAGGGTACGAGGGTTAGTTATGCAAAGGGAAGGTATTAGACACCCTAAACATCTACAGTACTCCGCAAGAACCTATTTGAAAATTTGTGTATATGGCTATAAAAAATATGTACAAAATAGATGATGGACATGAGAAAATAAGTTTTTTTTTTTAATAATTTTTGATTTGATAGAAATTCCAATGAGTTCTACGCTTGCATACCAACAATGTGCAATTTTGAAATCACAGCCCGTGTAGTTCGGGTAAAAATGAACGAAATTGGTGTGTTGGTTAATTTAAGAAGAATAGAAATCATCATGATATCCAAGTGGTAAACATACTTACTACCCACAATTATGAGAAATGAGCATTTCATTAACTCAAAGTGGAGTATAGAGATCAGATTTTCATCAACAAGCATCACTCAACACCAAGTGGAAAATGTCTCACTTCATTATATATCGTAGAAGTATAGTAGTTTACATCACTACAAAGAATTGACAAGAGTCTAATCTTTTATGAAAATGGTTCTGAAAGAGAAAAGCCAAAAATGGCTCAAAAAGTTTGAATGAGGTTAATTTACCTTTAGTTTTAAGAACGATGTTAAAGTATTATTAAATTGGTTAATGGTTTATTAAGAAAATAATTTTTTTGAAAATGCGTGGACCTAAGTCCAAGTTTATTATGAAAGCGGTCTAAGTTAGAAAACAAGAAGCTTTTTGAAAAAGAGGGAGGAGATTTTGAAAATTAAAGAAGATGGGAGGAGATGAAGGGACTATCTTAAGTGAAAAAAGTAAAAGGTGGGGGTAAATAAAGATATAGCTAAATGAGGAACCAGTATTTGACATCAAGAAGCCAATACAATATTCTCATCCTTTGGATTCACAAAATAAACCAACAAGTAATCAGACAAAAATACTAAGTCTCAGATAAATCAATGCCTTAGATGAAATCATGTCTTCAAAATTGGGCAGAGTAACGACTCTATTTAGAGGAAATCTACTCATAGACGAGTATAAATAGAATAACCTGTACATAGAAAATAATGACCCAAACACAAACAGGATAACAACAAGATCACAGAGTCTCCGAGCTAAGGTCAAGGTCCTAATCCTAAGTCCAAGAATCAATCTCCGAGCACTGGAAAAGTATCCAAGTCCAAGTTAACAGTTTTTTAGGTTTTAATGAATCAAGCAACGATAAAGTAAAGGGTCCAAGTGGACAAAATAAAAATAGCAAAAACATAAACATGATGATAAATGCTGAAATAAAAATAAAGCTGTAAAGAAAGCATAAAAAATAAAGCGCAATTTAAATTTTAGTTGTTAGTTGGTTTCATATGAATGATCCATAATGCTTTGGATGTTGATCCTAAGTCAAAGGTTATGAGGACTCATCAGAAGATTGATATTATCAAAACCTCTACACGATGAGCTGACAATTTTATTGGCTATACCTCAAAATCAAATCATACTTGGGCTTACAAGTTCAAGTATTGGGCCACGAAGAATCAAGCATACAATGAAAAGAAAATAAAATATGATTGTATGGTTTGCGACGATTTAAGCCTTGAGCCTAGGTCAAATGTTATGAGGACTCATCAGATGATTTGATAGAATCAAAACCTCTACGCGATGAATCAACAATTTTATTGGTCATATCCCAATACTTAACCATACTTGGACTATTTCAAGCATAAATCTTGCCATGAAGAACCAACTTTCTTATCCGAGGGACAAAATATAGAGCTATGTTAATTAATCTCCAAGCAACCTATATAGAGGTCAGCCTACAATGAGGCAGGTCAATAATGATCTATGTGTTGAAAGACAAACTAGAGGAGTGATATATAGATCAACCTCTTAATGTTTGCAACACATATAAAAAAAGGAAAAGAATGGGATGAGATGAAGAGGGAAGGGAACAAGTCACAGAATCATTAATGCATTAGATGAATTCATCTGGTCTAACTTCATCAAAATCAATCAACCTGTTGTACCCCAATTTTTCCCCCTAAGATTCTTCAATATCTCATACCATTGCATTGCACAAAGATCACAAAGTGGGTCTCCCTCTCTCTTTATCTCTCCTATCTTTGGGTTTGCCCTTGGGAGATCACCAAGCACCTTTGAATGTGTGTGATGATTGATGCTTGTCTAATCATGATACATGTATCCTTTTCTCTCTAAATGTTATAGGTGAATAGTGCACAAGCTTCTTATTCAAGAAATCAATAGGTTCATGTGTTTATTCCCATGCCTTCTCTCCTCAATTCTCAAGGTGTTTAAAATATTTTATCTAGTTGAATACATCTCTTGTAATCTACTATGGTATATCATCCTAAGTATGTGCTTCATGTGTGAAGGAGATCATCAAAATTGAAGAATTCTCCATGCTATGGTCATATATCTTGAAATTAGGTTTTTGGGCTTCTAAGGACCACATCTTGGTGTTTGTGTGAAGTTTTTGGATGATTTAAGATGAATTTGACTCTTAAAAGAACTTATAATATGAATATTCTTTGATCCAAGGAGTTTAATTGATGAGAAGATTTTTTTGAGGTCTATGATTGCAAACTCTCTAGATTGATGCTTCATCTATCTTCTATGACTTCAAAGGATTATAACTTGGCCATCCCTTGTCTCCTTGAACTCATTAATTTTTCACAATGAACCTAAGGATGTCTAATACAACTTAGTTCAATTGGTAGGAAGAGAAAATGCTTGGAAATGTTCCTAAGAAGTCAAAAGATTACAAGTCTTTGATGAATTTCTCATGTTTTTATCAATCAACTTCAAGAGATCCTATCTTGATCATCATTTATCATCTTGAGGTCATTATTTTTGCACAACAATCTTAAGGATGTATACTTTATCTCCATTCAAGTTTTAAATATTGAAAGTGTTTGGAAGTTGTTTGGAAGTTGTTTGAAGAAGTTAAAAGATTATAGGTCATTTCATGATTTTTCATCAACTTCAGAAGGCCATAAATTTCTCAATTTTTGTAGTTTTTGGTTGATTATTTTTGAAAAATGTTCCTTAAGAGATCTTCTTCATATCATCTTTGAAAGCCAAAATCAAATTTTGAATGGAAGGCCATGTTTGGATTGAAAAGATTATAAGTCATTTTTTGTGAAAGACTTTGAATTTTTTCTAAGTGTAGAAAATCAGATGATTTCTCAAAATTTCAAAGGAGCACAACTTCTAGATCAAGATCCCAAATGATACCTTTCCAAGCACATTACAAAGTATGCAACCTCGGCTTTCCAAAGAGTCCAAGATGACACCATAAAGGTCCTTGAGTAATGAGAACCATGGTTGCATAGAAGGCATCGTGAAACTGAATTTTTACATAATGTGGCTTCTAATGACCAAATTGATGCATGTTCTTGATTTAAACATGATTAAAAAAGTTGCAAAGCTTGATTATACGGTTGAAACGCACGATTTGGTTGAGTTTTGATCATGTGCAAGTCACACATTTCACACTACACAGATTAAGTTGGTTTTCATGATTTCATCATAATTCTTTCTCATTTTCATCACCATTCACTCTCCTATAAATAGAGGATCATTCCTCACTCTTTTCCTTAATCTTTGAGAGCTAGAAATTTGCTTCCAAACTCACTCCAAACCTCACCTTTCTGCAACTTCATTTTCACTATTAAAGCCATTCAAGTTCGAAATTAACCATTCATTCTTCTTTCTTGAACTTCACTAAAGTTAACGAAACAAGAATCGTGCCTTAAAGATCCCTAAATCGTGTTATCCAAGTCAAGTTTTAGAGCTCTGAAAGTGAACTTCGTTCAGGTAGGATTCGTGACCAAATCGTTTCAAATAAGGTGTTATTGCATTCTCCTCATCTCCCTGATCCTTGTGATCTTCACTGTTTGCATTTTCATTGAGAATTGACTATGAATTTCTGAAAACAAGCACTCGTTATTTTCCATCTTTTTCTCAAATTGATCATGGTACAGGTGAAATAAATTTTTTGCGATGGTACCATTAGAATCATCTTGAAGAGACGAAGCGAATGATATCGGTCTAAGAAATTTATTTCACACTTTGTGAAATACGAATTAAGGATGGCTGGAGGTTGAAGATGACCTACGTGTCTGTCTTTAACCAATGAAAGTGTGACATGTAATTTTTTCAAACTGGATCCGGTGTGTTGGTTGTATCATGCACGCTTAATAGTAGCCCTTGGATCTGATTACTTTTGTGAGTCAAACTCGATCCAACGCGTGACATTATTTCTTGTTTTATTTTTAAAAAATTGTAATCCGGTGTGAAAACCAAGGAGGTCCATATCAAGCACAGTGCGTCTGATCCAATGGATTAGCTTACTAATGCGTTTTGACTATGATCTGAGGGTCCATATTTTTTTTTTGCTTTTATTTTATTTTCTGATTTTATATTTTAAATGTTTTAAACTTCAAAATATTATAGAAAATTCATTGTTGACTCAAAAATTATGAAAAAATTCACAAATATATTATGAAATATTATCTTTCTGATTTTTCTTTTTTCATGATTTTATTTTCAGATTTGATATTTTTTATGATTTTTCTCTTTTATTTAGTGTTTTTAATTGTTTTTAAAAACCTTTTGACATTTAAAATTTTTGAAAAATTATGGAAGGATCCAATAGTCATTTGACAAATATTGGTGACCTCATTTTATTTATATTTCTATTTTTTGTCAACTTTTGTTTTGTTTTATTGATTTCTTTGTTTTTAAAAGATACAAATATATAGTTTTTGACTTTTAAAATTCTAAAAATTTTTGTCAACACTCGTTGACCTTTATTTGACCTTAGATGATTTTCTTGGAATTTTATTCTGAAATTTTTTGTCAACACTAGTTGACCTTTGTTTGAACTTAGACAAGTTTCAAGATGGTCACCTTGCTAACCTTACTAACAATTGACAATTCGATGATATACTTGACAAGTTTCAAGATGGTCATCTTGCTAACCTTTCTTAATTGTATTTTAGTTTCCGCTCTTTATTTTCCGCTTTTATTTTTATGCTCTTTTTTATGCACTTTACTTTTAGCATTTACATTTCATGTCATTTTTCTTTGCTCACTTGAGCACTTTATTTTCTTGTCATTTTGAATTTGCTCACTTGAGCTTTATTTTTCCTTTTTCAAAATACCTAATAATTCAACCTAAACATAAAAAACTTTTAATTGGACTTGTTTACTATCCCTATGCTCAGAGTTTGATCTTTGTACTTAGGATTATGACCTCTACCTCAGCTCAGAGATTTCTATGTCCTTGGTGTTATTCTGTCTTGCTTGGTTATTATCTTTGTATGCAGGTTATTCCGTTTATACTCGATTAAGAGTGGATTTCCTCGAAATACAGCTGTTACTCTGCCCATTTTTCTTGAGACATGAATTCATCTGAGGCATTGAATTATCTGAAGCTTGGTTTTTTTGTCTGGTTATTTGTTGCTTGTGTGATAATCCAAAGGATGGGATATGGTATTGGCTCTTGATGTCAAGTACAAGTTTCTCACCCGGTTAGATCTTTCTTTACCCTTACCTTTTACTTTATGCACTTAGGTTAGCCTCTTCATCTCTTCTCATATTCTTTAGTTTTCAAAATCTTCCCTCATTTTCAAAAGGATTCTTATTTTCAAAACTCGAACCACTTTGATAAAAAAAACTTGGACTTAGGTCCATGTATTTTCAAACTTATTTTTTTAAAAAAATTTCAACCAATTTAATAATACTTTGACAATTTTTTTTCATAAGACTAAAAAACACCTAACCTCATTCAATCTTTTTGAGCCCTTTGTGGCTTTTCTTAAAAAACCATTTTCTTAAAATCAACCAACACACAAATTTTAGTCTTTTTTACTCAAACTACACTGGATTTTGATTTCAACATTGCACATTGTTGGTATGTAGGTCTGGAACTCATTAGAAGATCTAACAAATCAAAAATTATAAAAAATACTTATTTTCTCCCCCCACCATCCATTTTGTACACGTACTCTTTGTAGCACACATATACAAAATTTCAAAAAAAAGGTTCCTACGGAGTACCGTAGATGCTTTGGGTGCCACCTTCCCTTTGCATAACTAACCCCCGGTCCAAAATTTCTGATTTTTTTTTAATATTTTATTTGCTCTTTTTCCTAGTCGTTTGGATAAAACAAAATCGTGGTGGCGACTCTGTAATTATTTTTTCGAGTTGAGTCAATTCAATGGCTTACACTCGTAGTGTTGTTTTTTTCCGCTACACAACCATCTTGGTGGATTTGGTCTTGAGACCTATCAACACCCAAGTTCCATTGATGTTGATGAAATTTATGTCCTAAAATAAATCCAAGTCAGAAACAATTATTAAATAATTAAAAAAATAAAATAATAATTAAAAAAAGGTTTTAAAATTGATTATTTAATTGGATTTTTATTGATAAAATACATAATGGCATCATACATCAAAATAAAAATCCAAGGTCAAACAAAGGTCAACAAGTATTGACAAAAAATTTAGAAATTTTTGAGACATAAAACTAATTTTAAAATAAGATGAAATAGTAAAATAAACCAAAAAATTGGAAAATCATCTCAAATAAAAGAGGAAAATCATAAAAAATATCAAATTTGAAAATAAAATCATGAAAAGCAATTAGAAAGAGAATATTTGAAAATATTTTTGTGAACTTTTTCATAATTTTTAGTCAGAAATGAATTTTCTATGAATTTTTGAAGTTTAAAACAGTTAAATATAAAAATTAGAAAATAAAAATGAAAGATAAAAAATGTGGACCATAGATCATAGTCAAAACACATTAGTAAGCTGATCCAAAGGATCAGACGCGCTGTTCTTGATATGGACCTCCTTAGTTTTCACACCGGATCAAGTTTTAAAATTAATATAAAACAAAAAAAATGTGGACCATTAGACATTGTCAAAACGCGTTAGTAATCACATCCAAAGGACGTGGCGCGTTGTGCATATCATGGATTCTATTAAATAAACCACCAGATTAATTTATTTTTAAATCGGATTTGAAAAAAGAAGATGGCACGCTCTCATTGGTTGATGATGACACGCTGGTGTTATACCCCAAAGTTTGCCCTCCTACTTCTCAAGATAATCCACCACTCCATACTGAAAGATTCCACAAGGGTTGATCAGACAAACCCTCTCCTAAGCAATCAATCCAAACTAGGGTTTTGCTCGTCTCAAGTTAAGATGGATTTCCAATGCTTCAAGTGGTCACCATACCTCATCATATGCCTCAAGGGATAACCGGAAGAATATAAGATTTTATGATCCAAACTTGATTATAAGATTATCCATGGTCTCTTTGCTCCTTGCCACGACTCCCTTTCAATTTATTTAATTTATTTTGGATTTAAAGCATTTAAATTCAATTTTAATTAAATAAAAAACAAAAGCAAGGTCTAAGACAAGTTGGGCTTGATTTCTACTTATCTTGAGGACCAAGGAAGCCCAAACAACATGCCAAATTAGTGCAAGAGGCTACAAGGAAGGAAATATCTACTTTTGGCAATTTTGGATCAATATTGGTGTGAAGTTATTTTTGCATTGAAAGCAATATATTTTCTCTTGATTGCTGATCAAATCACTAGCTCTCTATATATCCCACATGTTCAGAAGCACAAGGGACGAAAAATCCTGGCTTCCAAAAGCAACCCTAAAACTCATAAAAGTCAAAGAAACTTGAGAAATCGTGTTTCACATTCCCAGCCGTTTTCAAACATATCCAAGCACTCCATCCTGCTCCTGAGGTATTATAGGGTTTTGGAAAGAATACATATCCGAAGAAGATAACCGTAAGTCACGTCCGACGCTTCTGGCTTTGAGTCAACCAGCGAGGAAGAGGAGCAAAACACATGTTAATCCATGTAACATAACTCATGGATGTATCACCGCCCCAGCGGTTCACCTTGCACGCACTAAGCCATTCCTTTCCAAAGGCACGGGTTCGAACCTTGCCTTTTGCCAGAACTCTTAATGTTTTCTGATTTTTCAGGTTCAAGAAGCACTGCCTCCAGAAGCTCCAGCTTCTAGACCCCGAGCGATATCACCTCCGAGCTCCACACGGATCCCAAGAGGAGGCATGGAGCTTCTGGATCCCCTTTAGCGCTAGAATCCCCTAGAAGCTCCAGCTTCTAGACGTACCCAGATCCAGATTCCCCAAAAGCTCCAGCTTCTAGACGTCCCCAACAATAGAATCTCCAAGTCCCTGACCCTTCCAAGACAGATTCCCGAAGCTTGACAGACGTCCCCAACAGCAGAATCTCCAAAAGCCCCAACTTCTGAACCCTTTCAGATGTAGAAGCTCCAGCTTCTAGACACGCTCAACAGAATTTCTTACCAGAAACTCCAGTTTCTAGATGCCCAAGGCGCGCCAGTCACAGAAGGCTTGGCTTTTGTGGCAGGTTCCGTCAGAAGCTCTGATGGTTTCTCTTTGTTTTGTTTATTTTTCTGCTTTTTATTTCCTTTACTTTAATTAATTCAACTAATTAATTTAATTAGTAATTAGGTTAAATAATTAGCTTAATTAGGATTAATGTCACAAATAATTTTCTCCATGTTTTATTAATTAATTGACTTAATTAGTTTAATTTAGGTTAATTTTTGTTAAACCTTTTTTTCAATTAAAATCAATTAGAATTAGATTTCTTCTCACATTAACAATAACTTTCAAAAATACAAAAAATATTAGGATTTAGGCTTTCACTTAGACCTTTTTTTTTATTTTTCTATTGCATTTTAAATTCGAGAAAGAATGTATAGGTTGCAAGGTTGTTTTCATGTAATAGCGTAGATTTATATTTATGCTTTTACTTTCTGCACCTCTTATTATGTATCTGCCCCAAAGCCATGTAATAGCGTACGGCATTTACTTTCCGCACTTTACATTTTCGCAATTTACTTTCTGCACCCTTTAACTGCTAGTAATTAGGCGTGTATGGCAAGATAAAAACCAATTTAGATTACTATATACAAGATAAAATATCCGAATACAACACATATTTCGCACTTGCACTCCCTTAGGGTATCCTCTCTCGTTGCCTTACGAAAACGGTCATGTCCCTCGAACGTGGGGGTATCTTAGCATAGTTGCCTATAATATATCATCATAGTCCCTTCGAATTAAAGATCATAGTCCCTCGATTGTTGCCTACGAACACATGATCTCGTCCCTCGATTGTTGCCTACAAAAAGTGATGATCGTCCCTACGAATATCCTAAGGTATCTATACAGAGGTTGTATTTAAGTGTTGAACATGTATTTCCCTATTTGCCCCCACTACAGGTCCTTGTAAAGGGGCGTTAGCATTCTGCAAGTTATCGGATACAACTGCTATACTAGGGGTCGACTGATATCCCGTCATTAAAGAATACGGCATTCCGTAAGGGGGATTTGCAATACCAAATCTAGGAATCATTGTGTTTGGAATGGCACTCGTGGCCACCACAGGCCCTGGACTCACCGGTGTGGTTTAGGGCATGAGAATTGATATTGAAGCATTTGGCCCAGAGGCAGTTGTTGTGCTACTTAGAGGGGAAAATGACGCTACTTGTGACACAACTGTGTCGGCAATACCCAACATTCTGGATGGAATTTCATCCACGTTTGACGAAGATGCGTGGTTTGTCATTTTAACTGTACGTTTCTTAGTGGGTGGCGGTTTCTTATTTGCTGAATTTCCACTCCTAAGTTTCATACACTTCTGAGACAAACTCTAATAAAATTTCTAACACTTAGCATTGGTCCCACCAGGTGTGGCAATTTGTTTACTGTGGAAAATGGTAAACAACCGTTGGTCCTCCCAGAGTCCTAAAACTAAGGGTTACTAGCGAGATCGACCAGTTGATCTCAAGACGCGTGCTAAGATTTCTGGTCAATTACACTACTTCTGTAAACGAACTAACCTTGGCCCAGAAACGGTTCCCAGAGCCTAAGAAAACAGTGCAATGGCTTTCCACAGAAAAAGGATTCTGACTATTGGTGACTCGTGACCAATAGTGCATGTTATGTTTTGGTGAAATAAAGCTACTGGTGACTCGTGATCAACAAGCAAATAACAGAAGTAAAAATTAAAAGCAATAAAGACATAGTTAAATGTAAAAAGATTGCATTGAAATAAAGTTTGGTGATTCACGTACATCAAAGATTGCGTACTCTTTCTTCCTTTAGCGCAGAATTGAGTAGAGTGTTAGCAAGTAATTTGGTAGTAAAAATGAACACACCTAATTCTAAACATTCTAACTTATTTATAGTAATTTACCGAAATAACCGCTAAAGCTATCAACGATTGAGATTTGATCCTTGGAAGTAACTTCTGCCCACGTTTCATCCTTCATTTGGAACTCATGTCCCACGAACTTCTGAGGCAACTACCCATGATCTCTTTATTTGACTGTTTCCCGCTTCGTGTCTTCAAAGGAACTGCCTTCAGATTCTGTCTACCTCCTTGAAGCACAACAAAATTTCCTAAGTCCACAGAGAACTACTTCGATAGCGGCATCGTCTCGACTAGTTCCTCTTTTGACTCAAATCTCTGTCGATTCGACTATTATGTAACGTGTCGACATCATCTTGTTTTCTTAACGCTATTTTGCTTCTGGTTGACGTAGTTTGGACTTCTAAGCCAAATTTCTAACTAACAAGCATTTCTTCTCAAACTTCTGACTTAGCTTTGTTAAACATCTCCAGAAGCTATCTCTTTCTAAGATTGGTCCTTAAACTATAGGGACCTTTGCCTTTGAATCATTCCCTTAGTTCACTTTACAAAATTTCATCTAACAAAATGCCCCCAGAGATACCATTTTCGACATCTCGACGTTGTCAAACATGAGACAATGGTGTCTATGAATTTTCACTTTGTGCCGGCCTAACCGTTTCCACTACCTTAGTGCTAACAACTTACTGCTCTAGTCTTGTCATGAAATCACGTAATCATGGAAACGTGCACTTTCTTCTCTCGAGAAGTGGGGGCATTTAATGTTGAATCATCATGGCCTAAGTATCAGGCATGGCCCCACCACGCTAGACACTTAATCCCCCTACACGTGTCCTTCGACGGCCACGATTAGAGTCCTTGGGAATTGCCATGAACCCTTTGCCTTTTCACTTTCCCCTTCTTATACCTATAAATAACCATTCTTCTTCTTTCTTTCTCTTTTCTTCTGCATTTTCACTCTCTACTTACCAAACAACCCAAACGAACTTCATCTTCTCCGTTTCAAACCTCCGAACCAGGAAATTAAGAACAACTGCAATCAACCTCAATCACTTGATTTCTTTGTTTTTAACCGTTCAAAGTTTCTGGTTTTGCATTTCAAACCTAAAGAACAATAATTTTTAGGGTTTTCCAACCTCCTCCTCCGTTTCTATCAAAATCCTTGAAACCCTTTCTTAAACCCTTTCAACGCCTTCAACTTCAACAATGGCAGACCAAGATGTTATTGTCACCGCTCCCGCCGCCAGACTCCAGCTTCGCCTTGTTGATGGCAAGCCTTACATCCTGGAGCCACCACTTTCTGAAGAGAAAACCAAAATCTGGCAATCTCAGGTACTTATTCCCTTCAGGCTTGATGATGAATCGCATGCTTTTTTAGGGCCATTACCTTCAGATGTCCCTTATGAAATACACGTAGACGATGAGGGTGCTTTCTTCCCTATCAGCCAGCGTAGTTCTCCATTGATCACTTCAACAAACCCTATTTCATTACAATTTGTTGATAGAAACTTCCGCACTGCCCCCTCCCATGTATTGCCCTAAATTTGGGGCTTGGATGGATAGATTGGAGCATCATTAAGGTCAATAATGGAAAGCAATGGGTATCTATGACCTGTTGCGACTCACTCGTGTCGGCACTCGTTACTCAAGTGGCATGCTATTAGCTGCCTTGTATTTCTGGGAAGGATCTACCAACACTTTCCACACCAGGTGTGGTATGATGACTCCTACGCTACTGGATGTAGCTGCCTTAATAGGTGTAAAACCAGCTTGGGTCGTGTTCAACTTCTCTGACCACAAAGTTATCCCCATCAAATTCGACATTGGCGAATCAAAACATCCAACTTATAACAACTTTATTCTTCACCATTGTTGTGACACTGAAGAGGTTTCTGATGACAAACATGTTGCTTTCTTAACCCTCTAGTTGTCTCGTTTTGTGTTTTGTTCGAGGTCAATGCAGATAGCCAAACAATTTGCTCATCTGACTTCAGCGTTGCACAATAGGGAGAATGTTGCCTTAGCTCAATTAATTTTGGCCTCTTTATATTCCTCCATGACCGACGTAGTCGGCCAAATCAAGAATTTTGATCCCACCAATCCAAAGAAGAAGAACGTATTGGTGCATAGACCCTTCTGGCTCTTGCAACTGTGGCTAAATGCCACATTTTTTGCTGACGTAAAGCCTTTTCGACAGAAGAAGGTTTCAGTATCTCAAGACAAGAGTGGGGCCTTATGGCCATGTTACCTTCCCCTTACTCCAACCGACAAGACTTCTCCAACTAACGACGTCTTCAAGATGCTTTTCAATATAATGTTGACGAGGGAGGATTTCACACCGTCGATGGCTCATTTTGCTGATGGCAAAAGTGGGCCATTATGGCTCACTGAGTCCTTTCCCCCTATTGCAGAGAGGCATCAAAAGAGATCTTTGGTTTTTTGGGGACGTTTTTTAACTCCTCAATTTCTGTCAGGTGCTATCACTCAAACGACTCCATATTTGGTAGCTTATCAACCCAACTTGGTAGCTAGGCAGTTTGGGATCTGCCAACTTGTATCCAAATTACTGTATCCATCTCATGAGTTCCTCATGGATGTGTGTGATACGGTGAACTGACTTTGTAGGTTTTTGTATCGCAAATGTGCGAATAGCAAGAGTCGCCACCGACTTTTATTTTTATCCAATTAAGGGAAGGTAAAAGTACAGAAAAAGACCTTCGTTAGATTCTGAGTACGGGAGAATGGTTATGGGAAGGGAAGGTATTAGCACCCCTTTCCATCCGTAGTTATCTACGGGCTCTTAGTTGCTCTAGATCACTTTAAAATTGTGCTTTCTGTGTGTTTGACAAAAATGTTTTGAAAAGGCATTTCGCTTTGACTTTGTAATGATTCATGTAGGAATGTATACAAAGTGTTCGGAAATGTTTCGTTTTGAAAAGAGTTTGAACTTTGAAAAAAGTGTGAGGTGTGAAAAGTATTTTGATAGAGCAAGCAACTAAAAGTCTTATCACCTACTCAGAATTGGTCGTTTTCGTGTTGTTTTACGTTCCTTTAGAATAGCGCTAGCCGTACCATTAGTTGGTAGGTAACTCCATTCGTTGGATGTAAGCGGGACATTCGAAGGGACATCGGATGGTCATAGAAAGCAACTTGTAGGAAGTATCCTAGCACATTCGAAGGGACTATCATCATTTTTCGTAGGCGACAGTCGAGGGTTAAGATCATGTATTCGGAAGCGACATCGTGGGTCTATGATCTTTGTATCGAAGGGACTATGATGATTTGTTTGAAGGCAACGGTGCTAGGATACCTCTACGTTCGAGGGACATGACCATTTTGAATTCGTAAGGCAACGAGAGAGAATTACCCTAAGGGGTGCATGTGTGAAGAGAGTGTGTTGATTCAAATATTTTATCTTGCAAATTAGTGAGCTATGTTGATTATTATCTTGCCATACACGCCTAATTACTAGCAATTTATAGGGTGCGGAAATTAAAATGCGGAATGTAAAGATGCGGAAAGGTAAATCCTACGCTATTACAAGGCTTTGGGGCAGATACATAATTTAAACTTGCGGAAAATTAAAACCTAATTTAAACTATTACATCCCATAAACAGTTACATTATTGGAAAAGAATGAAAACGGTAAAAGAAACCGTCTGAAACGGAATAACCTGTGAAACGATAAGAGAAATCGGAAAATATGATGAAATCGAAATAAGAGAAAATGTTAGAAAAATGCAAATTTTTAATTGGCAAAAATATGACATGCTGGAAATAACATAAATATATTAAAATAATTTTTTGGGATTTTTTAGATGCAATTTAATAATTTAAAATGAATTAAAAGTAATTAAAATGCAAAATTATGAATAAAAATAAATATGCCTGAAAAATTATATTTTTTAATTTATTAAATTAAATAAAGATTTTATGAAAATAATGTAAAAAGAAAAATAATTTTTGATGATTTTTTAATGTAGAAATAAAATTATGAAATTAATTAAAATAGATGCAAAAATATTAAATAATGAAAAATATGAAAAAATATTGAGTTTTGTAAAAGAGAAAAACCAAATGGTCCTAGCATGGTTCGAACTGGAGACATGTGAGAGCATCTCTGAACAGTGAACGCCTTAACCAACTGAGCCAAGTGTGCAAGCTGTTTGGAACCGAGTAGGTTACAAACACGCCCAATTGCCTCGTCTGCGCCAACGATCGTCTTCTTCGTTTTGAATTTTCAAAAGCTTGCGTCGGCCTTCCTTCGACGCTACAGGCCCTGGCAAAATCAAAAACCCAACATACGTAATATAAATGAATTGTGAATACATGTATCAATTCGTTTTCATCCCCTGATCACTCTGGTATGCCTAGTTTGGTCCAATTTTCCCTGTTTGAAGAAACCCTAATTCGAAACCAGAAAACCAAGCCATGGTGATTTTCGTTCCAGGTCACTAAAATGCAATTGGGCTACCCAGATAGCTTGTAAACTTGATGCTGATCATGAATAAACAATCAAAACTTGTCAATAATGCATAAAAAACAGAAATCGATTTTTTGAAAAATAAGAACAAACCGAAATCGTATTTGTCCGATTCTTGATGGTTTTGGATGATATAAAGGTCTGGATCGATTCCTGGAGATGTCAAGGAATGTATTGGACACCTCAAAATCAATTGAAAACGACTGGAAGTATGATTGCCACTTGCTTGTTTGCCACGGTTTTTTGAGTTCTAGGTTAGGGTTCTTGAGCCAATTTTTTCGTTCTTTCTTGATAGGTATGCATCATATATTTATACTGGATGGATTTAGAATGGTTTTGGGAAAGAATCAATCCACATTCAATGCAAATCAAATTTGATTTTTGTACAAAATCAAATTTTCAAAATTTGATTAATTTTCAATCCAATCTTGCCATATTGATCAAATTTCGAAATTTGCTGGCCTTTGTGAGTTGCTTGGGTCTCAAGGAAGGAATAAAAATCAATTTTGCAATTAATTTTGATTTTATACTTTATTTTTAAATTTAATTTGTATTTAAATGAATAAATTCCAAATTAAATAGAAAAATAAAATAAAAATTCGTGGCATTGGGCTTGGATATTCCTAATTGTATGAGGAATAAGTTTGGATGAAGAAAAAGCAAGCCCATTTGCAAAAAATTTGATTTTTAGAAGCATCTCTCTTTGTGCACTTTTTCAAAATTACCCAACTTGTGAATGGTGTATCTTGCTCATTTTTCCACATTTTTGAGTGTTGTTGGGCTTTTTGAAAATCTCTAAGATTCCTCTAACCAACCTTTTTGGTCTCATCTCAATTGGAGTTTCCATGCTCAATATATCTTCAAAACAAAACGTTGACTTTTTATTGACTTTGAAAATGACCTGTAATGTTTTGAGCCATACCTCTCAAATGAAGCATTTTTTGGACATTCTTGTGAGACATGAAGTTGTAGAGAATTGAATTTCCTTCAAAACAAGAGGTGGTAGAAAAATTTCTGAGAAAGTATGAAGATGTTATGATCATCAAAGTTGATTGACTTTTCACCTAGAAACCCTAATTTAGAAAGTTTGACTTTTGAGCAAATCTTGAGTTTTCTTGATGAATCATGATCAACCCTTGATCAAATGATGAATGTAACTTCAAAATGAGGATGTTGACCAAAATTATGAAGTTTGATGTATGTTGACCACGTTGACTTTTTGTCCAATTCAACCGATTTTCAACCATCTGAGCAATTGTCTGAGCAATCTTGACTTGTAAGGCTTGAAACTTGACATGGAAAATCTTTGAAGCATATGAGGAGGCATGAAGACCAATAGAGATGTTGGAAGTCCATCTTGACCTGAGAATTGCCAAACCCTAGTTTGGGTTGATTGTCTAGGAGAGAGTTTGTCTGATCAACTCTTGAGAGGATGGAGGGCAAATTTTGGGGTATGACAGCTGCCCCTGTTCAATCTTCTTGTACTGGAAGGTTAGATTGACACGCTGGTCTTTCGTGACCTGGAGGTAGAAGATGATTGAACACTCGAGTACACCTGAAAATTTGCACTTGCCGTTGGCTGATGATGCGGGAATGGGCTTCGATGCCATTTGGAGAAGTCGGGAATGAGTCGTACGTTAGACTCGAGATTATTGATAGGAGGATTGCTGGAAAGTGAGCCGACGCTAGACTCAGAGCGCTTCGAAGGAGCATGGAGATGGGCTTAAGATGCCATCTGGAGGGAGTTGTATGTTAGACTTCGTGTTCATTTTTTAATGAAGTTATTGGTTTGTATTGATTTTTAACCATATATGCGGATTCGAAAGTGAAGCATGTTGACAAATAGTCGGAGATGGGCTTAAGATGCCACCCAAGGCAATCGAGTCGCACGCCGACTGTAGTCATTGTTGAAAATCGGGAATCGAATAAATCTTCGTCTTGATTACTCTAAGGAGGTTGTAGTTGGCAAAAATGTGGATAACTTCCAGTGCATCGGTGTTGATCCATTGCACATTATCGGAGGATAACCAGGCGGTCTTCGGATAGTTTTCCGTCGATTCGGGCTTAATCTGGACCGATCGTCGGAGGACAACCAAGGCGGTCTTTCAAATAGTTTTCCGTCGATTCGGGCTTAATCTGGACCATCGTCGGAGGACAACCAAGGCGGTCTTTCGGATAGTTTTCCGTCGATTCCGGCTTAATCTCGGACTGCTTTGCGTGATCACACTGCTTTGAAAAAAACAAGAGAACTTTGATAGAATATTTGTTAGTTTTATGCAAAGTATGATGCATGACGGTGTATATGAATGACATATGCATGAATTATGACTTTATGAGAAATGTATGAATGATAGATGGTGGTATTTCAAAACATATCCATCTTGAAGAAGATGCGATGTTCTTTGAAGATTTCGACTTCTTCTTGGGATTGAGTAAGTGAGAATCCGCTTTGAAGGAGAAGAAAGATATCCATGGACTCCTCCGATGCACTATCGACCAAGTCTTGGGCCTAGATATGGTTGAGGTGATAAAGATCGAAAATCGCGTTTTGAAGATTTCATAGACCTGCCGAGGAGAATCGGAGGAGTCCGTTGGGGATCTTGTATGTAGATCCTGCGAGGAAAAAATTAGGAGGCGCTCATCGGGATTACAGTGTAGATCTCACTGAGAGCATTTGATACCGCCGAGACCGTTGGAAGAGTCAGAACCCATTGTAATCTCTTGGGGATGAAGATGTAGTTTCCTCCGATGCACTATGTGACCAAGTTTGGTCCGGATCTTGTTGGGAAAAGGGAAAGAACGAGATATCCACGGGGATAAATACCTGACCGGGGTGAAGTGTTACCGCTGAGACCGATGTAACATCGCTCGGTTGAATGGAGTCACTGCTTGGATTAACGCATACTCCACCGCTGGAGGGAGGTTTGTTTGTGAGTGACACCACTGTGGGGATCATGCTCTGCGGGGGAATGTTTTTAGTGACCTTCATCGTCATCTCAATTCGGAGCTCCAGTGCTACTTTTGTATGTTCACTATGTTTGCCAAGAGATTTTTATTGTCAAATCGTGTAATCATTCAAAGCAAACGTTGGACTTTATGCAAACCACAAAAGTGAAAATTTGTAAAGAGAAAGAACTTGTGTTTATTTGAAATGTGGCGTATGGCCAAGTAGTTTGTACACAAGAAAGGTAAAAGCTATCGGAAACAATCTCGTTAAGTTCCAACTATGCTAGTACTCATATATTTCAACTATCTCATCTCCTTGAGAAAGTGAGTGAATTGATCTCCATTTGAATCTTGAAGGATAGTAGTCCGAAGTAGGTGATCCGAAGAGACATAGTCGTACGCTTAAATCCCTAACTTTTGCCTAGACCGCCTTTCGGTTTTCGGGATACCCTTTTTGCCCAAGCCGCCTTTTCGTGTTTTCGACTTGGTGTACATGTTTTGTATATATCCTTAACTTTTGCCCGAACCTTTTGGCTCGCCAGATGCCCTTATTTTTGCCTAGGTCACCGACCTAGCGGGTCTCGTTCATGCGTAGTATTTTTGACTATGTCTCGCTCACGTGGTGTGGGAAGTCTTCACCATCCATGGTGCTAAGTATCATAGCTCCGGAAAACACTTGACTACAAATGGTCCCTCGAGGTGGGAGTCCATTTTCCCCGGATCACCTTGTGGAAGAATGATGCGCTTGACTACTAGATCACCGACTTGGTAGACTCGGTGCTTGACCTTCTTATTAAATGCTCGATCATTCGCTCGTAGATCCGCCCATGGCAAATGGACGCGAGTCGCTTCTCATCAATCAAATTAATCGGTCAAGGCGAGTCTGACCCAATCGTCTTCGCCTAACTCGGTCCGGAGGACTCTAGTTGAGGTATCCGAACTCGATGGGTAAGACGGCTTCCATACCGCATAGAGAGAAGGGGTCCCTGTGGATGTTCTGTAGCGATAACCATGAAGAGCAAATGGTAACATCTCATGCCAATCTTTGTAAGTCACTGTCATTTTCTGTACAATCTTCTTAATGTTCTTGTTGGCGGCTTCCACTGCGCCATTCATCTTAGGCCGATACGGAGAAGAATTGTGATGTTTGATTTTGAACTGCGTGCAGAGTTCGGTGATCATCTTGTTATTGAGATTAGAGCCGTTATCTGTGATAATCCTTTCAGGAGTGCTATACCGACAAATGAGATTATGCTTGATGAATCGAGCCACAACATTCTTGGTAACAGATGCGAACGAGGCTGCTTCTACCCACTTGGTAAAGTAATCGATTGCCACAAGTATGAAACGATGTCCGTGGAAGTCGGGCTTGATTTCTCCAATCATGTCAATGCCCCACATTGCAAAAGGCCAAGGAGAAGTTAAAACATTCGAGGTACGGAGGTACGTGTATTTTGTCGGCATAACCGCACTTGTGACAAGATCGAGCATAGCGGTGACAATCGCCCATGGTGGACCAATAGTAACTGTTCTCAAAATCTTCTTAGCCATGGTGTGTCCAGGAGTGAGTACCAAATGCGCCTTCGTGTAACTCTTCCATGATACGTATTGCTGTTTTCTGGTCTACACAGCGGAGTAAGCACAAGTCGTGGTTGCGCTTGTATAAGATGCCGTTGTTGAGGAAAAATTTGGATGCAAATCTTCTCATGAACTTCTTATCATTGACAGATGCCCCTGCGGGATATTCCTGAGTCTCAAGATACCTCTTCACGTTATAGTACCAAGGTTTCTCTTCTGTATCAAGCTCACAACAATATGCTGGCTCATCAAACTTCTCAATGATGATCTGGGGAGCCTCGTTGTCCCATCTGACTTTGAACATAGACGACATAGTAGCCAATGCGTCTGCCAACTGATTCTCTTCTCGTGGAATATGATTGAAAGTGATCTCTTCAAAGTAGGGAATCAAACTCAGAACATTCTCTCGATAGGGAATAAGATTTGGATGCTTCGTATCCCACTCGCCCTTAATCTGACTGATCACTAAAGCTGAGTCTCCATATACTCGCAAGAACTTGATTCTTAAATCAATAGCAGCTTTAATACCCATAATACACGCTTCGTATTCGGCCATGTTGTTAGTGCAACTGAAACATAATCTGGCGGTGAAAGGCGATGTCACTCAAGGGGATGTAATGATGGCGCCAATGCCATTGCCAAGTGCGTTTGAGGCTCCATCGAAAACCATAGTCCATCGGGATCCTTGTTCGGGTCCTTCGTCTGGGCCTGGTTCTTCGCAATCTGTAATTAGCAAGACATCCTCGTCTGGAAATTCGAACTGCATAGACTGATAGTCATCTATGGCTTGATGAGCCAAATGATCGGCTACTACACTTCCTTTGATTGCTTTCTGTGAAGTGTACTAGATGTCGTATTCAGTCAAGATCATTTGCCATCTTGCTATTCTTCCGGAGAGAGCTGGTTTCTCAAATATGTATTTTATTGGATCCATCTTAGAAATCAACAAGGTAGTGTGAGTCAACATATACTGTCTTAGTCGGCGAGCAGCCCAAGCCAAAGCGTTGCAAGTTTTCTCGAGCTGTGAGTATATTGTTTCACAGTCGGTAAACTTTTTGCTAAGGTAGTATATTGCATGCTCTTTTCGACTGCACTCGCCATGTTGCCCCAACACACACCCATTGAATTCTCTAGCACCGCAAGTACATGATAAGAGGTCTTCCTTCGGCGGGCGGCATCGGGATAGGAGGATTCAGGTACTCCTTGATTTTGTCAAAAGCGATCCGCAATCGTCGCTCCATTCCACTACTTGATCTTTCTTAAGTAACTTGAAGATTGGCTCACAAGTAGCGCTTAAATGTGCAATGAATCCGCAATGTAATTCAATCGCCCAAGAAACCTCGACTTCCTTCTCAAGGGAGGTCGCATCTCTTGAATAGCTTTAACCTTGGCGGGATCAACTTCAATACCTTTTCCACTAACAACAAACCCTAAGAGTTTTCCAACCGACTCAAAGGTGCACTTGTTAGGATTGAGTCTCAATTTGTACTTCTTCAACTGTCAAATAGTTTCGCAAATGATCAAGATGTTCTTCTTCGCCTATGATCGAGCTATCATGTCGCCGACGAGACCTCTATCTCGTGATGAATCATGTCATGAAATAATGTCACCATAGCATCGATAAGTGGCACCGCGTTCTTCATCAAACGGCATAACCTTGTAGCGAAAGTGCCCCATTGTGTAACAAAAGTAGTCTTCTCCATGTCTTGGAGCCATTTTGATCCGATTGTAACCGAGAAACCATCCATGAAGGAGAAGACCTTATGCGAGCGGTGTTGTCAACCGTAACATCAATATGGGAAGTGGAAAATCATCTTTCGGACTTGCTTTGTTCAGATCTCGTAATCCACACACATTCGTACTTTGCCATCCTTCTTAGGTACAGCACCACATTTGCAACCCATCATGGATAAGAAGTAACTAGAAAACGCGTTGAACTGTTTCATAACCTCGCTTTGATCTTCTCTCGACATCTCGGACGATGCGACGAATCTTCGCTTTTACCGAGAAAACCTTCTTTTGTTGGCAATCGTGTACCACAATATCAATGTCCAACCACGCATGTCTTCGTATGACCAAGCAAAACCTCAATATAGTCTCGTAGCATCCGAACCAACCTTTCTTTAACACTGCTCAAGACCGCTCCTATCTTGATCTCTTTTCCGTCTTCATCGCACCCAAATTCACAACCTCAACTTGCTCTTGTGGTCAGATAACTCGCTTCTTCTTGAAATCTAACAAGTTCTCCGGCACTTCACAATCTTCCTCACTTTCGCCTTCTTGGTAGATCGGATTATCAAGTCATATTTAGCAATAGCATAGTTATTAACTAGATTCGAGTGATTCGCAGTTGTATCACGTGGGTGTGTGTAAGAAACACATAGCTTTTGAAGGGGGATAAAGTAAAGAAAGAAAACAAACAATTGAATGCAAAAGTCCAACGAATTTATTGAATGAAAACGCAAACAATGATAATAACCTCGCAACGAGCCATGATGCCCGCAAGGCACTAGGCTTTCAAAGTTTATTGTTCAAAACATAAAGAAATACGAAAAGCAAAACAAAACAAGAGCAATTACTCGGCTAAAGGAGATTGGTATGACGCTTCGCCTTCCAATTGCTTGAGCCTTTGTCCGGAGTTGGGAAGATCCACTTGCGATGTCGGTCGTGGTTGTCGCTTCTATAGCATGGATTCCACTTTGGCGATGCGAAAGGAAGTTGGCAACGTCGCGGCGTATCATCTTCGACCTTTGATGGTGAAGCCTAAACCGTCTTGTCGGACTTGAAAGGAAGATCGTGAGGCGACCCCAAATAGAGCTACCTTCTTCAACTGCACTGAGCATCTTTCGGTGAGGCCATCCTAGGCGGAGCTTTAGCAACTTCGGAGTGAGGAGAGTCAGCAGCATGACCACGGTATTGTTTCAAAAGCTTGACAGGAGTCTCAAAGAATTCACCTTCCATCTCGAGATATCGGAACGATCGTAAATGGTGACCATATACTCTTCTTCGCCACACCGTAACAACCTTCCCTTTCACCGGTACTTCAACTTCGATGTAAGGTAGAGGTACTGCCCCATGTATCCAAGGCGCCCAAGTAGGCAAGAGTAAGCGGACGAATGTCCATGACAAAGAATGTGGAGTCAAAAGTCGGGAACCGACTTTGACAGAGTGAGCTCTCCAAGTCTGCTCGCTTAGAACCATCAAAAGCTCTCACGATAATGTCACGGGTCTCGAACCAACCCTTCGACATCAAGTCGATCAAAAGCGATCTTGTAAGATATTGAGAGTAACCGTATCCACCAAAACATGAGACAGGTAGTGCCCTTGCATTCAGAGATGTGCAAGGCTTTGTTGTGTTTCTTTCCTGAAAGAGTTAAATCGAGATCGAGAAGCCTAGGCCGTTGTTGGCAGCCAGGCTAGCGATACAAACTTCAAACGGTCGGTGGTAGTGTCTTGCATGCGTGAGCATTCTTGAAACTTCACCAAGGCATTAGCATGAGCCTCGGAGCACAAGAGCGAGCAAGCATGGAGATTTTGGACGAGTCTGTCCCAACTGCTCAACAACATTGTAGTCACTCTTCTTGATAATCTTGAATTTCCTCCATTTCTTGTTTGGAGGTGTCTTGATAACTTCCTTTGGTACTCAGGTGATGAGTCACCGGTTCTTGGGAACCGATGGAATAGAATGCGAGTTGGAGTCGCGGTGTCTTTTGGAGGAGAAATATCTCGAGAGAATACCCTTCCGGTTCGGGTCACCTTACTTGATCCGTGATGTTGTCAATGTCGGGAATGGTAGCTTCAACAAGAAGATCTTCAATGGTCAGAGGGTCTTGCTTGACGCCATGATAGTAAACATCAGCTCCATAGTTCCAAGGGATAGCTTTGTCAGAGGAATATGGAACTGGTCTGGGAGAAGTAATGATGAGAGGTGCCACCCTAGGCACAGGATCAGCAGAGGAAATCCTTATAGTGTTAACATCAGCATAGTCTTCTGGGAAATCGTCACCCCATCCGGTTACCTTAACATCTTCAATAGGAATCTTGTAGCTCTCAGGAACAGTGTACTTCACCATGTAATCATACTTTCCACTTGGCTGCCCCAAGGTGTCCCACACAGATGGTACAGTTTCGTTTGCATTGTCAATCTTCAACTTAGACATTTCTTCACACGCTTCGCACAGTGGTTTCGAAATAGTATCTCACGGTTATCCATCATGCACGAACACGCCTTCTCAACCAAGCACAACCATCGGCGGATGGGCACCAACGACAATTCTCGGGCATCCTGGTTGACACCGCAAACAAATTCTTCTTACCATCGAGGAATGGTCAAGTCATCTATGTTGAAAACATAAGTATCATCACCAACAGATTGGAACCCTTGTCATGGTTAGGCATAGGCGCTGATCACATTGAGTCTCAACAGAGGATCAAATTCAACTGCTTAGCTTCAATCATATCTTGAATCTTGTTCTTCGAGCCCAACAATCATCAAGACTATGTCCTAGGCTATTGGAATGGTAAGCACACCTAGCATTAGGATTGTATTTCGGAGAGGAGGTGTTGACATTCGAGGAGGATCCTCAAAGTAATCAACTTTTCAACATGTGTTGCAAGGCTTGCGACAATGGCATGTTGATCTTTGTAAAGCCTCGCTGCTCGGGTTACGCTGTCTCGCCGAGGTTGTCTTGATGTAGGATTGGAGATCACAACCGCCCCACAGATTGAGCACGGTCGGTCTTGGCTCGGCTTTTCCGACCATACACAAGATTGGCTTCTTCTTACCACCAAAGATCTCTTCGCTTGAAGATGTCTCTATCTGAATCTTCCCACTCTTGATACCGCCAATAATACGCTGTAAGTATCATTTCGGTGAATCCGGTGAAGAGTTTCCAATCGATGATTGAAGAATGGGCTGTCGGTTGTTCCCATGAACATATCAACCAACTCCCTATTGGACAAGGGTGGTTAAACTCACCTAAATCTCTCCACTGAGCATACTCCTTGAACTTCTCATCACGACCCATAGACATGCTTTGTAGTTGCATGCGAGTGGGTGTCAATTCAAGATTGTACTCATATTGTCAGAGAAAGCATCGCTAAGTCACCCAAGTACGGATACGGTCATTCTCTAGCCGATAGTACCATTCCAACTGGTTCGACAAACTCTCTTGAAAATAGTGCATCCACAACTTTCTCATCATCGGGGGATTGATCTTCGGACATAAGACTTCAAATGCACTTTAGGGCAAGACATGCCATCATACTTGGCAAAAGTTGGAACTTTGAACTGGGAGGAATCACAACACCGTGACTAGACTCGATCATCAAAATTCAGCCCGACATCTTCGTTTTCCACAAGATTGACGGTCTTCAAGTTGCTTGTACTTGTCATCCTCATTAGAGTATTGGCCATCATCATAGTTCTTCTCAAGCTCGGTGGCTGCCTTCACCATCACCCTTGTTACTTTGTTCGCCTTGACACTTCCTTCCGAGAGCTCTATCCGATGACCCTCTTAGGACCACCTTGTAGGCGTCGCCCATGTTGAGGAGACCAACAACCTTCTTCTTTCTGTTGATGAGCTTCTTCGATCTTCTTGGCCTTGGACCAAGTTAACATCTGCTGAACGAGCATTCGAGCTGAAGATCTTTGATGCTCAAGAGCCATTTCTGCTAAAATAAATAGCGAGCAAATGAGAAAACCAATCTTCAATGTACCTGTGATGCAATGTTATGCTATGATATGCAATGTTTATGCGAATGCAATGCAATGTTTTCAAGGACCTTAGAGATTTAAATTTGTTAAACAAGCAATGAACAAACATTTATTAGCTCTCCTTTTATTCTTTTTTCCTTTTAAGTACAAGAGATAGTTCAAAACAACAAATAAATCCTAAATCTCTAAGTCTCCCATGGGCGCTTCCTCTTGGTGCCGATGTAGGCGTTGATGTTTCGCTCCTCGTGAAGTAGCTTGGTCAACTCTAGCACTTTCTTCTCACTTGCATAGCACTGAGCTTCAAAGGTATCCCTCTCTTCTTTAAGCTGAATCCAGGATCTCTTCAAGTCTTCAAAATTAGTAGGCATGTCGGGATAGAGAACGGTATAGGGTACGTCACCTATAGCAACAGGTTCCATAATTACTGGTAAAACAGGTGTGAATGGCATCATGAGGTTTTGAGCTCGAGCTCGCACCCATTTGAGGTAAGGTTCCCATGGAATGGAGTTTTGGTGCCCCAAAGTCTTGGTATCAGTCTTCTTTACCATGCCCCAAGCGTGTATAAACCTTCGTCGGTAATTCTGGAGATCATGATTGTAATCGAACACAATATCTTGGAGAAGCATATCATGTGGACCATCTCTTCGGGCAAAACCAAACTGACGTAGAGCTAAAGAAGGGTTGTAAGTAATAACTGCCCTTATACCAAGTAGTGGTACATTAGGGAATTCTCCACAGCGCTCGATGAAAGTGAAATCCTTTTGAGAGAAAAGATTCCAACGGATATCTGAATGAGAGAGTGACATTAGTCTTTGAGACCACTTCATCCTTTGTTCATTCTTCAAAACTGATGGAGGAAGGTGCGAAATAAACCACCTAGAAAGCAACGGTATGCAACACACGAGAGTTCCTAGTCTCTTAGTAGTACGAGTGTGGAGAGAATGTAGGATGTCTCCAAGTAAAGTAGGCACAGGATTGCGGGTAAGAAACAACTTGATGGCGTTGACATCTATGAATTGATCCGAGTTAGGAAATAGAACCAAACCATAGATTAGCAAGGCCACAATGTCTTCAAATGCATGGAAACTTATAACTTTGAGGAATTCTCGGGCTTTCTTAATCAGGAACATAGAAAGTAAACCCTTAACTCCGCTTCTAGTTTCCCAATTGGCTTCAATGTCTGAGCGCTTAAGATGTAAGGCTGATGCAATGTCTTCGTACTTAGGAACCTTTTCTAGACCGGTGAATGGCATTTGGTCAAGAATAGGTATCCCAAGTAGCTTAGAGAACTCTTCCAAGGTAGGAACCAACTGATAATCTGAGAATGTAAAGCAATGGTGTTTCGGATTGAAGAACTAGAATAGGACATGCATCATATCTTCTTCAAAACCGGAGATAACCAAGTCAAGTAGATAACCATGTCTTTTGATGAACTGAGCATGGTCGGAATTTCAAACCAATTCTTTGAGTGAGAAGGTATACCCATGAAGTTGATTTGGATAGTCTTTCTAGAAGCCATAATCCCTATAAAACAGAGCAAAGATAAATCCCTAGGTCCTTGAAATAGTTAGAAATGATATGCAATGCAAATGATGTCATGATGTCATGTTTAGCACACACAAGCAATTCACACAATGAGCCTAGGTTTAAGGCTTGCATGAGGTATAGGTGATTACCCTACCAAAAGTTTGAGTTGGTTCATCCGTCCTATAATAGTAACCGGTTCTAGGAATCTCACATCATTGATCTTTCTCGTAGGCGCTTATTTCAATACGACTACCAAGTGGTCGACCGAAAATGTTCCAAAAGTCTGATCTCAATGAGCGTAGCATCGAGTATCAACCAACCTCGGTCTACACCAAAGCCGGCCATCTCACTACCTTCTAATGGCCAAGATGGGTCAATTAAGGTTCTAAAAGTTTAGTTAGCGCTTGATGACACCACGCAAGCCAAATACTATCCTCAACTTGGGAATGAAGAGTATCGGACAACCAAAGTGTCACGCTAACGTAGCCATCATGTTGACCGTTTTGATATACGTCTAACGGTCGCGACGATTTATTGCTACTTACCTAAAAGGAAACCCGAATCCGGGTGTAGGATCCCCCACAAGTATAATACCCAAGCAACCCTTAAAGATAAAGCAAGCAAGTCAAATAGAAAGCAATAAAGGTGTTCTAAAAATCCTAAGGCATTCTCTTTTTAGGTGTCTCCCTAGAGTCGCCAGCTCGGATACGGTGAACTGACTTTGTAGGTTTTTGTATCGCAAATGTGCGGATAGCAAGAGTCGCCACCGACTTTTATTTTTATCCAATTAAGGGAAGGTAAAAGTATAGAAAAAGACCTTCGTTAGATTCTGAGTACGGAGAATGGTTATGGGAAGGTATTAGCACCCTTTCCATCCGTAGTTATCTACGGCTCTTAGTTGCTCTAGATCACTTTAAAATTGTGCTTTCGTGTGTTTGACAAAATGTTTTGAAAAGGCATTTCGCTTTGACTTTGTAATGATTCATGTAGGAATGTATACAAAGTGTTCGGAAATGTTTCGTTTTGAAAAGAGTTTGAACTTTGAAAAAAGTGTGAGGTGTGAAAAGTATTTTGATAGAGCAAGCAACTAAAAGTCTTATCACCTACTCAGAATTGGTCGTTTTCGTGTTGTTTTACGTTCCTTTAGAATAGCGCTAGCCGTACCATTAGTTGGTAGGTAACTCCATTCGTTGGATGTCGCGGACATTCGAAGGGACATCGATGGTCATAGAAAGCAACTTGTAGGAAGTATCCTAGCACATTCGAAGGGACTATCATCATTTTTCGTAGGCGACAGTCGAGGGTTAAGATCATGTATTCGGAAGCGACATCGTGGGTCTATGATCTTTGTATCGAAGGGACTATGATGATTTGTTTGAAGGCAACGGTGCTAGGATACCTCTACGCTCGAGGACATGACCATTTTGAATTAAGGCAACGAGAGAATTACCCTAAGGGCATGTGTGAAGAGAGTGTGTTGATTCAAATATTTTATCTTGCAAATTAGTGAGCTATGTTGATTATTATCTTGCCATACACGCCTAATTACTAGCAATTTATAGGTGCGGAAATTAAAATGCGGAATGTAAAGATGCGGAAAGGTAAATCCTACGCTATTACAAGGCTTTGGCGATACATAATTTAAACATGGAAAATTAAAACCTAATTTAAACTATTACATCCCATAAACAGTTACATTATTGGAAAAGAATGAAAACGGTAAAAGAAACCGTCGAAACTAATAACTGTGAAACGATAAGAGAAATCGGAAAATATGATGAAATCGAAATAAGAGAAAATGTTAGAAAATGCAAATTTTAATTGGAAAAATATGACATCTGGAAATAACATAAATATATTAAAATAATTTTTTGGGATTTTTTAGATGCAATTTAATAATTTAAAATGAATTAAAAGTAATTAAAATGCAAAATTATGAATAAAAATAAATATGCATGCAAAATTATATTTTTTAATTTATTAAATTAAATAAAGATTTTATGAAAATAATGTAAAAAGAAAAATAATTTTTGATGATTTTTTAATGCAGAGATAAAATTATGAAATTAATTAAAATAGATGCAAAAATATTAAATAATGAAAAATATGAAAAAATATTGAGTTTTGTAAAAGAGAAAAACCAAATGGTCCTAGCATGGTTCGAACTGGAGACATGTGAGAGCATCTCTGAACAGTGAACGCCTTAACCAACTGAGCCAAGTGTGCAAGCTGTTTGGAAACCGGAGCGAGTAAGTTACAAACACGCTTCCAATTGCCTCGCTCTCGCGCCAACGATCGTCTTCTTCGTTTTGAATTTTCAAAAGCTTGCGTCGGCCTTCCTTCGACGCTACAGGCCCTGGCAAAATCAAAAACCCAACATACGTAATATAAATGAATTGTGAATACATGTATCAATTCGTTTTCATCCCCTGATCACTCTGGTATGCCTAGTTTGGTCCAATTTTCCCTGTGAAGAAACCCTAATTCAAACCGTAAAACCAAGCCATGGTGATTTTCGCCCGGTCACTAAATGCAATTGGGCTACCCAGATAGCTTGTAAACTTGATGTCGATCATGAATAAACAATCGAACTTGTTAATAATGCATAAAAAAAATCGATTTTTGAAAAATAAGAACAAACCGAAATCGTATTTGTCCGATTCTTGATGGTTTTGGATGATATAAAGGTCCGATCGATTCGAGATGTCAAGGAATGTATTGGACACCTCAAAATCAATTGAAAACGGCTGGAAGTATGATTGCCACTTGCTTGTTTGCCACGGTTTTTTGAGTTCTAGGTTAGGGTTCTTGAGCCAATTTTTTCGTTCTTTCTTGATAGGTATGCATCATATATTTATACTGGATGGATTTAGAATGGTTTTGGGAAAGAATCAATCCACATTCAATGCAAATCAAATTTGATTTTTGTACAAAATCAAATTTTCAAAATTTGATTAATTTTCAATCCAATCTTGCCATATTGATCAAATTTCGAAATTTGCTGGCCTTTGTGAGTTGCTTGGGTCTCAAGGAAGGAATAAAAATCAATTTTGCAATTAATTTTGATTTTATACTTTATTTTTAAATTTAATTTGTATTTAAATGAATAAATTCCAAATTAAATAGAAAAATAAAATAAAAATTCGTGGCATTGGGCTTGGATATTCCGAATTGTATGAGGAATAAGTTTGGATGAAGAAAAAGCAAGGCCATTTGCAAAAAAATTGATTTTTAGAAGCATCTCTCTTTGTGCACTTTTTCAAAATTGCCCAACTTGTGAATGGTGTATCTTGCTCATTTTTCCACATTTTTGAGTGTTGTTGGGCTTTTTGAAAAGCTCTAAGAGTCCTCTAACCAACCTTTTTGGTCTCATCTCAATTGGAGTTTCCATGATCAATATATCTTCAAAACAAAAAGTTGACTTTTTATTGACTTTGAAAATGACCTGTAATGTTTTGAGCCATACCTCTCAAATGAAGCATTTTTTGGACATTCTTGTGAGACATGAAGTTGTAGAGAATTGAATTTCCTTCAAAACAAGAGGTGGTAGAAAAATTTCTGAGAAAGTATGAAGATGTTATGATCAGTCAAAGTTCAGTTGACTTTTCACCTAGAAACCCTAATTTAGAAAGTTTGACTTTTGAGCAAATCTTGAGTTTTCTTGATGAATCATGATCAACCCTTGATCAAATGATGAATGTAACTTCAAAATGAGGATGTTGACCAAAAATTATGAAGTTTGACTGTATGTTGACCACAGTTGACTTTTTGTCCAATTCAACTGATTTTCAACCATCTGAGCAATTGTCTGAGCAATCTTGACTTGTAAGGCTTGAAACTTGACATGGAAAATCTTTGAAGCATATGAGGAGGCATGAAGACCAATAGAGATGTTGGAAGTCCATCTTGACCTGAGAATTGCCAAACCCTAGTTTGGGTTGATTGTCTAGGAGAGAGTTTGTCTGATCAACTCTTGAGAGGATGGAGGGCAAATTTTGGGGTATGACAATGTGTTAGATGACCAAATCTGGGAAGTTGTCAAGGAAACCGTTGGCACCTTATGGGAGAATAGGGCCATGCTTAACTTTACCCCTTTTAAGCCAGCCTTTTTCTGCACTCATGAGTTTAAAATTTGGTGGCAGTCATATCTTGTCACCTTCATAAATGATGCTGCTGGAAAGCTGAATGAGCTAACGGTGGCTTTTGATGTTTTGCAGGGAAAAGGAACAAAATGTAAGGCAATTCACATTAAAGAAATACAAACATCCCAGAACTTCTTTAAGGTGGTGTATTTGCCAAACAATCTTCGTCGAACCATTCATGATGCGGCCCAAGAGCTAAAGGAGAAGGTAACTGGGAAAATTCCCCAACTCAAGATTCCTAGTTACGCGAAAGACAAATATCTTTACGCACTACACTTTGGAAAAATCAAATTTCCACCTTTACCAACTAGCCCTTTGGCTCTAGATTTTCGACCACCATTTCCAGATTGGTGGTACGTCTCTTGGTCGAACGTTCAAAATGCTTACAAAAAGAAAGCCGACAGGGTGGTTCCGACGAAGTATTGGTTGCATACCTACTCAGGCTTTCTTCACATTAACCTTAGATATGTGAGAGAGCTTGCTGTAGTACCCAAGGGTAACCACTTCTAGAAAGTTCTGTTTCTTTCACAGTTTGTCTCACATTGTTATTTGACTTGGTTTCTTTTCTAGCTGTACCTCTGCCACAGGTGGTTGCCCCTAGGCCAGAAGCTGCTGCTGTCGAAACCCAAAAGAAACCGTCGACCAAGCAGGCTAAAACCCACGCTGCAGGGGGCCCTTCATAATCATAGGTATGTTTTATTCACACTTACGTGTATCCTTCTTGTTCGACACCTCACTAATACTTGACGTTTTCACAGTTCATACCCATCCAAACTCTTTCAGATGATGAACCTATTTCTGCCTCTGTCAAGAAGGCTGACTCTTTTGTAAGTGAGAATGTACCCATTTCGACATCTTGTATCCTATCCATTTACTAACGTCTTGATTTCTTTTGTAACAGAGTCGAAAACGCTCAGCGGATTCGAATGCTCCCTCCACAATATCCAAAAGGTCCAAGCAGGACAAAGAATCCCAACATAGTGGGGGCACTGAGGTAACGCTTCATCACTTTCTGACTGCTTCTGATAGAGAATTAAAATCCCTCTTTTGAACCCATCTTTATTTCTGCAGCCATCACCTGATGCTCAATCTCCTCACCCAAAAAAATCCAAAAGCCTTAAGAAAAGGCACACTGATATGCCTGAACGAAAGGCAAAATCAAAGAAAAATAAAGCCCCCACGGCCAAAGGTTTAGGGATGAGGGCCAACGAGGAAATGGAGCCGACAGAGGTCGATGATACACCGGTAATCACCAGGCGACGAGGTAAAGTGCTCTTGACTACTTGTCATGACGCTGCCTTACTTTCACATACTGGTTGTAATATCGTAATAAATACAGCCATTGTTACTCCATACCCTACACCTAGCCCTGCCGTCAACAAGGAGACAGCAGAAGAAATTGCTACTACTCCTGCTGGAGACAATGAAACACGGATTCCCTCACCATCACCACGGGTATTTCTTACACCTTTTAGAGCATCTTTTAACTTGTAAAGTTATACCTTTCTGATGCGATGTTCATTATCTCATCAGGTCGAAGCTTCTGAGCCACAACACAGTGTGCCAGAATATACACCCCTCTCAGAAGTTTCTTCGCCTCAACAACAACCAACCCCCCACGCAGCAGTTGGTGAGTTTGTTGAACTCGCCACTTGGGATTCTTACAGTGGTTCTGATTCAGTCACTAGTCCTATCAGGCACCACGCTTTTTGTTCGACTAGTTCTGACTCAAGTATTTCAGATTCCCTACAAGATTCAGGGGTTCCTTAAACTGTTGTCGAAACCATTCAGATTCAGAGTTCTCCTGAGAAGGACAATTCAGCTGGCCCTTCTGGAGTAAAGGATGTTCCTGTCGATATGGAAATCGATGATGTCGAGGCTTCTTTGGCAAGGTTAAATCAATTCATGAATTAGTACGCCACTACTTTGGATTCTGACCATTCTCAGATTCACAGCGATAAGCTAGGACCTGAGGCTGCCAAAACCAAGAAATTGAATGACCTTATCCGTACTCATGCTTTTAATCACGACTTACCTCGTACACTGGATGAAGATTCAACTCTTGGGCCTGATCTTCTGGATGCTATTGCCCAGTTAAAAGGTCTTGAGATTTCTGAGTTTTCAAAACTGATGATAGCAGCCTTCGAAAACATCCTTTCTCCTCTTTTGGCCAATATCACTCAAACCAAGGAGACTGAACAATTGGTTGACACCAAACAGGCAGCAGTGAGGCCGAATGTAGAGATGGTGAGCAAAACTACAACAACGGTCGCAGAAATAAAAACCCGCATCAATCAGAGGCGGCAAGAACAGAGCCCTAAAAGAAAAATAGTTGCTGAAATACGCAGTCAAATTACTGAACTAACGAAAAAGCTGGAGCTTGTCGAAAGACAAGACAAGAAATCGACCAGGCCAACACTTTTGATCAAAAAGAAATGCGCCTGTTGACCAAGGATGCTCTTATTGTCAGTAACGCCACGACTAAGGTCGAAGAAGAACTACACACTCTCAAAGCCAAGGCTGATGAACTAAGTAACACTGTTGTTCGTCTTAAGAGAGATTTGGGCAGTTTCTAAAGAAAATTTGACAATTTCTGATTGATGTATAATGTATTCGTTGTAGTTTTCATTCCTTGTAATCTGAACTTCTATTATTTATAAAACAACATCCTTTTGGCATTCTTGTCTTATAAATATTTGCACAATTTACATTTTGTACAATTACAATGCTGGCTTTATTATTATGTTCCAGCTCGTTTCGACACACAAGCTTTACATGGTCGAAATTGAGATTTCTTGAAGAATAGGCTTGTATTTCTTCAAGTATTTACCATTTACCCTCAGAATGCGTCGATCTGGGGCTATTTCTTCCAGTTCATATGCGTTATTGAAAAAAACTTGGATTATTTTGAATGGTCCTTCCCAATTTGGGGACCATTTACCTAGCACCCTATCATTTCTGTCCATGGGCAATATCACCTTCCAAACTAAATCATCAACATGAAAAACTTTGTCTTTTACCTTTTTATTATAGGCTTTAGCCATTCTATCTTTTTTCCTTCTTAAGGCATCAAGGGATAACATCCTTTCTTCGTCCAAATCGACCAACTCATCAGTCATCATCTTCCAATAATCTTCAGACGGTATTTCATGTTGTCGTTGGATTCTCACAGATTGAACATGTATTTCTACTGGTAACACAACATCATGTCCATATGCCAGTCGAAATGGGGTTGTTCCAGTTGCCTCCTTGGGAGACGTTCGACAGGCCCACGGAGCTTGATCTAATGTTTGGTGCCAGTTTCTGGGTTTCTTACCCACATGCTTTTTGATCAAGCCAATTATTACTTTGTTTGCAGCTTCGACTTGACCATTTTCTTGATCATAATAGGATGTAGAAGTTAGTAGTTTTATTCCAACTTCCTTTGTAAAATCTTGCATCTTCTGGCCTGTGAACACCGTGCCTTGGTCGGTTGTAATCGTCTCAGGAATTCCAAACCGACACATAATATGATTCTGTATAAAATCAATCATAGCCTCTTGGTCGACATTTCTCAACGCTATGGCCTCGACCCATTTTGTGAAATAATCATTACCAACCAAAATTTACCTTTGTTGCTTAGATGATGTTGGTTTTATTTCACCAATTACATTTAAGGCCCATCCTCTAAATGGCCAAGGCTTTACAATAGCATGCAATTCGCTTGCTGGCACGTGCTGGATGCCCCCATGCATCTGGCATTCTTGGCATCCTCTAGCAAACTCAATACAGTCTTTCAACATTGAGGGCCAACATACACCTATTCGCATCAGCAACCATTTCATCTTGTGTCCAGCTTGGTGTGCACCACATGCTCCACTATGCATACTCGACATAGCTACATATGCCTCACTTTCTCCTAGGCACTTAAGTAATACCCCTTCAACAGTTTTCTTAAATAGTTCGTTTCCAATCAAAACAAAACTTAAGGCGCGATATTTTATTTTACCCTCTGTCGAACCAGTTGGCGAACGCAAGTAATCGACCAAAGGTTTTTTCCAGTCACTATCTTGCCCATTATCAATTGCTAAAATTTCAAAATTTTCTGCATCTATAGCTCCTAATTTTATAATTGATAAATCTGAAGGGGATAATGAAGTAGCTCTAACCTTTTTCTTTACTTGAATACAATCTTCATTCTCATTCTTCTTGTATCCTGAAGCTTCATGTGCTAAATCATTAGCTTCTTGATTCTCTCGTCGGGGTATGTGTTGAAGGCTTGCTTGTTCGAACCGTTTCAACAATCTTATGGCAATCACAAAGTACATGATCAAATTCTCCTTAACGCATCTATATTCTTTTGACACTTGTTTGATTACCAATTCAGAATCTCCCATAATTTCGACGCTCCTTGCCCCCAATTCTAGTAGTAGTTCAAGTCCAGCAATAAGGGACTCATACTCAGCTTCATTATTAGTGCAAATTTCGTCGATGGTATACTTGAACTCTGTTGGAATTTCACTAGGAGAAATTATAACCCCACCAATTCCTGCACCATTTTTGTGACTAGAACTGTCGAGGTATAATTTCCAAGGCACTAAATCAACAAAATTCTCTAGCATATGTAACACGGTGAACTGACTTTGTAGGATTTTTGTATCCAAATGTGCGGATAGCAAGAGTCGCCACCGACTTTTATTTTTATCCAATTAAGGGATGGTAAAAGTACAGAAAAAGACCTTCGTTTAGATTCTGAGTTCGGGAGAATGGTTATGAAAAGAGAAGGTATTAGCACCCCTTTCCATCCGTAGTTATCTACGGGCTCTTAGTTGCTCTAGATCACTTTTTAAAATTGCTTTCTGTGTGTTTGACAAAATGTTTTAGAAAAGGCATTTCGCTTTGACTTTATAATGACTCATGTAGGAGTGTATACAAAGTGTTCGGAAATGTTTTGTTTTTGGAAAGAAATTGAACTTTGAAAAAGAGTGTGTGGTGTGAAAAGCATTTGATAGAGCGAGCAACTAGGAGACTTATTACCCACTCAGAATTGGTCGTTTTCGTACTTCTACGTTCCTTTAGAATAGCGCTAGCCGTACCATTAGTTAGTAGGTAGCTCCATTCGTTGGATGTAAGCGGGACATTCGAAGGGACATCGGATGGTCATCGAAGGCAACTTGTAGGAAGTATCCTAGCACATTCGAAGGGACTATCATCATTTTTCGTAGGCGACAATCGAGGGTCAAGATCATGTATTCGGAGGCGACATCGTGGGTCTTATGATCTTTGTATCGAAGGGACTATGATGATTTGTTTGAAGGCAACGGTGCTAGGATACCTCTACGTTCGAGGGACATGACCATTTTGAATTCGCAAAGGCAACGAGAGAGAATTACCCTAAGGGGTGCGTGTGTGAAGAGAAGTGTGTTGAATTCGAGTATTTTATCTTGCAAGTTAGTGGGCTATGTTCAATTTTAGTCTTGCCATACACGCCTAATTACTAGCAATTTATAGGGTGCGGAAAGTAAAATGCGGAATGTAAAATGCGGAAAGTAAATGTCCTACGCTATTACAAGGCTTTGGGGCAGATACATAATTTAAAATGCGGAAAATAAAATCCTAAGTTTAAACTATTACATCCCATATACAGTTACATTATTTGAAAAAAATAAAATGAAAACGGAAGAATCGTCTGAATCGGATTAACCTGTGAAACGAACGAGAAATCGGAAAATATGATGAAATCGAAATAAGAGAAAATGTTAGAAAGAATGCAAATTTTTATATGAGAAAATTATTACATGCTGGAAATAATATAAATATGCTAAAATAAATTTTTGGGATTTTTTGGATGCAATTTAATAATTTAAAATGAATTAAAGGTGATTTAAATGCAAAATTACAAATAAAAATAAATATGCATGCAAAATTATATTTTTTAATTTTATAAATTAAATAAAGGTTTTATGAAAATAATGTAAAAAGAAAAATAATTTTTGATGAGTTTTTAAATGCAGAAATAAAATTGTGAAACTAATTAAAATAACATGCAAATATTGAATAATTAGAAAATATGGAAAATAATGAAGTTTGTGAAAAAAGAAGCAAAACTGGTCCTGATGAGGATCGAACTCGCGACCCTTGAGGGCATCTGGAAACAGTGAGAGCCTTTACCGCTGCGCCATGTGTGCGTTTGTGTTTGAAAACGGATTGAGTGGAAGAAAACACGCGTCGCTCTCTGGCCTCCTCCCGCTCGCGCCATCCATCGTCTTCAACCTTTTGAATTTTTGAAAGATAGCGTCGGCTTTGGCTCGACGCTACAGGCCCTGGCAAAATCAAAAACACAGCATACATAATATAAATAACATCCAAGGCCATGGTTTGATTCCTTGAAGCATTCCGAACACACTAGTATGGGTCCTATTGTCCAATTTGTCCTATTAAGGGAAACCCTAATTCGTTCACAGAAACCCTAATCATGGTGTAACACGATTCAGGCCATGGAAATTCAATTGGCTTGTCCAGAAAGCTTGCAAACACATCACTAAACACAAAAACAACAACAAATCGAATTAATAATGCATGAATGAAGGAATTCGAATTTTGAAATTTCAAGAACAAACCGAATTCGGTTTTCACGATTCTGGATAGTTTTGGATGATGTAAGGATCTGGATCGGTTCTGTGGAGATGTCAAGGAATGTGTTTGACACCTTAAAATTGATTGAAAACGGCCGGAAGTAGGATTGCCAATAGCTTGTGCACCACGGTTTTTTGAGCTTTGGAATAGGGTTTCTAAGGCAATTTTTCTGTTCTCTTTTGATTGGTATGCATCAAGTATTTATATTGGATGGATTTGAGACAGTTTTTGGCAAGAATTGATCAATAATCAATGATAATCAAATTTGATTTTTTGCAAAAAATCAAATCTTCAAATTTTGGTCAATTTCCAATCTAATCTTGCCATATTGATCCAATTTCGAAATTGCTGGCCTTTAATGAATTGATTGGATCACAAAGAAGAAATAAAATCAAATTTGCAATTAATTTGGATTTTATACTTTATTTTTCAATTTAATTTGTATTTAAATGAATAAATTCCAAATTAAATAGGAAAATAAAATAAAAATTCGTGGCATTGGGCTTGGATATTCCTAATTGCATGAGGAATAAGTTAGGATGAAGAAAAAGTAGGCCCATTTGCAAATTTTTTGATTTTTAGAAGTATTTCTCTTTGTGCATTCTTTCAAAATTGCCCAACTTGTGAATGGTGTAACTTGCTCAATTTTCCACATATTTAAGTGTTCTTGGACTTTTAGGAAAGCTCTAAGAGTCCTCTAACCAACCTTGTTGGTCTCATCTCAATTGGAGTTACCATGCTCAATATATCTTCAAAACAAAAAGTTGACTTTTTGTTGACTTTGAAAATGACCTGTAATGTTTTGAGCTATACCTCTCAAATGAAGCATTTTTTGGACATTCTTGTGAGACATGAAGTTGTAGAGAATTGAATTTCCTTCAAAACAAGAGGTGGTAGAAAAATTTCTGAGAAAGTATGAAGATGTTATGATCAGTCAAAGTTCAGTTGACTTTTCACCTAGAAACCCTAATTTAGAAAGTTTGACTTTTGAGCAAATCTTGAGTTTTCTTGATGAATCATGATCAACCCTTGATCAAATGATGAATGTAACTTCAAAATGAGGATGTTGACCAAAAATCAGGAAGTTTGACTGTATGTTGACCACAGTTGACTTTTTGTCCAATACAACTGATTTTCAACCATCTGAGCAATTGCCTGAGGAAACTTGATCTGTGAAGCTTGAAACTTGACATGGAGAACCTTTGAAGCATATGAGGAGGCATGAAGACCATTGGAGATGCTGGAAGTTCATCTTGACTTGAGAGATACCAAACCCTAGTTTGGGTTGATTGTCTAGGAGAGAGTTTGTCTGATCAACTCTTGAGGAATCCTTGAGTATAGATGTATGAAACTTCTTGAGTAGATGGAGGGCAAATTTTGGGGTATGACAGCTGCCCCTGTTCAATATTCTTGTACTGGAAGGTTGGATTGACACGCCTGTCTTTCGTGACCTGGAGGTAGAAGATGATTGAACACTCGAGTACACCTGTAAATTTGCACTCGCTGGATGATGCGGGAATGGGCTTACAGATGCCATTTGGAGAAGCTGGAGAATGAGTCGTATGTTAGACTCGATATTATTGATAGGAGAATTGCTGGAAAGTGAGTCGTACGCCAGGCTCTGTAGACGTTCCTGGAAAGGAGAGGAGATGGGCTTAAGATGCCATCCGGAGGGAGTCGTACGTTAGGCTTCGTGTTCACTTTTTTTAATGAAGTTGTTGGTTTGCATTGATTTTTTTTAACCATATATGCAGCATTCTAAAAGTGAAGAAATGTTGACAAGTAGTCGGAGATGGGCTTAAGATGCCATCCGAGGCAACCGAGTCGTCGCTAGACTCAGTAGTTCTTTGATGATAATAAGGAATCGAAATAAATCTTCGTCGATTACTCCGAAATAGTAGTTGGCAAGAATGTGGATAGCTCCCTTGTGCATCGGTGTCGATCCATTGCCATTATCGGAGGATAACCGAGGCGGTCTTTCGGAAAGTTTTCCGTCGATTCGGGCTTAATCTGGACCGTCGTCGGAGAACAACCAGGGCGGTCTTCGGATAGTTTTCCCGTCGATTCGGGGCTTAATCTTGGACCTGTTTGCGTCAGGAGTGAGTGTTACCTGTTTTGGAAAAAACAAGAGAACTTTGATAGAATATTTGTTAGTTTTATGCAAAGTATGATGCATGACTGTGTATAAATGACATATGCATATATTGTGACTTTATGAATAATGTATGAATGATAGATGTTGTGGTATTTCAAAACACATCCATCTTGAAGAAGATGCGGATGTTCGCTTGAAGATTTCGACTTACTTGGGGAATTGAGTAAGTGAGAACCCCGCTTGGAAGAGAAAAAGATATCCTGGATTCCTCCGATGCACTATCTCATGTCTTGGGCCTAGATATCGTTGAGGAAGGTAGAGATTGAGAGGCTCGTTGTTGGAGATCTCATATATAGACCACTGAAGAGAGTCCGGGAGGCGATCCGTTGGGGATCTTGTATGTAGACCTGAGGGAAATTTAGGAGGCGCTCATGGAGATTCGAGTGTAGATCTCACTGGAGAGCAATTGATAGTTGCCGGAGACCGGGCTGAAGAGCCAGGAACCCGTAACCTCGGTGGGGGATGATGTAATTTCCTCCAATGCACTATCGACCAAGTTCGGTATGCCGGGGAAAAGGGAAAGGATGAGAAATACTGGGATAAACATCTTGATTGGGGTGAGGTGTTACCGCTGAGACCGATGTAACATTGCTTGGTCGAGTGGAATTGCTCGTGGATTCCCTTCGCTCTGCTGGGAAGTCTTGTGGTAGCGACAACGCCGGAGATCCCTCGTGGGGAAATGCCTGGTGACTTTCGTCGTCATCTCGATTCCTAGAGCCCGTAGTAATTACTTTTGGTATGTCCATTTTCATATGTTTGCGATTCTTATTGTCAAATGCATATAATCATTCAAAGCAAACGTTGGACTTATTGCAAGCAACAATGAAAATTGTAAAGAAAAGAACTTGCATTTATTTGAAATGTGGCGTATGGCCAAGTAGTTTTGTACACGAAAGGTAAAAGCTATGCGGAAACAATCTCGTTAAGTTCCAACTATGCTAGTACTCATATATTTCAACCATCTCATCTCCTTGCATCGTGGAAGCGAGTGAATTGATCTTTGCCATTTGAATCTTGAATGTTAGTAGTCCAGGCGGTGATCCGAAGAGACATAGTCGCGCTTAAATCCCTAATTTTGCCTAGACCGCCCTTTCGGTTTTCAATACCTTTTTGCCCAAGCCGCCTTTTCGTTTTCGACTTGCGGTGTACATGTTTTGTATATATCCTTAATTTTGCCCGAACCTTTTGGTTCACCAGATGCCCTTATCTTTGCCTAGGTTCGCCGACCTAGCGGGTCTCTTTATGCGTAGTATTTTTGACTATGTCTGCGTTCACGGGTGTGGGAAGTCTTCACCATCCATGGTGCTAAGTATCATAGCTCCGGAAAATACTTTTGACTACAAATGGTCCCTCATATGGGAGTCCATTTGCCCTGGGATCACCTTGTGGAAGAATGATGCGCTTGACTACTAGATCACCGACTGTAGACTCGGTGCTTGACCTTCTTGTTAAATGCTCGATCATTCGCTCGATAAATTTGTCCATGGCGTATGACGCGAGTCGCTTCTCATCAATCAAATTAATCGGTCAAGGCGGTCGGACCCAATCGTCTTCGCTAACTCGCCTCTGGAGGACTCGTTGAGGGTATCGAACCTCGATGGGTAAGACGGCTTCCATACCATATCTGAGAAAAGGGGTTGCCCTGTTGATGTCCGTCTTCAGGTGCGATAACCATGAAGAGCAAATGGTAACATCTCATGCCAATCTTTGTAAGTCACCGCATCTTACGTATGATTTTCTTAATGTTCTTGTTGGCGGCTTCCACTGCGCCATTCATCTTAGGCCGATAAGGAGAAGAGTTGTGATGCTTGATCTTGAACTGCGTGCAGAGTTCGGTGATCATCTTATTGTTGAGATTGGAACCGTTATCTGTGATAATCCTTTCGGGAGTGCCATACCGACAGATAAGATTATGTTTGATGAATCGAGCCACAACATTCTTGGTAATGAGATGCATACGAGGCTTACCCACTTGGTGAAATAATCTATTGCCACAAGGATGAAACGATGTCCATTGGAAGTTCTGGGCTTAATTTCTCCGATCATGTCAATGCCCCACATTGCAAAAGGCCACGGAGAAGTTAGAACATTCAGAGGTACCGGAGGTACGTGTACTTTGTCGGCATAACCGGCACTTGTGACAAGATCGAGCATAACGGTGACAATCAGCTTCCATGGTGGACCAATAGTAACCCGTTCTCAAAATCTTCTTAGCCATGGTGTGTCCATGGAGTGGATACCAAATGCGCCTCGTGTAACTCTTCCATGATACGCATTGTTTTCTCGGTCTACACAAGAGTAAGCACAAGTCGTGGTTGCGCTTGTATAAGATGTCTTTGAGGAAGAATTTGGATGCAAATCTTCTCATGAACTTCTTATCATTAATGATGCCCTACGGGATATTCACGAGTCTCAAGATACCTCTTCACGTCATAGTACCGGTTTCTTTTCTGCGTCAAGCTCATAACAATATGCTGGTTCGTCAAACTTCTCAATGATGATCTGGGGAGCCTCGTTGTCCCATCTGACCTTGAACATAGATGACATAGTAGCCAATGCATCTGCCAATTGATTCTCTTCTCGTGGAATATGATCAAAAGTAATCTCTTCGAAGTAGGGGATCAATTTTAGGACATGCTCTCGATACGGGATGAGATTTGGATGTTTCGTATCCCACTCGCCTTTATCCGTGATCACTAAAGCTGAGTCTCCATACACTTGTAAGAACTTGATTCTTAAGTCAATAGCAGCTTTAATACCCATAATGCACGCTTCGTATTCGGCCATGTTACTAGTGCAACTAAAACAAAGTCTGGCGGTGAAAGGCGTATGTCCGCCTGTAGGGGATGTAATGATGGCGCCAATGCCATTGCCAAGTGCGTTTGAGGCTCCGTCAAAGACCATAGTCCATCGGGATCCTTGTTCGGTCCTTCGTGGGCCAGGTTCTTCACAATCTGTAACTAGCAAAACATCTTCGTTTGGAAATTGAATCGCATAGGCGATAGTCATCTACGGCTTGATGAGCCAAATGATCGGCTACTACACTTCCTTTGATCGCTTTAGAAGTGTCTTGGATGTCATATTCGGTCAAGATCATTTGCCATCTTGCTATTCTTCGGAGAGCTGGTTTCTCAAAGATGTATTTTATCGGATCCATCTTGAAATCAACAAGGTAGTGTGAGTCAACATATCTTGTCTTAGTCGTGACAGCCCAAGCCAAAGCGTTGCAAGTTTTCTCAAGCTGAGTATCTTGTTTCACAGTTGGTAAACTTTTGCTAAGGTAGTATATTGCATGCTCTTTTCGACCGAGACTCGTCATGTTGCCCCAACACACACCCATTGGGTTCTCTAGCACCAAGTACATGATGAGAGGTCTTCCTTCGGCGGCATCGGGATAGGAGGATTCATGGGTACTCCTTGATTTTGTCAAAAGCGATCTGGCAATCGTCGTTCCATTCCACTACTTGATCTTTCTTAAGTAACCTGAAGATTGGCTCACAAGTAGCAGTTAGATGTGCAATGAATCTTGCAATGTAGTTCAATCGGCCCAAGAAACCTCTGACTTCTTTCTCGGTGCGGGGCGCTGGCATCTCTTGAATAGCTTTAACCTTGGCGGGATCAACTTCAATACCTTTTCCACTAACAACAAACCCTAAGAGTTTTCCGGATCTGACTCCAAAGGTGCACTTGTTGGGATTCAGTCTCAATCACTTCTTCAACTCCGAGCAGTTTACGTAAATGATCTAGATGTTCTTCTTTAGTCTGTGAGCGAGCTATCATGTCGTCGACGTAGACCTCTATCTCGTGATGAATCATGTCATGAAACAATGTCACCATAGCACGCTGATAAGTGGCGCCCGCGTTCTTCATCCGAGCGGCATAACCTTGTAGCGAAAGTGCCCCATCGTAACAAAGTAGTCTTCTCCATGTCTTTAGGAGCCATTTTGATCGATTGTAACCGGAGAAACCATCCATGAAGGAGAAAACCTTATGATGAGCGGTATTGTCAACCAAAACATCAATATGAGGGAGTGTGAAATCATCTTTCGGACTCGCTTTGTTCGGATCTCGTAATCCACACATTCGTACTTTACCATCCTTCTTGAGCACGGCACCACATTAGCAACCCAGTGGATAAGAAGTAACTAAGAAACACGCATTGAATCGCTTCATAACTTCGGCTTTGATTGTCTCGACATCTCGGGACGCATCGACGAACCTTCTATTTCACCGAGAAAACCTCTTTTTGTCGGCAATCGGTGTACCACAATATCAATGTCTAAACCCGCATGTCTTCGTATGACCAAGCAAAACCTCAATATAGTCTCGTAGCATCGAACGAACCTTTCTTTAACACTGTTCTCAAGACCCGCTCCTATCTTGATCTCTTTTACATCTTCGTTAGTACCCATTCACAACCTCAACTTGCTCTTGGTGGTGTATAACTCGCTCTTCTTCTGTAGCGATCGACAAGTTCTCCGGCACTTCACAACCTTCCTCACTTTCGTCTTGGCTTGGTAGATCGGATTATCGAAGTCATATTTAGCACTAGCATAGTGTTATTAATGAGATTCGGAGTGATTCTGCGGTGTATCACGTGGGTGTGTAAGAAACACATAGCTTTTGAAGGGGGATAAAGTAAAGAAAGAAACAAACAATTGAATGCAAAAGTCCAACGAATTTATTGAATGAAAACGCGCAAACGACAGATAATAACCCTCGCAAACGAGCCATGATGCCCCGGGCAAGGCACTAGGCTTTCAAAGTTTATTGTTCAAAACATAAAGAAATACGAAAAGCAAAACAAAACAATAGTAATTACTCCTGACTAAAGGAGATTGGTATGACGTCTTCGGTCTTCCAATTGCTGAGCCCATGATCTGGAGTTGGGAAGATCCACTTGCTGGTGTTGAAGTCGTTGTCGTTGTCTTCTATAGCATGGATTCCACTCTGGCTAATGCGGAAAGGAAGTTGGCCGGCACGTTCGCGGCGTATCATCTTCTGACCCTTGATGGTGAAGCCTAAACCAGTCTTGTCAAATTTGAAAGGAAGATTAGGGAGCTGACCCCAAATAGTACTGCCTTCTTCAGCAATGAGCATCTTTCAGCGAGGCCATCCTAGGCGGAACTTGTGTAACTTCAGGAGTGACGGGGGAGTCAACAGGCATGACTCTGGGTATTGTTTCAAAAGCTTGACAGGGAGTCTCAAAGAATTCACCCTCCACCTCGAGGTATCAGAATGATTGTAGATGATGACCATATACTCTTCTTCACCACATCGTGACAACCTTCCCTTTCAGGGTACTTGACCCGATGTAAGGTAGAGGTATGGCCGCCTCATGTATCCAAGGGCGTCCAAGTAGGCAAGAGTAGGCTGGACGGATGTCCATGACAAAGAAAGTGGAGTCAAAAGTCTGGGAACCGACTTTAACAGGAAGAGTGAGCTCTCCAAGAACTGTTCGCTTAGAACCATCAAAAGCTCTCACGATTATGTCACTGGGTCTCAGAACCAACCCTTCGACATCAAGTCGATCAAAAGCAGTCTTTGGTAGGATATTCAGAGCAGAACCGATATCCACCAAAACATGAGATAGTGTAGTTCCCTTGCATTCAACAGAGATGTGCAAGGCCTTGTTATGTTTCTTTCTGGAAGGAGTTAAATCAGCATCAGAGAAGCCTAGGCCGTTGTTGGCAGCCAGGCTAGCAATACAAACTTCGAATTGGTCAGTAGTAGTGTCTTGAGGCACGTGAGCATTCTTCAGAAACTTTACCAAGGCGTTAGCATGAGCCTCGGAGCAAAAGAGCAGAGCAAGCATGGAGATTTTGGACGGAGTCTGTCCCAATTGTTCCACAACATTGTAGTCACTCTTCTTGATAATCTTCAGAATTTCCTCCATTTCTTGTTTGGAGGTATCTTGATAACTTCCTTTGGTATACGGTTGAGCAGGATGAGTCACCGGTTCTTTCCTCTAGCTTGGGAATGGGTTGAATGGTGGAATGTGAGGAGTCGCGGTGTCTTTGGAGGAGAGATATCGGAGAGAATACTCTTCCGGTTCGGTCACCTTCGGATCCGGTGATGTTGTCGATGTCGGGAATGGTAGCTTCAATTGTAAGGTCTTCAAGGTCAAGGGTCTTGCTTGACGCCATGATAGTAAACATCACTCCATAATTCCAAGGGATAGCCTTGTCGAGGAATATGGAACTGGTCTTGGAGAAGTAATAATGAGAGGTGCCACTCTAGGCACGGATCGTGAGAGGAAATCCTTATTGTGTTAACATCAAGATAGTCTTGGGAAATCGTCACCCCATCCGTCGCCTTAACATCTTCAATAGGAATCTTATAACTATCGTGACGTGTACTTCACCATGTAATCATACTTTCCACTTGGCTGCCCAAGGTATACCACAGGATGGTGCAGTTTCGTTCACATCTTCGATCTTCACTTAGACATATCTTCACACTTACGCACGGTGGTTTCGAAATAGTATCTCACGGTTATTCATCATGCCGAACACGCCTTCTCAACCAAGCACAACCATCAGTGCGAGATGGGCACCAACGACAATTCTCTGGGCATCCTGATTGACACCCTTGCAGCAAATTCTTCTTAATCATCGAGGGATGGTCAAGTCATCTATGTTGAAAACATAAGTATCGTCACCAACATTAGAACTCTTGTCATGGTTAGACATAGGCGCGTTGATCACGTTCGGGTCTCAACGGAGGATCAAATTCAATGCTTAGCTTCAATCATATCTTGAATCTTATTCTTGAGCCCAACAATCATCGCTATGTCACAGGCTATTGGTGGTAAGCACACTTAGCATTTGGATTGTACTGGAGGAAGTGTTGACATTCGAGGAGGATCCTCAAGGTTATCACCTGCGTTCAACATGTGTTGTAAGGCTTGTGACAATGGCATGTTGATCTTCGTGAACTGCCTTCGTGGCGTTACGCTGCGCGTTGTCTCATTGTCTTGATGTAGGATTGGGGATCACTGGCCCCACCATTGAGCGGTCGGTCTTGGCTCGGCTTTTCGACCATATCAAGATTGGCTTCTTTCTTACCACCAAAGGATCTCTTTGCAGCATTTGAAGATGACTCCACATGGATCTTCCCACTCTTAATACCAGCTTCAATACGCTCGCCTGTAAATATCAACTCGGTGAATCCGGCTGAAGAGTTTCCAATCAGATGATTGAAGAATGGGCCTGTTAGTGTCCCCATAAACATATCAACCAACTCCCTATTGGACAAGGGTGGTTGAACTCGCTAGATCTCTCATTTCGAGCATACCCTTGAACTTCTCGTCACGACCCATAGACATGCTTTGTAGTTGCATGCGAGTGGGTGTCAATTCAGCATTGTACTCATATTGTCTGTAGAAAGCATCTGCTAAGTCACTCCAAGTACGGATACAGTCATTCTCTAGCTGATAATACCACTCCAACTGAGTTCCGGACAAGCTCTCTTGAAAGTAGTGCACCCACAACTTTCTGTCATCAGTGTGGGGATTGATCTTCTGGACATAGGACTTCAAATGCAGCTTAGGGCAAGACATGCCATCATACTTAGCAAAAGTAGGAACTTTGAACTTGGGAGGAATCACAACACCAGGGACAAGACTTAGATCATCAAAATTCAGCCCGGACATCTTCGTGTTTTCCACATTCGACGGTCTTCAAGTTGCTTGTACTTGTCATCCTCATCGGTATTGGCCATTATCATAGTCATTCTCAAGCTCAGGCTGACTGCCTTCACCATTACCCTTGTTACTTTGTTCATCCTCCTTCTTGACACTTCCTTCTGAAAGCTCTATCCGACTGACTCTCTTAGGACCACCTTTGTAGCGTCTGCCCATGTTGAGGAGACCAACAACCTTCTTCTTTCTGTTGATGAGCTTCTTCAGATCTTCTTGGCCTTGGACCAAGCTGGTAAACATCTCTGGCCCGAGCATTCTGGGCTTGGAGATCTTTGACAGTCTGTTCGAGAGCCATTTCTGCTAAAATAAATAGCGAGCAAATGAGAAAACCAATCTCCAATGTACCTGTGATGCAATGTTATGCTATGTTATGCAATGTTTATGCGAATGCAATGCAATGTTTTCAAAGACCTTAGAGATTTAAATTTGTTAGACAAGCAATGAACAAACATTTATTAGTACTCTTTTTATTATTCTTTTTTTTTTTCTTTTTAAGTACAAGAGATAGTTCGAAACAATAAAAGAAAACATAAACATCCTAAAGCTCTAAGTCTCCCATGGGCGCTTCCTCTTGGTGCCGATGTAGGCATTGATGCTTCGCTCCTCATGAAGTAGCTTTGTCAACTCTAGAACTTTCTTCTCGCTTGCATAGCACTGAGCTTCAAAGGTATCCCTTTCTTCCTTAAGCTGAATCCAGGATCTCTTCAAGTCTTCAAAATCAGTAGGCATGTCAGGATGGAGAACAGTATAGGGTACGTCACCTATAGCAACAGGTTCCATAATTACTGGTAGAACAGGAGTGGATGGCATCATGAGGTTTTGAGCTCGAGCTCGCACCCATTTGAGGTAAGGTTCCCAAGGAATGGGATTTTGGTGCCCCAAAGTCTTGGTATCAGTCTTCTTTACCATGCTCCAAGCGTGTATGAACCTTCGTCGGTAATTCTGGAGATCGTGGTTGTAGTCGAACACAACATCTTGGAGAAGTATATCATGTGGACCATCTCTTCGGGCAAAACCAAATTGACGTAGAGCTAGAGAAGGGTTGTAAGTAATACCTCCCCTTATACCAAGTAGTGGTACATTAGGGAATTCTCCACAACGCTCAATGAATGTGAAGTCCTTTTGAGAGAAAAGGCTCCAATGGATATCTGAATGAGAGAGTGACATCAACCTTTGAGACCATCTCAACCTTTGTTCATTCTTCAAAACTGATGGAGGAAGGTGCGAAATAAACCACCTAGAAAGTAACGGTATACAACACATGAGAGTTCCTTGTTTCTTAGTAGTACGAGTGTGGAGAGAATGTAGGATATCTCCAAGTAAAGTAGGCACAGGATTGCGGGTAAGAAATAATTTGATGGCATTGATGTCTATGAATTGATCCGAGTTAGGAAATAGAACTAAACCATAAATTAGCAAGGCCACAATGTTTTCAAATGCATGGAAACCCATAACTTTGAGGAATTCTCGGGCTTTCTTAATCAGGAACTTGGCAAGTAAACCCTTAACTCCACTTCTAGTTTCCCAATTGGCTTCAATGTCTGAGCGCTTAAGATGTAAGGCTGATGCAATGTCTTCGTACTTAGGAACCTTTTCTAGACCGGTGAATGGCATTTGATCAAGAATAGGTATCCCAAGTAGCTTAGAGAACTCTTCCAAGGTAGGAACCAACGATAACTGGAATGTAAAGCAATGGTGTTTCGGATCAAAGAACCGAATAGGACATGCATCATATCTTCTTCAAAATCGGAGATAACCAAGTCGAGTAGATAACCATGTCTTTTGATGAACTGAGCATGGTCGGGAATTTCTGAAACCAATTCTTTGAGCTGAGAAGGTATACCCATAAAGTTGATTCGGATTGTCTTTCTAGAAGCCATAATACCCTACAAAATAGAGCAAAGATAAATCCCTAGGTCCTTGAAATAGTTAGAAATGATATGCAATGCGAATAATGTCATGATGTCATGTTTAGCACACACAAACAATTCACACAATGAGCCTAGGGTTAAGGCTTGCAAGAGGTATAGGTGATTACCCCACCAAAAGTTTGAGTTGGTTCATCCTGTCCTATAATAGTAACCGGGTTCTAGGAATCTCATATCACAGATCTTTCTCGTAGGCGCTTATTTCAATACAACGGCCAAGTGGTCGATCGAAAATGTCCCAAAAGTCTGATCTCAATGAGCGTAGCATCGAGTATCAACCAACCTCGGTCTATACCAAAGCCGGCCATCTCACTACCTTCTAATGGCTAAGATGGGTCAATTTAGGTTCGAAAAGTTTAGTTAGCACTTGACGACACCACGCAGAAGCCAAATACTATCTTCAACTTGGGAATGAAGAGTATCGGGACAATCAAAGTGTCACGCTAACGTAGCCATCATGTTGACCTTTTAGTTATACGTCTAACGGTCGCGATGATCTAATGCTACTTACCTAAAAGGAAACCTGGATCCGGGTGTAGGATCCCCCAACAATATAATACCCAAGCAACCCTTAAAGATAAAGCATACAAGTCAAACAAAAAGCAATAAAAGTTATCTAGAAATCCCTAGGGCAATTCTCTCTTTTAAGGGTTTGTCCCCAGCAGAGTCGCCAGTTCTATAACACGGTGAACTGACTTTGTAGGATTTTTGTATCCAAATGTGCGGATAGCAAGAGTCGCCACCGACTTTTATTTTTATCCAATTAAGGGATGGTAAAAGTACAGAAAAAGACCTTCGTTTAGATTCTGAGTTCGGGAGAATGGTTATGAAAAGAGAAGGTATTAGCACCCCTTTCCATCCGTAGTTATCTACGGGCTCTTAGTTGCTCTAGATCACTTTTTAAAATTGCTTTCTGTGTGTTTGACAAAATGTTTTAGAAAAGGCATTTCGCTTTGACTTTATAATGACTCATGTAGGAGTGTATACAAAGTGTTCGGAAATGTTTTGTTTTTGGAAAGAAATTGAACTTTGAAAAAGAGTGTGTGGTGTGAAAAGCATTTGATAGAGCGAGCAACTAGGAGACTTATTACCCACTCAGAATTGGTCGTTTTCGTACTTCTACGTTCCTTTAGAATAGCGCTAGCCGTACCATTAGTTAGTAGGTAGCTCCATTCGTTGGATGTAAGCGGGACATTCGAAGGGACATCGGATGGTCATCGAAGGCAACTTGTAGGAAGTATCCTAGCACATTCGAAGGGACTATCATCATTTTTCGCAGGCGACAATCGAGGGTCAAGATCATGTATTCGGAGGCGACATCGTGGGTCTTATGATCTTTGTATCGAAGGGACTATGATGATTTGTTTGAAGGCAACGGTGCTAGGATACCTCTACGTTCGAGGGACATGACCATTTTGAATTCGCAAAGGCAACGAGAGAGAATTACCCTAAGGGGTGCGTGTGTGAAGAGAAGTGTGTTGAATTCGAGTATTTTATCTTGCAAGTTAGTGGGCTATGTTCAATTTTAGTCTTGCCATACACGCCTAATTACTAGCAATTTATAGGGTGCGGAAAGTAAAATGCGGAATGTAAAATGCGGAAAGTAAATGTCCTACGCTATTACAAGGCTTTGGGGCAGATACATAATTTAAAATGCGGAAAATAAAATCCTAAGTTTAAACTATTACATCCCATATACAGTTACATTATTTGAAAAAAATAAAATGAAAACGGAAGAATCGTCTGAATCGGATTAACCTGTGAAACGAACGAGAAATCGGAAAATATGATGAAATCGAAATAAGAGAAAATGTTAGAAAGAATGCAAATTTTTATATGAGAAAATTATTACATGCTGGAAATAATATAAATATGCTAAAATAAATTTTTGGGATTTTTTGGATGCAATTTAATAATTTAAAATGAATTAAAGGTGATTTAAATGCAAAATTACAAATAAAAATAAATATGCATGCAAAATTATATTTTTTAATTTTATAAATTAAATAAAGGTTTTATGAAAATAATGTAAAAAGAAAAATAATTTTTGATGAGTTTTTAAATGCAGAAATAAAATTGTGAAACTAATTAAAATAACATGCAAATATTGAATGATTAGAAAATATGGAAAATAATGAAGTTTGTGAAAAAAGAAGCAAAACTGGTCCTGATGAGGATCGAACTCGCGACCCTTGAGGGCATCTGGAAACAGTGAGAGCCTTTACCGCTGCGCCATGTGTGCATTTGTGTTTGAAAACGGATTGAGTGGAAGAAAACACGCGTCGCTCTCTGGCCTCCTCCCGCTCGCGCCATCCATCGTCTTCAACCTTTTGAATTTTTGAAAGATAGCGTCGGCTTTGGCTCGACGCTACAGGCCCTGGCAAAATCAAAAACACAGCATACATAATATAAATAACATCCAAGGCCATGGTTCGATTCCTTGATGCATTCCGAACACACTGGTATGGGTCCTATTGTCCAATTTGTCCTATTAAGGGAAACCCTAATTCGTTCACAGAAACCCTAATCATGGTGTAACACGATTCAGGCCATGGAAATTCAATTGGCTTGTCCAGAAAGCTTGCAAACACATCACTAAACACAAAAACAACAACAAATCGAATTAATAATGCATGAATGAAGGAATTCGAATTTTGAAATTTCAAGAACAAACCGAATTCGGTTTTCACGATTCTGGATAGTTTTGGATGATGTAAGGATCTGGATCGGTTCGGAGATGTCAAGGAATGTGTTTGACACCTTAAAATTGATTGAAAACGGCCGGAAGTAGGATTGCCAATAGCTTGTGCACCACGGTTTTTTGAGCTTTGGAATAGGGTTTCTAAGGCAATTTTTCTGTTCTCTTTTGATTGGTATGCATCAAGTATTTATATTGGATGGATTTGAGACAGTTTTTGGCAAGAATTGATCAATAATCAATGATAATCAAATTTGATTTTTTGCAAAAAATCAAATCTTCAAATTTTGGTCAATTTCCAATCTAATCTTGCCATATTGATCCAATTTCGAAATTGCTGGCCTTTAATGAATTGATTGGATCACAAAGAAGAAATAAAATCAAATTTGCAATTAATTTGGATTTTATACTTTATTTTTCAATTTAATTTGTATTTAAATGAATAAATTCCAAATTAAATAGGAAAATAAAATAAAAATTCGTGGCATTGGGCTTGGATATTCCTAATTGCATGAGGAATAAGTTAGGATGAAGAAAAAGTAGGCCCATTTGCAAAGTTTTTGATTTTTAGAAGTATTTCTCTTTGTGCATTCTTTCAAAATTGTCCAACTTGTGAATGGTGTAACTTGCTCAATTTTCCACATTTTTGAGTGTTCTTGGACTTTTAGGAAAGCTCTAAGAGTCCTCTAACCAACCTTGTTGGTCTCATCTCAATTGGAGTTACCATGCTCAATATATCTTCAAAACAAAAAGTTGACTTTTTGTTGACTTTGAAAATGACCTGTAATGTTTTGAGCTATACCTCTCAAATGAAGCATTTTTTGGACATTCTTGTGAGACATGAAGTTGTAGAGAATTGAATTTCCTTCAAAACAAGAGGTGGTAGAAAAATTTCTGAGAAAGTATGAAGATGTTATGATCAGTCAAAGTTCAGTTGACTTTTCACCTAGAAACCCTAATTTAGAAAGTTTGACTTTTGAGCAAATCTTGAGTTTTCTTGATGAATCATGATCAACCCTTGATCAAATGATGAATGTAACTTCAAAATGAGGATGTTGACCAAAAATCAGGAAGTTTGACTGTATGTTGACCACAGTTGACTTTTTGTCCAATACAACTGATTTTCAACCATCTGAGCAATTGCCTGAGGAAACTTGATCTGTGAAGCTTGAAACTTGACATGGAGAACCTTTGAAGCATATGAGGAGGCATGAAGACCATTGGAGATGCTGGAAGTTCATCTTGACTTGAGAGATACCAAACCCTAGTTTGGGTTGATTGTCTAGGAGAGAGTTTGTTTGATCAACTCTTGAGGAATCCTTGAGTATAGATGTATGAAACTTCTTGAGTAGATGGAGGGAAAATTTTGGGGTATGACAGCATAGCCACCATAGAATGGTCGACTAGGAAATCTGCCACTATTTGCCCTTTCATTGCTTTTAAGGGTACACACGTTAAGGAATATTCAGTTAACGCTAAAGCCCATTTACCAATTCGACTATGCAAAATTGGTTTAGACAGCATATGTTTAGTGACGTCGAAATGAGAAGAGATATAAATATCAACTGGCTTTATATATTGCTTCAATTTAATACAAGAGAAATACAAACATAGGCATTGTTTTTCTATGTCACTATACCTAGTTTCAGGGCCATTTAACATGCGACTAAGATAATACACAAGACGTTCGACATGGTTATCGTCCTCTTGAACTAACATACTACCTATGGTCAAATCTGAGGCTGCTATATACAACCTCATAGGCCTATTTCTAAGTGGAGGCGCCAATATAGGAGGCTTCGTCAGATACTCCTTTATTTTGTCAAAAGCCTCTTGATGCTCTTCTTGCCACACAGATTCTTCATTATTCAGTCGAAGCAGTGGTGGAAACGCCTTCGTTTTTTCACTTAGGTTGGAATTGAATCTCCTCAGGAAATTTACTTTGCCCGACAATGACTGAAGCTCCTTTTTGGTCGATGGCGGTTTTACGTCCATAATGGATTTGGTCTTGCTTTGATTAACTTCAATGCTTTTCTTATGCACCACAAAACCAAGAAAATCCCCTACCTGCACACAAAAAGCACACTTTAATGGATTCATTTTCAACCCATATTCGCGCATCCATTCGAAAGACTTCCAAAGGTGCTCTAAGTGTGTCGGTTTACTATTCGACTTAATTACGATATCATCGATGTAAACTTGCATGAAATTTTCAATAAAGTCATGGAACATAGTATTCATTACCCTCTAATACGTTGCTCTGGCATTTTTCAAGCCGAATGGCATAACCACCCACTCATTAGTGCCTAACGCCCCTGGGCAACGAAAGCCGTCTTCGGTACATCATCATCTGTAATAAAAATTTGGTTATAACCAGCATAACCATCAAGCATACTTAAATATTCAAAGCCAGCAATAGAGTCGACTAACATTTCAGCCACTGGCATAACATACTCATCTTTAGGAGTGGCGGCATTTAGATCTCTAAAATCAATGCACACTCTTAATTTGCCATTTTTCTTAATAACTGGCACAATATTAGCCAACCATTCGACATACCTTTCAATTCTGGTGAACTTGCTTTGGAGGAGTCTTTCCACTTCCTCCTTGATCTTCGACATGACTGCAGGTGCAAACCGTCGAGGTGTTTGTTTTAATGGCTTCTTGCCAGCTTTGATTGGTAGCTTTAATTAGACCAAATCCCTGCTCAAACCAGGCATTTCATTATAATCCCAAGCAAAACAATCTTTAAATTCTTTTAATAAAGAAATTACCTCAGTTATGAGCTTTGGATCGATGTTGGCGCTGATATAAGTAGGCCTTTTATCACCTTCGGTGCCAAGGTCGATTTCTTCTATAGGGTCTTGTGGCTGCATCTTTTCAGGCGCCATGGGATCCTTCTCAAAACCTAATGGTTCGTCGTCGTATATGCAGTCCAGACGCTGCTCATCGACGCTTCTGCTGATTATGATACTTATATCTGGGGGTTTTGGGTCTACAACCAGAATTACTTCTTCTCATGCTGGAAGTTTAGAAACTTCTGTTGCCATCTTTGCTTCTTCAGCTTCCATAGCCGAGTTCATTCTGTTTTCGGCAATATACGCCGAAATCCTTCGCAGAGCTTCTAGCTCAGGCATCACTTTCATGCTGATTTCCCCAGCCTGTCGGTGCGGGTTCTTCTGCATATGGGTCTTCCAGATAATCAACATACCATATAAACCTATGGGTTTCATGCAGCTTCAATGATACAAATGCCTCATGTAGATTGGCATATGTGTGCTCTGCTGGATGGCAGGGAGCAATATGGGCCAATTTCCTATCGAACTGGTTTTGACACACAGCATTAATGTCTGCCATAAAATATCCCTGATCAGCTTCAATGTTTTCCACAATGCCATCTTCGCGCCATATGATCAAGCGCTGATGCATAGAAGAAGGCACAACCCCAATTCCATGCAGCCATTCTCTGCCCAAGAGCAGGTTATAACTTGGTCGACCTTGGATGACCATAAATATTATCGGTCTAGTAATTGAGCCGACAGTGACATCCACCTGAATTACTCCCATGGTGGTTTTTGTTCCTCCTTCGTAGTCTTCCAGAACCACGTTGTGAGGCCATATGTCGGTGTCGTATTTACCGACTCTCTTCAGGATGTGATGTGGCATTATATTCACTGTAGCGCCACAATCCATCAACACCTTGTTGATGGCTGTTTCTTCCACCTTTTCTCCGACCAGCAGTGGCTTTAAATGGCTTCTCATGGCCATATCTGGCTTTTCAAAGAAAGCATATTGGCTCTCAACATAGTCATTGTTCATCACGAAATAGCAGGTTTGCTTATGCAAAGCCATTTCAGCAGCATCAAGGTCACTAGTGTTTTCCACCTCTGTCGGTATGTTGTACTCCTCTAGGAGTATAGAAACCACATTGACCAGAATGTCCAAACTTGCTTCAGAGTCAGAGGCAAAATCATCAGTTGCCTCCTCTGAGCCAAGGTCGACTGACCTATTCACGCATTCCTTGATTTGTTGGCTAACAGTAGGGTCGACTTTAGGCTTGTACTGTCGAAGACTCTTGCCTTTATTGATAGCATTCTGTTTAGCAGCAACGACTTGTCTCTTAGCCTGCTTCTTCCTCTGGAAACGTCTCCACTGAGTTTGGCTCATTGGATTTTTTCCCATATAGTTTTCAGATACGTGGCTCTTTATCTCAGAGCGCACTTCAAGACGATAGCTCATTGGAGCTTTTCCTTTGGCCTCTCTAATGACGCCAGTAGCATTGGATGGCCCAGCAACCATGTTAGGTTAAAACCACGTTCCCTGGAGCGCAGTAGCCGACAGAACAAATGTTTTTGGCCTAATCTGGAAAGATTTCCTCTGTCTTGGATCCCTCTTGTTCCATTGGGCTCTTCCTCTTTCCAGCTGCAACTTTTGGAAATTTTCAGTAGCAACCCTATCAGTTAGAGCGCTGCATCTGGGGCATAAACCCACTTGAGCACCCTTGTTCTTGCAGCGATACAGAAAGCTTAGCAAATCTTCGTCATCCTTGGGGTAGACGTTAGCTAAGTTGACATGAGGGCTTTCGTCAGTGCTTTCTTCCAACATAACATTGTCAGGTACTTCAGTAATTTCGACCATGTTGATGGCCACGGGTTCGTCATATAAGGCCTCTTCTTGCCTCAATGGGTTAGTGTCGATCTTTTGCTTTCTGGCAGCAAATTTCAGACGCCCCTCTTGGAGAGATTTCTGCACCAGATCCCTGAAAATAAAACATTGAGAGGTTGTGTGACCAAGATAATTATGATATATACAAAAACCTCTCTTTTGCCTTTGTTCTAATGGTTGCAATTTAGCATGTGGGGGTACTAAAATCTGACCATCTTTAACAAGTAAATCAAAGATCTTCTCACATTTGCTAACATCAAAAGTGTATGTTTTTGTAGGAGTTCTAGAACTAGTTTCGACTGTTGGACTTTTCCCTTTGGGAGGAAATAACAACTTGCATTCATATGCTGCACCTGATTTCAGTTCAGCCACGTCCACGTCTACCTTATTCGGTGACATGTAGTCGACCTCATATATAGGGTCTGTATCATCGAAATCGACATAAGCTACTTTATCTTTCTTAGATTTAGCCTTGGTATGCCTAAACTTCTCTATTCTAAGACGTTCAAGGTGTCGAACCCTGTCAGCCAATTGTGACATACTTTTAACAGAAGTTGGATCTATTTTCTTTCTAATAGAATAGTCCAAACCTCCAGCAGCCATTTGAAAAAGTTCATGTTCAGGCACTTGGGTAAAACACCTCACCTTTAGGGATCTAAACCTATTCAAATAGTCATCTATTGTCTCATTAAATTTCCACTTAATGCTAGATAATTCGACCAGACTAATCTTCGAATGCCCCTCATAAAACTGTTAGTGAAACAGCTTCGCCAACTTCGACCATGACTCAATCGAGTCAGGGGGCAAGGTAGTAAACCATGTGAAGGCTGCTTTAGTAAGGGATGAAGGGAAATGTTTCACCCTTAAACCTTCATTATTCGCCATATCTCCTGACTCAGTCAGATATCTGGCAATATGTTCAACTGTCGATTCACCCGTTTCTCCCCCAAATTTGGTATACTTAGGTATTTTCCACCCCCTGGGGTTTTCAGTTTGTAGGATATACTCTGACAATGGAGAAGAATACGTTGGCCTTGGCATAGTATTCGTACCATTTCTGGCCATAATTCTCTCGACAATGTTAGTCAAATTGTTCTCAACGACCAACTCATCCTGTCGAACCTGGTCAAGAACTTGGTCAGCCTCTTGGTGTCTTTGCACTAAGACCCTAGGTTGGTTAATAGCAATGTTCCTTTGAGGCGTTGCAGCTTGACCTTGATACACAATATCTTCTTCTGCTGCCCCCATGTGTCCTTAGACATGTACAAGTTATCGAATAGGATGGACCTTTCGGCCAACCGCTGGGGGGCGCCTAAGAAGTTACATAGGCGTGTTAATTGTGTTATGGCCTGTCAGTTTGTTTCAACAGATTGCCTATTAGTTTTGATAGACTCTTGTACTATGCGGTTAAACACATTCCCCATTTGGTTAGTGTTGCGGCGGTGTAGCGGCAAGCAAAAAGTTGGTATTATTTTTACCGGGTGATATATACCGGTTAGGTTATATCGTATCGTGTCCACAAAGATTTGTTATTGATTCGTCGTTCGACAATTCTACCGTTAATGAGTTTGAGATTAAAAGAAATGAAAATAAAAGACAAAAAGTAAATGAACAAAAAGTATAAAGGATTGACAGCTTGTCCGGAACGAATGAAAACTACCCGTCACAGACTTAAATCTACCACCCATGTCATACTCGGCCTACGATACTCGTCCGTGTCATCACATACCTCTCACAACCTAAGCTATTTCTAACCCAAATTGAGAATCCTCCTAAATCATCTCAATATCCATCCCTGGCATACCTCGACAACAAAGAAGTCAACTGCGTCACCTCCATACCCATTCCTGGCATACTTCACCGACGCAGAGGCATTAAGTTTGGATACTCTATAGTGAATGTTAGCTCTAAACCTATCTCTAGCATTCAGAAACTAACAGATAATCATCCTAGGTAAGAATCTAAGCAATCTATCTCTAGCAAAGCTCAAATCCCTAACATAAAGTAAAAAAAACCCAAGATAATCATCGACACAAATTCGTAAAGCAAACTTTATACAAGCCAAAGGCGATAAATATACAAGAGTTATGAGTAGAAATACATATAAACCCAACAAAAGAGAAATACACAAAGAGGAGAAGAGATAAACCACAAATCTACTTTGGTTGTCAAGCCAATCGAAGAGCAATCCACCTCCAATCATCAAAATGCAAGCTCCAATGTTGTTTTCTAAGCTAATCTACCAAAAATATGAAGGTGATGGTGTTGGGACTCAAAAATACCCAACCCATAACCTAAAAATGTGTTTTGAGCCCCTTTTAAAGAATTCTGATGTCGCAGGGCGCGCTCGCGCTATTCGCGCTAAGCGCGGTCTGCTATTTTCAGCATTTTATTTTTGCCGTATCTTGAGAACCGTAACTCGGAATTGCGCCCGGTTTGAAGAGTTGGAAAGCTTATTCAATGATCTATCCAACCACGAAGAAATATCAACCAAATTGATGATTTTTATTGTGTTGAATTTGAGCTTTATTCGATGACGTATTGTGCAAAATCGCACTCTTGAAGCTTAGCCTTTGGCCTTTATTACTCAATGCTCCAATTATGAATGAATACCTATAAAAGAGATGAAAAACTATCAAATGATACAATATTTACACAAAAACTCAATTATTCTATTATGTACACATTTATACTAAAAGTGGGGTATTTATTCGAAGAATATCAACAAAAGAACGGATATGTGCCACAAAATATATATACAAAATAACTACATTTTGGCACTTATCAACTCTCCCCAACTTGAAACATTGTTTGTCCTCAAACAAAGTCAAATAACTCAAAGAAACAAAGAATGATAATCAAATAATCACGAATCAACAAGTTTTGAAAACGGAAAACAAATGTATGGTTCAAACGAAAAACGTACACGACGAATACAAACTTACCACTATACTACAACAATAACATATAAACGAAACAAATCCTAAGTACAAAAGGCATGCAAAACATTCTAAAACAAAACAAGCTCAATCATGAATCACACCTAGCAAAAATTCATCGGTAGATGAAGAACACACAAAGGTGAGGGATAAAAAACACTCCTCCACAATCTTGCAAACAATAGACTAAATTATGCATTCATCCAAAAACGTATTGAAAATACAAATGCAAGAATCACAAGGGCTTTTCAAGGTTGTAATGTGGCTTGGTTAACAAACAAGTGATAAGTCCTAAAGCTAATCGAAACAAAAACTTGCCTAAACCTAAGGGAGTGATCAACTCACAAAGTTCTAAACAATACAATTCCAATCAAACATATTATTCATCACAAATTTCACACCAAACACACCTCACTTATTAACATAACATTATTCCTACTCTTTTTGTTTTTCTTTTTCAAAACTTTTCTCTTTTTTCTTTCTTTTTCTAATCTTTCTTTTTCACATTTTTCTTTTGTTTTTCTTTTCTCAACCTCATATCAATCACAACATAAGCACATAAACATTCATCTCCCCAACTTGAATTCAACCAACATTAATGTGTGAATACTCCCTACTTTCTAAGGCAAGGTAAAAATCCATACAACAACATATAGTTGAGGGTTCAAGAAACAAAGAAATCAACATCCATACAAAAAAAGTGAATTGACACTCATAGACAAGCATCAAGTTCAAATAAAAATGGATATTGATAAAAGCTCAAAGGGGCAAACAAAGGTTCACACACTCACAAGGTGAATTGAATATTTGGCCAAGGTAGTTATGCTCAAAATCAACAAAATGCCTTGATCATTTTCTTGCAATCATACAATCAACACAAAACAAAAGATTAAGCATAATAAAATCCAGTTAAAACAAGAATGTGGACTCTCATATGTAAACAATGGAAAGCTTCCTCACATTTATGGGTAAAAAGGGGACTAAAGTGATTCAATTCATGAGCAAGTAATGCAAAAAGAATGAATGGCATGGTAATTGTACAAATGATAAATTTCCTAAACATGTTATGCTATAGAAAGCGATAAACGAGTACCTGACATGTAGCAACTTTGAAAACTATCATTACCATACATCCGCGAGTTGAAACGATCAAACTCGGAAAATCACCTCAAAAGTCTTCAAGTTACCGGACCAAAATGTGAGTCCAAACAACAACGAAAGAATTAGAAAAATAATATTAATTTTATTCAATACAAAAAGCCTTGGTGAAAGTGGGAAAAAGGAAAACCAAGTGAAATTTTAAAAGACTTCACTGGCTCATAGCGAGCGCGCCAGCAGAGCGCTAAGCGCCTTCACCGATTCTTGAGAAAAATGACAGCAACAGGTGCAACTGCTATGCAAGCTCCACTTACACACCTATACAATCTCATTTACACATCTAAACAATATTTACAATACATACACACTTCCACAAGCTAAAACACTACAAACTTGTGGAAAATAACAAATTGACATAACGAAACAAAAGCAAATAATAATACGAAAACGTGGTGACAATGAATTAACAAGTTGAAAAGTGAAAGTTTTAAAATTAAGAACAAGTCCTATTTCAACTTGTTAAAACACAAGCCACGTAACAACGTAAACAAACATAAACAAAAACAAACAAAAACATGCTTGTTTTACGTCGTAAGCTCGACGTCTTTATTGTGTGAGCACTAGTAACCTCCTCTCGTCATGCCATGGTATTGCCACACCGCGCAAACCTAAAGAAAGTGTCCTAACAATCACACAACAAACTTTACGAGTACGAGACAATTCACAACATCACATGAAAGCTAAGAAAATCACAAATATGTACAAGTATGGAAAGTAAACACATAACATGTACAAGTAACATATACAAGTTCATATACAAAGCCTATACAACATATACATTAATTACAAAACTCAAAAACAACGGAATTATCTCAATACAAAACCAATAAAACCAATCCCCGGCAACGGCGCCATTTTGTTCTTGGTATAAGCGGCAAGCAAAGAGTTGGTATTATTTTTACCGGGTGATATATACCGGTTAGGTTATATCGTATCGTGTCCACAGAGATTGGTTATTGATTCGTCGTTCGACAATTCTACCGTTAATGAGTTTGAGATTAAAAGAAATGAAAATAAAAGACAAAAAGTAAATGAACAAAAAGTATAAAGGATAGACAGCTTGTCCGGAACGAATGAAAACTACCCGTCACAGACTTAAATCTACCACCCATGTCATACTCGGCCTACGATACTCGTCCGTGTCATCACATACCTCTCACAACCTAAGCTATTTCTAACCCAAATTGAGAATCCTCCTAAATCATCTCAATATCCACCCCTGGCATACCTCGACAACAAAGAAGTCAACTGCGTCACCTCCATACCCATTCCTGGCATACTTCACCGACGCAGAGGCATTCAGAAACTAACAGATAATCATCCTAGGTAAGAATCTAAGCAATCTATCTCTAGCAAAGCTCAAATCCCTAACATAAAGTAAAAACCCAAGATAATCACCGACACAAATTCGTAAAGCAAACTTTATACAAGCCAAAGGCGATAAATATACAAGAGTTATGAGTAGAAATACATATAAACCCAACAAAAGAGAAATACACAAAGAGGAGAAGAGATAAACCACAAATCTACTTTGGTTGTCAAGCCAATCGAAGAGCAATCCACCTCCAATCATCAAAATGCAAGCTCCAATGTTGTTTTCTAAGCTAATCTACCAAAAATATGAAGGTGATGGTGTTGGGACTCAAAATACCCAACCCATAACCTAAAATGTGTTTTGAGCCCTTTAAAGAATTCGATGTCGAGTCGCGCTCGCTATTCGCTAAGCTATTTTAGCATTTTATTTTTGCCGTATCTTGAGAACCGTAACTAATTGCGCCCGGTTTGAAGTTGGAAAGCTTATTCAATGCTCTATCCAACCATGAAGAAATATCAACCAAATTGATGATTTTTATTGTGTTGAATTTGAGCTTTATTCGATGACGTATTGTGCAAAATCGCACTCTTGAAGCTTAGCCTTTGGCCTTTATTACTCAATGCTCCAATTATGAATGAATACCTATAAAAGAGATGAAAAACTATCAAATGATACAATATTTATACAAAAACTCAATTATTCTATTATGTACACATTTATACTAAAAGCGGGGTATTTATTCGAAGAATATCAACAAAAGAACGGATAAGTGCCACAAAATATATATACAAAATAACTACATTTTGGCACTTATCAGTTAGTCAACATATTGACTAACTCATGGTTGCTATCATCCATTTGCTGCCTTAATACCGCCACAGAGGTGGTATTTAAGTGTTGAGCAGGCATTTCCCTATTTGCCCCCACTACAGGTCCTTGTAAAGGGGCGTTAGCATTCTGCAAGTTATCGGATACAACTGCTATACTAGGGGTCGACTGATATCCCGTCATTAAAGAATAGGCATTCCATAAGGGGGATTTGCAGCAGTACCAAATCTAGGAATCATTGTGTTCGGAATGGCACTCGTGGCCACCATAGGCCCTGGACTCACCGGTGTGGTTTGGGGCATGGGAATTGATCTTGAGCAGCGGTTGGTCGAGGCGTTGTTGTCGCTTAGAAATGACGCTACTTGTGACACAACTGTGTCGGTAATACCCAACGTTCTGGATGGAATTTCAATCACGTTTGACGCAGATGCGTGGTTTGTCATTTTAATTGTACGTTTCTTAGTGGGTGGCGGTTTCTTATTTGCTGAGTTTCCACTCCTAAGTTTCATACACTTCTGAGACAAACTCTAATTAAATTTCTAACACTTAGCATTGGTCCCACCAGGTGTGCTAATTTGTTTACTGTGGAAAATGGTAAACAACCACTGGTCCTCCCAGAGTCCTAAAACTAAGAGTTACTAGCGAGATCGACCAGTTGATCTCAAGACGCGTGCTAAGATTTCTGGTCAATTACACTAGTTCTGTAAACGAACTAACCTTGGCCCAGAAACGGTTCCCAGAGCCTAAGAAAATAGTGCAATGGCTTTCCACACAAAAAGGATTCTGACTATTGGTGACTCGTGACCAACAATGCATGTAATGTTTTGGTGAAATAAAGCTACTGGTGACTCGTGACCAACAAGCAAAGAACAAAAGTAAAAATAAAAAGAAATAAAGACATAGTTAAATGTAAAAATATTGCATTGAAATAAAGAATGGTGATTCACGTACATCAAATATTGCATACTCTTTCTTCCTTTAGCGCGGAATTGAGCAGAGTGTTAGCAAGTAATTTGGTAGTACAAATGAACACACCTACTTCTAAACATTCTAACTTATTTATAGTAATCTACAGAAATAACCGCGAAAGCTATCAACGGTTGAGATTTGATCCTTGGAAGTAACTTCTGCCCACGTTCAGCCTTCATTTGGAACTCATGTCCCACGAACTTTTAAAGCAACTGCCCATGATCTCTTTATTTGACTTTTTCCCGCTTCGTGTCTTCAAAGGAACTGCCTTCAGATTCTATCTACCTCCTTGAAGCACAACAAAATTTCCTAAGTCCATAGCGAACTACTTCGACAGCGGCATCGTCTCGACTAGTTCCTCTTTTGACTCAAATCTCTGTCGATTCAACTATTATGTAACGTGTCGACATCGTCTTGTTTTCTTAACGCTATTTTGCTTCTAGTTGACGTAGTTTGGCCTTCTAAGCCAAATTTATAACTAACAAGCATTTCTTCTGAAACTTCTGACTTAGCTTTGTTAAACATCTCCAGAAGCTACCTCTTTCTAAGATTGGTCCTTAAACTGTAGGGACCTTTGCCTCTAAATCATGCCCTTAGTTCACTTTACAAAATTTCAGCTAACACAGGTGTACTCGAGTGTTCAATCATCTTCTAACTTCAAGTCACGAAAGGCAAGCATACCAATCTAACCCTTCTGGTACAAGAAGATTGAACAGGGGAAACTATTATACCCCAAAATTTTCCCTCCTACTTCTCAAGATAATCCACCACTCCATACTCAAAGATTCCACAAGGGTTGATCAGACAAACTCTCTCCTAAGCAATCAATCCAAACTAGGATTTTGCTCGTCTCAAGTCAAGATGGTTTTCCAATGCTTCAAGTGGTCACCATACCTCATCATATGCCTCAAGGGATCACCATGTCAAATTTCAAGCCTTATAAGTCAAGATTGCTCATCAAATTGCTCAGATGGTTGAAAATCAATTGTATTGGACAAAAAGTCAACTGTGGTCAACATACAGCCAAACTTCATAATTTTTTATTAACATCAATATTTTGAAGTAATATTCATCATTTGATCAAGGGTTGACTATGATTCATCAAGAAAAGTCAAGACTTGATCAAAAGTCAAAGTTTCTAAACTAGGGTTCTTTAGACAAAAGTGAACAGAACTTTGACCATGCATAACTTTCACATACTTTATAAGAAATTTTTCAACCAAAGCTCATTTTGAAGAGAATTCAATTCTCTACAACTTCATGTCTCACACGCTTGGGGTGGAAATGCTTCATTTGGAACTTATGGATCAAAACATTACAGGTCCTTTTAAAAAGTAAACAAAAGTCATCTTTTTGCAAATAAGTGTTCATGAGCATGGAATTTTCAATGAAGATGAAACCAAAAGGGCTGTTTAGAAGACATCTTGAGCTTTCTAAAAAGTCCAAGAACACCCAAAAATGTTAAAATTGGAGCAAGATACAGGTTATGCAAGTTGAGCATTTTTGAGGAGGTGCATAAAGAAAAATACCTAGCAAATATTTTTCAAATGGGCCTAAGATTTTATGATCCAAACTTTATTATAAGATTATCCATGGTCTCTTTGCTCCTTGCCACGACTCCCTTTCAATTTATTTAATTTATTTTGGATTTAAAGCATTTAAATTTAATTTTAATTAAATAAAATATAAAAGCAAGGTCTAAGACAAGTTGGGCTTGATTTCTACTTATCTTTTGGACCAAGGAAGTCCAAACAAGATGCCAAATTCATGTAAGAGGCTACAAGGAAGGAAATATCTACTTTTGGCAAGTTTAGATCAATATTGGTGTGAAATTATTTTTGCATTGAAAGCAATATATTTTCTCTTGATTGCTGATCAAATCACTGGCTCTCTATATATACCACAAGTTCAGAAGCACAAGGGACAAAAAATCATGGCCTCCAAGAGCAACCCTAAAACTCATAAAAGTCAAAGAAACTTGAGAAATCGTGTTTCACATTCCCAACCGTTTTCAAATAAATCCAAGCACTCCATCGTGCTCCTGAGGTATTATAGGGTTTTGGATAGAATACACAGCCGCAGAAGATAACTGGAAGTCACGTCCGGCGCTTCTGGCTTTGAGTCAACCAGCGAGGAAGAGGAGCAAAACACATGCTAATCCATGTAACATAACTCATGGATGTATCACCGTCCCAGCGGTTCACCTTGCGCGCACTAAGCCATTCCATTCCAAAGCAGTATCACCTCCTGAAGCTCCAAGTCCTAGATCCCCAGAGGACGTATTATCTCCAGAAGCTCCAGCTTCTGGATCCCCTTCAACGCCAAAATCCCCCAGAAGCTCCAACTTCGTACCGGATCCATTCCTCGAAGCTCCACACGAATGTCCCCAACAACGAAATCTCCAAGCCCCTTTTGGACCCTTCCACCAGATTCCCGAGCTCCACCGGGCGTCCTAACAAGAAGCTCTAGAAGCCCGACACGGACCTTTCGATGTAGAAGCTCCAGCTTCTAGACACGCCGAGAATTTTTACCGAAACTCCGGTTCGGATGCCTATCGCTCCACTCACAAAAGGCTTGGCTTCTGTGGCAGCTTCCGTCAGAAGCTCTGATGGTTTCTCTTTATTTTATTTATTTTTCTGCTTTTTATTTCCTTTGCTTTAATTAATTCTACTAATTAATTTAATTAGTAATTAGGTTAAATAATTAACTTAATTAGGATTAATGTCACAAATAATTTTCTCCATGTTTTATTAATTAATTGACTTAATTAGTTTAATTTAGGTTAATTTTCATTAAACATTTTTTTCAATTAGAATTAGATTTCTTCTCACATTAACATTAACTTTCAAAAATACAAAAAATATTAGGATTTAGGATTTCACTTAGACCTTTTTTTTAATTATTTTTATTGCATTTTAAATTCTAGAAAGGATGTATAGGTTGCAAGGTTGTTTTCATGTAATAACATAGATTTATATTTTTGTTTTTACTTTCCGCACCTCTTATTATGTATCTGCCCCAAAGCCATGTAATAGCGTATGACATTTACTTTCCGCACTTTACATTTCCGCAATTTACTTTCCGCACCCTTTAACTGTTAGTAATTAGGCGTGTATGGCAAGATAAAAACCAATTTAGATTACTAAATACTAGATAAAATATCCGAATACAACACATATTTCGCACTTGCACCCCCTTAGGGTATCCTCTCTCGTTGCCTTACGAAAACAGTCATATCCCTCGAACGTGGGGGTATCTTAGCACAATTGCCTATAATATATCATCATATACCCTTCGAATTAAAGATCATAGTCCCTCGATTGTTGCCTACGAACACATGATCTCATCCCTCGATTGTTGGCTACGAAAAGTTATGATCGTCCCTACGAATATGCTAAGGTATCCCTACTTGTTGCCTTCTATAACCATCTGATGTCCCTATGAATGTTCCTTTACATCCAACAAATAAGATTACCTACCAACTAATGGTATGGATATCCTTATTCTAAAGGAAAGCAAAATAACACAGAAACGACCGTTCTGAGTAGGTAATAAGTCTCTTTTGCTTGCTCAAAATACTTTTCACACTTCACACTTTCAAAAACATTTTTCAAAACACTTTGTATACATTCTAGCGTGAATCATTACAAATTTCTTTTCGAAAACGAAACATTTCCAAACACTTCGCATACATTCCAGCATGAATCATTACGAAGTCAAAGTGAAATGTCTTCTCAAAAATATTTTCAAACACACACACAAAAACAATTAAAGTGGGCTAAGAAATTAAGAGCCCGTAGATAAATACGGATGCAAAGGGTTCTAACACCTTCCCTTTTCATAACCACCTCCCTTACTCAGAATCTAACGAAGGTCTTTTCCTGGTCTTTTCGCCTTCCCTTAATTGGATAAAAGAAAAGTCTGTGGCGACTCTTGCTATCCGCAACATTTGCGATCAAGCGCAAAACAAACAAGTCAATTCTCCCACCGTGTTACAGTTGGTCATCTTCAACCTCCATCCAAGCTCAATTTACAGGTTTTGCAAATGGAAAAATTAGAGAGATCGAGACCAGTGCCATTCGATTCGTCTCTTCAAGACAAAGATAACTGTACCCACGTGAAAATTTTCTTTAAACCACTTCTTAGTCGTTTTGGAAAAAACCAGAAGAAAATTTGAAAAGGGATTTGAAAATTCATGAGCAAAACTCACTTCTAGATAAAAACGAACAATTATGAGTATCAGAATGATGAGAACTACATCGTAGCAACAAAATTAGGACCAGTTGGTGGAGAAATCTACATGTTAGAAATCAAGTATGAAGCTCTGAAACTGGACTTATGGAGGTTGATTCAGGCCATGTTTCTTATGCTATGAGTGTGGTTAGCTTTAGGGAAGTTCACAGATGAAGAATGAGCAAATAAATTAGCTTAAAGAGTGAAGAAAAGGTGAATTCGAAAACTCAGAAATGTGAGCTATGGAGAGAGTTTGGTAGGGTATTTCTGGCTATCAAAGCTTGATGACATGAGTGGAATACGTCCCTATATTTATAGGGAAGTGAATGGTAATGAGAATTGGAAGAAATAGTGAGATTTGGGGTGAATTCATGCAAGGTCATGTGCACAAGCGAAGTGTGACTTGTTTGGCATCAAAACACGACCAAAACTTGTGTTTCAAGGTGATAATTACTTCTGGAAGGTTACTAAACATGATTAGAATAAAAAACATGCAAAAACTTGGTGTTTAGAGGCCAAACTAATCCATTCTAAATCTAACTTCAAGCAAAAATTTAGTTTTAAGAGGGTAACTTCACAGCCATGGTGTTAACAATGTACGGAACTATATGATGTAATTCTTGAAGAATTTGAAAGATCTCAAAACACTATTTACAATATGCCAAGACTGACTCAAATTGGATGCATGAGCTGAAAGTTATTATAAATTGAAATCATGAAAAACACACTAATTTTAACTCTTAGAAAAATTTCTAAGTATTAACTTCAAAAATGACCTATAATGTTTTGCATTCAAAAATAATTTTCCACCCAAAATTTTCTCTTGATACACAAAGATGGCATGAAGTAGCCTTTCTTGAATGGAATTATGGAAAAAGAGCCACTCAAAAACTCCAAAAATTGAGAAAGTTATGGGCTTGTGAAGTTGATGAAAATCCATGAAATGACCTATAATCTCTTGAACTATTAAGGCATCTTCCAAACATTTTCAAAATTTGAACCATAAATTACGATAAATTTCACATCTTTAAGATTATTATGGAAAAATAATGGACTCATGATGATAAACAATGATCAACTTATGATCCCTTGAAGTTGATGATAAAAAAATGGATAAATCCATGGAGGACTTATAATCTTTTGACCTCTATAGTGATTTTCCAAGCATTTTCAAGTCTTTCCAATTAAACTAAGTTGTAGTAGAAATCCTTATATCCATTGTGAAGAAATAATGAGCTCAAGGAGATAAAAGGTGACCAAGTTATGATCTTGTGAAATTGTACAATAAAGATGAAGGACCAATTTAGAGAACTTGTAATCTTTGACCCTTAAAGCATCTTTTAATAAAAAACATTCTTGAACAAATGAATAGACTTTTTAAAGACCCTTTTAAGAGACTCGTGTATTTGGCATCAAACAAGAATCTCAAACAAAAACCAAGATATGGTCCTCAAAAGTCCAAAACTCTAGCTCAAGGAGTATTGGCCATGACATGGAAACTTCCTCAATTTTTGATGATCTCTCTTGTAAATGGAGTTTTATCACATGAGAGGAGATTGTTTTAGATGATAATAAGAAACCATAGAAAAGATAACCACTCCAAAACATTGAGAATTGAGGAAGTTATGCACTTGTGATCAGAGAATCAAGGATTTGCCCGAATTACGTCAACACACTTGGATCAACTTTGCATCCTTTGAACTTATTTTGCAAGATAATACATCACGAGGTTTATTAGACATTTCAATGATGTAATATTTAGGTATACCACATGGTAATGCTTAATTCCTCCATGATACTTGGAGAAGGCATGGAAATAAACACATGAACCTATGAACTTCTTAAAGAAAAAATTTTGTACCATCAACCTACAACACAATGTCCAAAGAGAAAATATTGAACATGTCTTGTTGTTAGCTAAATTTCAATCGACATATACAAAATATACACAATCAAGGTGCGTGGTGATCCCCATAAAAACAAACTTAGAGATCGGAGAGAGAACCAACCCTAGTTTGTGATCTTGGTGCAATGTGATGGTATGAGATGATAAAAGATCTTAGGGGGAAAAATTAGGGTACAATAGGGCATACTAGTCTTTTGAGCATAAATATTTTATTAGTGGATGTTATTTCTATTTGAATAGTAAAAATCATAATTTTCTCTCCTCATTCCCATAGGGAGGTCACAATGAAAAAGATAAAATGGTTAAAGAGCTTCATTCATCCTCATCTTCCACCATCAAGCTTGGATTTTTGTAAGCAATCTATCATTATCATCGTCTTCTTATACTAATTCATTCTTATAAGAGAATTATTAATTGTGTTTCATGATGAAACCAAGTCATGAGGAATTGGGTCCTTGGCCTTGAAGAATGGAGAGTATAATGAGAATTGGGATTTGAAATCCATGAACGCGGCTATATTGAAGAAAAGGGTTCATCGCCATCCTTGTTAAGGTAGGCTCCCATCAATCATTCCTCATTATTTTTTTGAGTAAGGGCTGTTAAAAAATAGGGTTGAGTTATTTTGATTATGAAACAATCATGACACAAGCATACAAGTATTAAATGCATATTTGAGGTATGATTTATATGCATGTAATACGTTTGGTGTTTTTACTTTTAGGGAATTAAAAAGTGCTAATGTGTTGGTGTTGGGATAAAGCAAAAAGCAAAAATAAGTATTTTTGATTTTATCGTCTCTGCGGGGATTAGTGCGAGGGAAAGAATGTCGTTCAACAATCTTTATGTTTCTGAGCTTGGTTTTATAATGAATTAAAAGTGTAAATTGTGGGAAGTAAACATATGAGTAAGTAATAGTACATTCTTTAGAGGGGAGAGAACTCGTCGGGATTGGATTTCATTTATCCGTCAAATACTTAAATCTACCGATAAGTTGTACGCAACCTAAATTACTCGTCAATATCATCACATATCCCTCACATCATTGTTCATGTTTTAAGCACCTACGAGAGTTCTGCCGCATTGTCTCATTGGTGATGTCTCACGTAACTAAATAGCACAGAGTAGTAAGAACTATACTCACAGTGAATATTAGTTATAAATATATCTCTAGAGTTTAGAACCTAATAGATGTTCATCCTAAATCCAGATACGAAGAGTATATGTCTATAGAAACTCAAATCAAACATAGAGCAAGAAAACAAAGATGATATCGATACTGATTTGCAAAATAGATATTATACAATGTCATGATCAATACATCAATACATATAGTTAAAATCAGAGTAAGCATGCATATAAAACCCACCAATAGATAATACAAAGAGACAAGAGAAGATGAACTAACAAATCTCATGGTGTAAAGACGATTGTTGTTAATCTAACTCTGAATCATTAAGATGTAGCCTCCAATGTTGTTTTTTAAGCATCGATCTCAAAGAATGGTTGGACCCTTCTCTCAAAATCGGGTCACACCCTAAAAAATCTATTTTGAACTTTATTTATACACTTGAAAAATTGTAGACCGTGCTAAGCCCGCTCATATCCTACAAAACGTGCTCCAACTTATTGTACCAAACAACCTTATTTTGTAGAGCACGCTTAGCCTAAAATTTTTAGCTTAGCCCGCACTGCGCTTAACCCTAAATTTGGGGTTTATCCCACTACCTTTCGTCTTGAAAAAATCCAAGCATGCTTTAAGCGCACTTAGTCATATCCGGGACTTATTATTTCCATCAAAATTGCATCTTGAAGCCTAACTTGTGCTTATTAATTCCCAATGTTTCAATCATGCAAAAATCTTACAAATTAAGCCAAAAATGATTAATATATACAATATTTTCATGATAAAACTACTATACACAATATGTACATATTTACTACAAGTTGAGGTTTATTTACTATATCTCAACAAAATAAGTCAATAAGTGACACAAAATTATACATAAATTTAACTACAATTTGTCCTTTGTCATGTGTATGATGTGGTTTATGAATATTAATGTGTCTTGGTTGTTTAGAAAAAGTTAATGGATACTCTAGCCCCTTAAGAAGTATAAATATTATATGATTAATCAGAACATAGGTAGGATAAAAATTCTGCAACTCGTGATTAAGACACCCTGTTAGTAATCAATCATATAATAATATAATATGTTCTAGAAATGACCAAATAACCCTGCTTGATGGATAGCCCTTCCACGACATCTATTTTTTATACTTTCCAATAGAACCTTTTTATTTTGTCAAGACTTTTTCTTTACTATATGTTCTCTTTCTTTTTCTTCTTCTTTCTTCTCTCTTTCTCTACCTATATATTCATCTTCCCTTATGCTCTATTCTTCTTCCTATTTCTTCTTCTTCTTCTTCTTCTTTCTTCTCTTTTCCTTTTCTTCAACAAAAATGTTACTTTTATAATTCTTTACTTAGATCTATGAATACTTGGCAATTATGTTGTTGTTGATATTTTTTTGTGTTGTTGGTTTCAAGAAATTAGATATGATTTATCTAAATTGTTTTATTAATGAGTTAACACGGGTTAGTTACATCATAACGACAACATTTTTTGTTCTGTTTTATTTGTGTATCCTTGTTCGTTATTATCTGAGAAGTTTGATCTATAGTTTGATTATGTAAATTTAAGTTTTTGCTCTTATGTTGAAGCAAGTATATCTGAGATTTGAAGTTGGAAAATATGATAGTTGTGTATTATCAAATGAACTATTTGTTTTATTGTATCCACAGGGATGGGAGCGATATCAAAACCACTCAATGATTTCTATATTTCTGAGGATAAGTTTCAAGATTGTTTGGTTTATAAGTGACAAAAAGTAAAATACGTAAATAACGAAAGATAAATTCAGAGAAATAGACTTGTTGGGAATTAGTTTTCATTCACCGATTCGATATGAAAAACTCGGATCAGTTATACATAACTTATGAATTTGTCAAGATCATCACGTATCTCGCATAAACAAAGCTTATGTCTAAACCTTTATGTGATTTCTTACCTTATTGTTTAATTGACAATTTCTCAGGCTATTAAAGGATACGACAATATTAAGATTCGATACCTGTGAATATTAAACCTAACTCTATGGCTAGCAACTAGAGTTTAATAGTTGTTATCTTGGATCGAGATTAAAACTGTATTTGTCAATATCGATTTAATCCATTAAATAAACGGTAAAGCAAAGAGAACAACGATAATGATTCAAACATAACTTATGTATAATGCCATGATCAAAGTAAATACATACTGATTCGATGAACTACGACCAATCCCAACAAGAGAGGGATTTAGCGACTCATGGTAACTTGAAGCACAAATGGAGAATTAAGTTCAAACGACATCAATGACGATTTCCCGACTATTGATGTGAATCTACCTCCTTCTCCTTATAACCTCTATTACACTATTACACTAATATTATAGAATGTACTCTAATTGGTAAAAACTGGAATGTCTTTCTGAACTGTGTTCTGTTCTATTTATAGCAGTTCTGGCCGCCTGAGTTCGCTGAGCGAACTATACTTCGCTAAGCCAAGTCCTTTCTTCAGTGCTAATTTTTCAAATCAAGTTGTCAACATGTTACCGCCAAAGTTCGATAAGTGAAATATGGCTCGCTTAGCGAAGTTACTTTCTTCAGCTTGAAGTCTTCAAAATATCTTTTTATGACAGCCCTATTTCGCTAAGCGGACTTTAGTTCGCTAAGAGAACTCTTCTACGCTGCTGCTCGCTGCAAGCGAAACTGGATGTTTTTTTCTTTCTAACTTGGTTTCGCTATGCGAATCATATCTCGCTAAGAGAATCGGGCTTCCTTCTGAATTTTGAATTTTGTTCTTTGACTTCGTTGGAGGTTCGCTAAGCAAACTATTCACTGCAACGTTCACTTAGCGAAATTTCTGTTTTCTACTTTTTCTTTAATGGCCAAATCCTGCACAAAAGACACTTAAAGCCAAAGTAAACTTGTACAGACCATATTTATTCAATAATTGGGGTTTTTATGTAATAACTTTGTCATTTAAGTAAGATAAATGTCATGCTTTAATATGATATTTTACTATGAATCAAGCATTCATCAAAATCTCGGCAACTTGAATCTTTGTTTGTCCTCAATCAAAGCAATGCAAGAGAAAGAGTTTCTATACCATCTTTCACATAATCAACCAAAATTTTTCAAAGAAGTAACCAAGTGCAAGGTTTACCATATTGAATTGCGTAACCAAGAATTCCATGCTTAGTACCTTCCTAGTATTTAGAAAGGTTTATGACAAGAGTGTTCTACATAAAATTCATATCAAGCAATCCAAAGCAATAGACATGTTTAGCCATGAATCACCTACACACATTTTTCATAAGTAAAAATGATGAGGTATTTTGATCTCTCTTATGACAAATTTTGCTAACATCTTGATTAATTCATGCATTCATCTAAGAAAAACATGTTGATATTTAAAGACAAAAATCACTAAGGTATTTTCATGGTTGTAATATGTCCAAGGTACCAAAGAAGTGATATATCCTAAGGATATTTAGAGACAAAGAGGTTTCATGTTTTTCTTCTTCTTTAGGAGAGCATCCATAAGATTTAAATCTTGTATTCATTTTCTCTTTCTTTTCAACTTTCTTTTTCCTTTATTTTCTTTTTTTTTTTACCACTTTTCAATTTTTCTTTTGAACTACACCTCTTTCTTTTCCTCCCCAACTTGAACAAAACTCTATTATTCTTTGAATTCTCTTCAAGGTTTTATACAAGATATCAATGGTTGCAAGGTTCAATATAAGAAAAATAGAATCTATCAATTATGAACTTTTATGATTATCCAAAGACATAGAATAATGTACACTAAGTGGTGTACTTAATGCATTATGCAGTTCATAACTTATGTATTCATTTCATATGGCTCAAAAGTGGTTTGCAAATGGTCACTACTCACAAGGACACATGAGACTACAATTTGGCTTGCTATTTATGCTCAATTAACAAATAAGTGCCTTGATCCTTTCTATGTCTTTACTATAATCAACATGAATGCAAAATTAAGCATGAATCAAACAATTTAAAACATAAATTTATCAGTCTCCTAAGCATATGGTGAACAATGGAAGGTTTGCCTCATTTTTCTTATTTAGGAACTAAGTGATTCATAAAGAAAACATGTAATGGCAAGAATTGTATGAACTGATTTTATGAAAACTACTCATGTCATACCCATGCTAAATTATAAGAAAGCAATAAGTACATATCTTGGTTTGGTCAATTCTTTTTAAATTAAAATCCTACCATTGCACTTTGGTTGATGTATGTGAAATTGGTCTTCTACTCCTTGCCTTTCCCATTTTGGTTGAAGAGGACAAATGCTCAAGCAAAAAGTCAAGGATTGATCATAGTACACCTACATCTTAAAAGCTAGTTAAAAGACACAAAATTAATAAAGTGGAGAAAATGGCATGAATGACATTTTTGTTGATTCTGCTATGTTCGCTTAGCGAAATAAGGCTCGCTTAGTGAATTCTGCAGAATTCAGTTTTGCAGAATTTTTCTTTTTGGATCATTCATGCTATCTTTAATCCTATTCAAAACTAATTATGGAAAGAAATAAATATGTAAGGGGTTGGGTTACCTCCCAACAAGTGCTTGTTTAACGTCATTAGCTCGACGCCTATTTTCGCGAAAAATCAAGGTGGTTGGTATGAATTCTTCAAAGTGTCCTTGCCACCATGCTTTAGCCTTTCTTTATCATTCACTCTTTTCAACACCAGGCCTATTTCATCAGGAGCTTTATCTTTGGAATAGTCTTCCTCTTTGTGATGCAAGGCTTGAAACAATTTGAAGTTTACCTCCTCGTTTTTACACCTTAATGTCATTGTTCCTTTATCGACATCGATCATCATTCGGGATGCTTTTATGAATAGACGGCCTAAGATCAGAGGTATGCTTCCATCTTCATCCAGATTTAACACAATAAAATCAGTTAGGAATAGAAAACTTTCAAGCTTCACCATTACATCCTTCATTATGCCAACTGGTTGTACGATGGATTTGTCGGCAAGTTGTAATTTCATTGTTGTTGGCTGCAAATTAAGCTTACCAATATTTTTAAGAATGGCCAATGGAATAAGGTTGATGCTTGATCCAAGATCCACCAAATCTTTGTCAAAATTGAGGTTTTCAATGATAATAGGTAATGTCACAGTTCCAGGATCAACTTTGGTCTTTTCCTCCTTTTTCTCATTTTCAACTTGCTTTTCTTTTCCATTCTCCCCAACTTTCATTTCAACCACTTATTCGATCTTTGTTGTGACAACATTGCAAGTTTCTTTTGGATTAGTTTGAGTGGTGGCGGTGAAAGTTCTTGTTTGTTGCTCACGCAATTGTTTTGCAATTTGCCCAACTTGTTTTTCTAAATTTCTGATTGAAGCATCCGTCTTTTCTGATTTGCTATGGAAACCAGCATAAATTGATTCAAAGTATCCTCTAATCTTGAAATATTATCGAGATTAGTGTAATTTTGATACTGATTCTTCCTATTTTGGCCATAGCTTGCATTGTTGTTGTGCAGATAACCTTGATTGTTTTGGTACGGAACCTGCCTTTTGTTGTTGATTTCCCAAATAATTGACTTCTTCTTTAATAGGGGGAAAGAACCAATTGGATGGTCTCCTCTACACCACTCACACAATGCTACTTTTTGCGGTTTAGGCGTTTCGTGCATTTGTTTGAGTTGTTGTGGAAGATTCGAGAGTTGCTTTGTAAATTCTTCCACGGTTTGAGTGAGAAGCTTGTTTTGCTCCAAGATTGCATCATTCGTATCCAACTCAAGAATACCATATTTCTTTTGCATTGCACCTCTGTTTTACTAAACTTGTTGATCATTGAGAGTCGTACGGTTGATGATAGCAACTGCTTCCTCCGCACTTTTGGATAACAATGAACCACCAGCTGTTACGTCAAGTAGGAGCTTTGGTTGGGGCTGCAACCCATTGTGAAAAATATGAATTTGTGTAAGATTATCGAAACCATGATTAGGACATTTGTGCAACATGGACTTGTAGCGTTCCCAAGCTTCACAAAGAGTTTCCATTGAACTTTGCGTGAATGCGGCTATTGATGTTTTTGCATCCATGAAACAATTGTGAGGAAAGAACCTGTTAAGAAAGTTTTCTTCCAAGACATTCTAATTTGTAATAATTTCTATGGGTTAGTCAAGATACCAATCCTTGGATTTTCTGATCAAGGAATATGGGAAGATTCTTACGAACACAACTTCTTCCTCAGCCTCTAGTGTACCTAACGTATCGACAATCTCATAAAATTTGGTGATGTGAATGTATGGATTTTCATGATTCAAACCTGAAAAAGGGTTAGCGTAAATAATCTGCAGTAGCCCTGTTTTCATTTATGCTCGTCTTGCAGTTGGATTGTTGTTGAGACGAGCCAATGGTCTTGGACTGCTTGCACATGAACCATTGACAACTTCGGCCATTGCCTCGTTGATGGACTGGTTTGTTGAGGAAGTGGATGTAGAAGCTCCTTTGTGATTTTTCTTTTTGGATAGTTTTTTTGTTTCTTTGCTTGCATCTTTTTCTTTCGAATTGTTCTTTCGATTTTGGGATCAAAAAGAATTTGGTTTTCCGAACACTTTCCTCAGAGCATAAACAGATTTTTTACCTATCCAAACACTTGAACAAACGGTTGCGAGAAAAAATATATACAATATATAACAAATTCACAAAACTTAGAAGTGTAGAAACGATTGCGATGTTTTAATACCTTAAACGCCAATCCCCAGCAACGGCGCCAGTTTGATAGTTGTGCATTATCAAATGAAGTATTTGTTTTATCGTATCCACAGGGATTGGAGCGATATCAAAACCGTTCAATGATTTCTATATTTCTAAGCATAAGTTTCAAGATTGATTGGTTTATAAGTGACGAAAAGTAAAATGCATAAATAACGAAAGATAAATTCAGAGAAATAAACTTGTTGGGAATTGGTTTACATTCACCGATTCGATATGCAAAACTCGGATCAGTTATACATAACTTATGAATTTGTCAAGATCATCACGTATCGCGCACAAACAAATCTTATTTCTAAACTTTGAAGTGATTTCTTACCTTATGGTTTTATTGATGATTTCTCAGCCTATTAAATGATACGGCAACATTAAGATTCGATACTTGTGAATATTAAACCTAACTCTATGTCTAGCAGCTAGAGTTTAATAGTTGTTATCTTGGATCGAGATTAAAACCGTATTTGTCAATATCGATTTAATCCATTAAATAAATGGTAAAGCAAAGATAACAACGATAATGATTCAAACATAACTTATATATAATGCCATGATCAAAGTAAATACATACTGATTCGGTGAACTACGACCAATCCCAACAAGAGAGGGATTTAGCTACTCATGGTAACTTGAAGCACAAACGAAGAATTAAGTTGAAACGACATCAATGACGATTTTCTAACTCTTGATGTGAATCCACCTCCTTCTCCTTATAACCTCTATTACACTATTACACTTATATTACATAATGTATTCTAAGTGGTAAAAACTGGAATGTCTTTCTGAACCGGGTTCTGCTCTATTTATAGCAGTTCTGGCAGCCTGAGTTCTCTGTGTGAACTATACTTCGCTAAGCGAAGTCCTTTCTTTTGTGCTAAGTTTCCAAATCAAGTTGCCAACTTGTTACCACCAAAGTTCGCTAAGCGAAATATGGCTCGCTTAGCGAAGTTTCTTTCTTCAACTTAAAGTCTTCAAAACATCTTTTTATGAACGCCCTGTTTCGCTAAGCAGACTTTAGTTCGCTAAGCGAACTCTTCTGCGCTGCTGCTGGCTGGAAGCGAAACTGGATGTTTTTTCTTTCAGACTCTGTTTCGGTATGCGAATTATATCTCGCTAAGCGAATCAGCTTCCTTCTGAATTTTGAATTTTGAATTTTGTTCTTTGACTTCGCTGGAGGTTCGCTAAGCTGCTGCTTCTACGTTAAGCTTAGCGAAATGTCTTTTCGTTTTTAATGGTCAAATCCTGCACAAAAGACACTTAAGGCCAAAGTAAAATTGTACAAACATATTTATTCAATAACTGGGGTTTTTATATATTAACTTTGTCATTTAAGTAAGATAAGTGTCATGCTTTAATATGATATTTTACTATGAATCAAGCATTCATCAAAATACTAGATAGGTTGTTGTCAGTATTTTCATAATGGTTGTTGTCGATGTTTTCACAATTTATATGAGTCTATAAATTTCATATACTACAAGTTTTGTCTGTTTTTTTTAAATTTAGAATCCCCACTAACTGTTTGATAAAATGCATATCTTTTGTTTGAAAGAATGTTGCATGACGACGAAGATATAAATTGTTTTTGTGCTGGAACTAATATTTTTGTTGCAAGAAGGTTCATGTTTAAGTGGCTACCTCATGGACAAAATTTTGTAGAGCTACGAAGAAAAGAGAAATACATTAATTTTATACCATAAGTTGTTATCAGGAGCCACAAGGAAATTTGTGAGAGCCTGGTGGAAATTGATATATGCTTGAACACTACACCTGATAGCTTAACAAGTAGAGTTTCATATCAAAGAAATGGGATCTTAACTAAAGCTTTGATTATAAGTCCTTCATGAAGATTTGTAAGCCTTATGATGAAAACAAGGATGGAGAAGGCCAACTAGATGAAGAAGTTGCGGATGAATATTGGCATTATCATCTGGGTCACAATGATTCATTCATTGTTGATGTGTTTCGAGTATGTATTCATCATCTCATTTTATGCGATACTTCGCTTCACTATGATACATACACGATGTGACGAACCTCATAATTTCATGGTTGATAATTAGAAATTTGTTACAGAAACTTATTATAAAAATTTGTAAATGTTATCCTAACTTAATTGAGACAACGGTGTTACAAATAAATAAATTGAATGCTCGGTTGATTAGAATTCCACCTCAATCTAAAAAAGATGCACTGGAAAGTAACTCTGCAAGGCGGCGGTAGGAAAAACACTGACATGGTTGCGAATAATGTTGGATTCCACATGAACTGGTGCAGCTGGCTTAACATAGTTGGCAATAATGGAAAATGGTGCTAGAAAGGAAGCTCGCAAGAAGTGTGATCTAGGAAATTAATGTAACACCCCAAAAATTATAATCATATTTATTTGTGATTATTTTGGAATTGTTATAATTTATATGATGCATCATAGTGTTTTGTTAGTTTTGTGTTGACAACAATTTTGGTAAAATATTCTGCTCAAAAAATTTCATAAAGACTGTTTTATGTGAAGCGAAATGTATGAGCATTTTTTTATAAGATATCAAAATAGATGTCGTGACATGTGTTACAGAACTGAACTGGTTTTTCAGTTTAGAAATTTTAGGAGTTATTTTGTGTAAGTTGTTTGCTTAAGGTAAGCAAGGTTATGTAACGTTCTGCTGCAACATTCTTGGAGAGTTTTTATCCTATTTTCATGGAGAAAGTAGAGGAAAACGTTGAAGACTTATGTGAAGCGAATTATGGGCCAATCCTAGTTGTTGTTCGTATAAAAAGAAAGCTAACCCTACTTGCAGAGTTAGCCACATTGAAGGAAGTTGAACGTATTGGTTTTTAGAGGTTAAGTTTTAGTCTGTGTTAGTTGTTCCTTGTGAGCTACTCCTGTATTGATTAATACTTGAGTTGGACGTTAGTTGAGTTGTAACTTGTTAATCATCTACAAGCTTTGAAGTAAGGATATTTATGTGTCTTTGAAGTGTGTCTTCAAGAGTTTGTCATTATTTTATCACGGTGTGTGATTGAGGGGGAGTGAGAGGTTTCTCTCTATTCAGAGAAGCGGGTGAACAATTTGCTTATGTCAATTTTACTTTACTTCTTTTAGTATTCTATTACTCTTTGTTTGGCATATAGATATTAGTGTCGTGACATCATCTTTGACATATCATATCTGATACCATAATTTTAATTGGAATCGGAGCAGACATCCTGCTCTATCTCTGGGTGAGATCTAGGGAAGATACTTTCTAGTACTATGGACAAGGAAGGAGGATTTGTGAACAGACCACCCATTCTGGATGGAACTAACTTTGATATCTAGAAACCACGTATGGTGGCCTTTTTAAATTCCTTGGAGAATCGAGCTTAGAAAGTTGTCTTGAAAGGATGGATGCATCATGTTATCATGGGGGAAAACAATCAACCCACTTTTGTTTTGAAGCCTGAAGAGAACTGGCATAAGGAAGAAGATGAACTTGCTCTTGGAAAATCTAAAGCCTTGAATGTCGTCTTCAACTGAATTAATAGGAACATCTTCAGGTTGGTGAATACATGTGAAGTTGCTAAAGATGCTTTGGAAATTCTCAAAACTACTCAAGAAGCCAATTCCAAGGTAAAGATATCAAGACTGCAACTGCAAACCGCCAAGTTTGAGAACTTGAGGATGAAGGAAGAGCAAAGCATCCAAGACTTTCACATGAACATTCTTGAGATAGCCAGCGCATGCAGTGCCTTAGGAGAGAAGATACTAGAGGAAAAGCTGGTAAGGATGATTCTCAAGTCTCTCCCCAAGAGATTTGACGTGAAAGTGACTCCTATAGAAGAAGCTCAAGAAATTAATAGCATGAGAGTGGATGAAATCATTGGATCTCTTCAAACATTTGAATTAGGTATCAATGACACAGTTGAGAAAAAGAACAAAAGTATAGCTTTTGTGTCTAATCGAGAAGGCCGAGAGGAAGAATGTGATCTGGAAACTGAAGAAGGGTTATCTAATGCTATAGTGTTTCTTGGAAGACAATTTAAAAAGTGCTGAAGAAGATGGGAGGAGATCCAAGACCAAATGCCAAGAAAATCCTATATGACATCAACCAGTCAAGTGATTTTGGTAGAAAAACAAGGATAGAAGAAAAAATCATTCAAGACAGAGGAATACAATACCATGATGTGAAGGCTATGGTCATGTTAGAGTTGAATGTCCTATATATCGCAAGAGACAAATAAAGGGTTTGATTGTATCCTGGCCTGATGAAGACTCTGAAAATGAAGTTGAAGAGGAATCTTCCAAACAGGTGAAAGCATTGACTGGCGTATACATTACTGATGAAGATATAAGTAAAAGAGAAGCAACATATGATGAACTAGCTTCCTCCTACAATGAACTATGCATCATAAATAATGAACTATGCCAAGAAGGGGAGAAAAATAAGAAGCTGATAACTCAATTGAAGTCAGAAAAGAAAGAACATATGAGAAATATCTCCAAGCTGGAAAATGAAGTAACTCTACTAAAGTCTAAACTCAACAACATGTCCAAGTCAGTCATGATGCTAAACAGCGGATCTGACACATTGGATAAAATTCTTCAGATATGAAAGAGTGGAAAATGATAAAGGTCTTGGATATAGTGAGATAAATTAACCATCCCTCAAACCTCTTTCATATCTAGGCTCAACGAAAGATGTTGAATCAAATGTCTCAACATCATAGCAGAAAGAATCTCAAATACTCCAAAAGAAGATATCAACACTGGAGATGTCCTTATTGTGGACGGTTTGGTCATATAAAGTTATTTTGTTTCAAGCTGCATGGTTATCATAAACCTGCACCTCAGCCCAAGGTTAATAGTTATCCTCAGCTTACACCTCAACCCAAGAGAAATCAGATCATTCCAAATGACAATAAGAAGAAACAATGGTTTCCCAAAGCTACTGTTACAAGCCCTATAGCACATACATATCTCAGAGCCACAACCAAAGAGGACTGGTATTTTGATAGTGGATGTTCAAGACATGTTACAGGATTCAAAAACCTGCTAGTGGATATCAAATCTCACTCCACTAGCTATGTGACTTTTGGTGACGATGCCAAAGGTGAAATCAAAGGAGTTGGAAAAATGGATTGCCCAGGAATCCCAAATCTTGAGAATGTGCTACTGGTTAAAGGGATGACAGCAAATCTAATCAGTATCAGTCAGCTGTGTGATCAAGGCTTCAAAGTAAATTTCACAAAGTCTGAGTGCATTGTTACAAATGCAAAGGGTGAAGTTGTTATGAAGGGAGCCAGGTCTAAAGATAATTGTTATTTATGGATACCTCAAGACTTAAGTTTCTCCTCCACATGTTCTCCAGCTTAAGAAGATGAAGTTAAACTGTGGCATCAAAAATTAGGACACTTGCATCTTAAGGGAATAAAAAGAATCGTCTCTATGAAAGCTGTGAGAGGAATTCCAAAGCTTAAGATCGAAGAAGGAAGAGTATGTGGGGATTTCCAAATTAGAAAGCAAACTAAGATGTCACATCAGAATTTCAACATCTCACAACATGAAAAGTCTTGGAACTTCTTCACATGGACTTGATGGGACCAATGCAGGTGGAAAGCCTAGGTGGAAAGAAGTATACCTATGTGGTTGTGGATGACTATTCTAGATATACTTGGGTGAGCTTCATTAGAGATAAAACTGAAGTTTTTGAAGTTTTTAAAGACCACTGTCAAAGACTTCAAAAATAAAAGGATAGATATGTTATTAGAATCAGGAGTGACCATGGCAAGGAGTTTGAAAATAACAAATTTGCTGAATTCTGCTCATCTGGAGGGATTAGCCATGAATTCTCCTCTCCCATTACACCTCAACAAAATGGAATCATGGAGCGAAAGAATAGAACTATCCAGGAATCTGCGAGAGCAATGATTCATGCTAAGAAGCCACCATATCACTTTTGGGCTGAAGCTATGAATACTGGATGCTATATCCATAACAGAGTAACTCTAAGGAAAGGTACCTCAGCTACCATATATGAAACATGGAAGGGAAGAAAACCTACTGTCAAATACTTTCATGTTTTTGGAAGTAAATGTTATATCTTAGCTGATCGTGAACAAAGAAGGAAGATGAACCCTAAGAGTGATGAAGGAATATTTCTAGGATACTCTACAAACAGTAGAGCCTATAGAGTCTTCAACACTAGAACTAAAGCAATGATGGAGTCTATAAATGTTGTTGTTGATGATAGAGGGTGGAATGAGGGAGCTGATGTCCTAGAGAATGTTGAAACATTCCTGGATGACATCTCAATATATACTACAAATGAAGGTGAGGATCCTACTCCCAATAATGAAGAATCTGAAAATGGTCTAGCCAATAAAGGACCCTCTATCATAACTCAACTAGATCATCCTAAACAACTTATTATAGGAGATATAAATAATGGAGTTACCACCAGGTCAAGAGAAGTTATAATAAACTCTTGTTTTGTCGAAAAAATTGGGCCTAAGAATGTCAAGGAAGCTTTAACTGATGATTTTTGGATTAATGCTATGCAAGAAGAACTAGAACAATTCAAGAGAAATGAAGTGTGGGATCTAGTCCCAAGACCTGAAGGAATAAATGTTATTGGAACCAAATGGGTATACAAGAACAAATCTGATGAAGAGGGTGTGATCACCAGAGATAAAGCAAGACTAGTTGCTCAAGGATACACTCAAATAGAAGGAGATGATTTTGATGAAACTTTTTCCCCTGTAGCCCATCTAGAATCAATCAGACTACTATTAGGAGTTTCTTGTGTTTTGAGATTCAAACTATTTCAGATGGATGTAAAAAGCGTCTTCCTAAATGGCTACTTAAATGAGGAAGTCTATGTATTACAGCCTAAAGGGTTTGTTGATCCAACATTTCCTAACCATGTGTACAAGTAAAGGAAAGCTCTATATGGATTGAAGCAAGCACCCAACACCTTGGGCACACGTTCAAGTTTTAAAACTCTTTCCTATATAAGATGAAATCATTATGACAAGCATTTATTTTGACATAATTCAAAGAGTGGGTGAATAGAGGCACAAAAAAATTATTCTAGACACAAATCTAGAAATTAAGTTGTTTTCAAAGAGTTTTATGTGGCAGCAATTTTTTGGATAAGTCGTCTAAATTGAACTTATTGAAAACTTGGATATGCAAATTAATTAAGTAAAATCTATAGAACAACAATGGATAATTGATTTATATAAACTCAATTCAAAAAGCCACTTATTTATTGTTTTAACAAGATCACTTTGCAATATTATTTCCAAGGATAAATATCAAATAAATAACTTGATCATTTTATCAAACACTTGGCGTGCAAGTAAATTTTTAGAATATTTCCTTGAGTGGTGTTAATATGAAAAACCACTTATAATCAAAATTGATTATAAGCTATATCCACACCTAATTCAAAGACAGATTATGAGAGAAAAATTCTTACAATTCAATTGCTAGCACAATGTTATTTATTAAATTGATTGATGAAATTCAAAGCAATTTAAAGCATAAAATTAAAAGACACAAAGATTTTATCTACACAGTTCTCCATTGTCACCCTAGTGTGTGGGTACGTCTGTGCCTAATTCCAATAGAATCAGGATAATTCTAATATACAGAATTATTTAATACAAAGGAAGAGTTAGAACAACAATACAAATTCTCCAATTGATGTTGATGTAACTTCTTCCAACCTTTGATCTTAAGCAAGATCCATAAATCGATAGATGTAACATATTCACCGCTTAAGCTACAAGGTTCCTTGCAAATATATCAAGCACTCTAAGGAATTTCTCACTCACGTAAATATGATTGCACATGATCAACGCAAGATCAAAATTTTCATCATCCAATTCTTGCTACTTCCTTGAAAAGATTTCAAACACTCCAAGGTTCATTGCAAAGATTTCAAACACCCAAGGTTGTTCACATGGATGGTGCCTTTTCGCATGATCTTGCACGAAAACCTCCAATTCAACAAATGATTTTAGAGGACAAATCTGATGGTTTTTCCCGGATGAAGACCCCTACAAATCTCAACTCAAACCAATTGCATATCTACAAATCTTTGTCTAGATGACATTCTAACGGAACATCATCATAATGTAATGTTAGTGTGTATGCATAGATTGGAAGGTTGAAGAAGAAGAGGAAATGTAGGATAATTTTATGGTATCATCAAGTTGTAAATAATGCATGAATGAGTAATTTATAGTTTTGAGACATTTAGGGCAAGAAGGGAAAAATTGGAATGAATTTTTTTGATGAATTTGACAAATTTAAAACAGATGTGTCGATCTGACTCATATATGTGTTGACCTATAACACTATTATGTGTCGACCTAGCCCAAACAGAGGCTACAGACTTCAAAACTTGAGTAGATGTGTCGACCTGAAATACGTATGTATCGACACTTAGATTTAATTTTTCTTCACTTTCAAATATGCTTTACTATATGTCGACCTATACCACACATGTGTCGACATGGGACTTACAATATCTTACAGGCTTTAAAAATGAAATACATGTGTCGACACATGCAGCAAAAATTTATGCAAAAAGTTGTTTTAAGGATACAACTCAACATTGTGATGGCTTCCTAACCATTCTCAAACAGACTAATACATCAAACCAACCAGGAGGCCATGCAATGCTTAGTGGTAGACTTGTATTTTTGACATCATTCAAAAACCTTCATAAAAAGTATTTTCACTCATAGGATCTTGCTCCTACATATCCTCTGGTGCAAAGAGGAACTCAAGACTACGTAGTTCTTAGTAAAAAAAGAACTGTATGTTGGTTATTTTTAGTTTACGATACTAAGATAACATTCTAGCATTTCTTGTATGCTTGCGCACAGAAGGCTAAGCATTTGTTTGTATTATAGTAGAATGAATAAAACATTTTTTTATAAAAAAATTTTATGGTCACGCTAAGGCGGAAAAATATAGTTGGATTGGTTTAATTATTTTTATGTATATGACGAATATTCGAACAGTAAGCTCTACAACTAGTATCCAAATACTCGATAAAATAAGAGGTCTGCACTCAATCAATCCTTATCTTACCCATTTTTATTGTAAACCATATGAGGCGAGTAAAGTCACAATTCCTTAACGAAAAAGTATTCGAATAATGAGCTCTACAGCAAAATCCAAACACTCAAAGAAAGAAGAGGCCTATGCCGAATCAATTCTAGATTCAAAGAAAAAAGAGGCCTATGCCTAATCAATTCTTTTTTATCCGCGAAAGAATGAACTAAACTTGTTTTAACTATCATCTTTTGGTTTGGAGGACAGATGCTCTAATAGTAAGCTTTACACCTGTACTCAAGTACTCAGATAAGGAAGAGGTCTATGCTAAATTACTCTTTTTTATCCATTTTAATTGCAAAAAATATTAGGAAATGATTTGATTAAGTGGAAAAAGAACTTGGTATTGATCAAGTGTTCGATTTGTGTTCGCGTGGAAGATGATTTGATTAACTATGAAAGAACGATTTGATGTTGATCAAGTGTTTGGTTTGCATTTATTTGAGATTGAAATGAAAAAAATTGAATTGACATTAAAATGATCGACTTTATTTGCGCATGTTTAAGTGATTGAAATTATTTAATTTGGAAAATATCATTGATGTTGATCAAAGATTTTAACTCATCTTGAAAAATTTGAATTTCAAGTTATGTTAATTAATTTTTTTTAAATGACCTTTATTTTATTTTATTTTATTTATTTGGTTTTTAAATGAACGTGAATTTGAGCTTATTGGTTATAAAAAAGAAGAGCTTCTAATTTTATCAAAATTAATCGATCTAAAAGAAAGTTTATGAACAATAAAAAACATGTATGTTCTAGTAAGCAAGTAATAGAAGTAATAAAACAAAAAGAAACAAAGTTGAGGGTGTGAAAAGGGCAATAAGATAATTAGGAAATAAAGAGAGATTATGGGCCTAAATGCTGCAAGCCCAACTGCCCAAATAAATTCTCTAAAAAGAAAATAAAACCACATGAATGAGAGGAAAAGAAACAAAGTTGAGGGTGTGAAAAGGGCAATAAGATAATTAGGAAATAAAGAGAGATTATGGGCCTAAATGCTGCAAGCCCAACTGCCCAAATAAATTCTCTAAAAAGAAAATAAAACCACATGAATGAGAGGATTATACTTGCTGCCTCCTCACTTATGCTTGACATCTTCTCATTATTTGCATGAGTTTTATTGGAAATTTTGAAGGTATATGAAATTTTGAAAATTTTATAAATCTTTGATCAAAAATTTCAAAATTATATTTAAAATTTTGAATAAATACTAGAAATTTTAAATTTTCCATAATTTTTTATCGAAAATTTCAAAATTATATAAATTTTTTTGAAAAAATAACAAATTTTTTGAAAATAAATAAAAATTTACGCAAAAGCTCTTGTATTATTTATCATAATTTTTGAAATACATATTTCTATAAAAGTTGAATGAACTATTAAAAATTTTAGATGAACTATCAAAAATTTAGTTCGATCATTTTTTTAATTGTTTTTATTAGGAGGGACCTCACCCTTTAGCATTACTTTTAATTGAACTAATTGTGCATCACAAATTAAATTAATCACTAATTGAAATTTTGGCCAATTCAACTTAAATAGCTCCCCTCCAAATAAGTGATCAACACGCGGCATTTTTTTACGCAATTAAAAAAATCAAAAACCATATATTTGAAAGAAAAAAAATAGAAAGCCTAAAGTTAATGCTCCTTTCTTCTATCTTGCAGCCATAAACAATTTCAAAACTAAACCTCAAACGTACGCATGCTTCCAAAAAAATCAACTCAAATAGAAAACGTTTAACACTACCCCCACTCCAAATCAACTCAAACAGAAAACGTTTAACACTAACCCCATCCAAATCAACTCAAACAGAAAACATTTGTGGATAAAGAAGGGACATTAGGTATTGCAATGGGTGTAGACATAGATTTTGACATGGATTCATCAGCTAAAGATACATGATTAGTTACAAATTCATCTTCTGAGTCATGCAGAACTTCTGGATCATGTAGAACTTCTCAGCCATGCAGAAGTTCTGGATTAGAATTAGGTACAGGTATATGAGCCGACTCTTTTGCAACATTATCAACTTTGGATTGGTCTATGTAAATTTCTGTGTGTATTTGTTGGTTAGATAAATCAAGGAAAGGAAAAACCATATCAAAGAATTTGACATTTCTGGACACAAAAATGTCATGAGTATTAACTTCTAAGAGTATGAAGCCTTTCATACCTTCCTTGTACCCCAAAAAAGCACACTTTCTTGCTCTTGAGTCAAACTTGTGCCTATTTGTTGGTAATGTGGAAGCATAACTCAAACACCCAAAATCTGTCAATGAACTGAAATCAGGCATTATTCCAACATCACTTCAAAGGAGGATTTATTGTTTAGTATTTTTGTAGGAATCCTATTTATGAGATATAATGCATGATTTACGGCATAAGACCAAAACTTTTGTGGCAACTGTGACTGGAACATAAGAGCACGGCTGATATTGAGTATGTGCTGATGTCGCCTCTTGTAACGCCCGTTTTATTTAAATATTATATTATATTAATATTTTTGAATTATCGTTTGACGATTGTTTTAGCGACGAAAATAATTATATTAATCGGTATATCTATTAATATATTTGGCGACGTTTCGTTCGGTTCGGTAAAATATTATTCGGACCGATATTTAATTCCCCAGAATTTTATTAATAAATTGAGTTAATAATATAATTAGAGGATATATTTAGTATATTAAGAATATAAGAGGGGTATGTGAGCAATTTACTTAAGTTTGGCTAGTAAGACATATTACATATAAAAACATTTCCTCCACCCATTTCCTAACACAACATCAAAAACACAAAGTTTAGAAGTTTGGAGAAAAGCTAGGGTTTTGGTTGAGGAAGAAGAAGTGCAAGGTTTGGTTGCTTGGTTGAGGAATCATCAAGAACACTCAAAACTTTCTAGGTAAGGGGTTTGATTTCTATCTCATATAGTTAGGGTTTGTTAGTGATAGTTTGGATTGGGGAAAAATTGATAGTTGGTTTATAGGGTTTGGTTGGTTGATTGTAGAAAATGTTTAGAGAAGTTGTATTAGGTGTAGAGATTATGGGAATGATGTTATTAGTATTGTTGTGTATGATTTATAAATGGAAATAGAAGTAGGAATGGAAAAGAAAAACTATCAGCAAAATAACAAGAACAGAAAAATGAGAAATTGGAAAAATACAGCAAAAACGCAGGGAATGAAAACAAAGGGATGGAATGGAAGCAAGGTGGGGGAGGCGCCCACCTCCACTAGTGGGGCGACCATCCCCCTATGAGGCACCCGCCTCCTATTTGTTTAGGACAATGGGACGTGCGTCCCTATTAAGGAGAAGAGGAAACGGAAAATTTATCTGTTTTCCAGTTTTTGTATATTGGTTTTCTGTTTTCTGTCAAATAAGCTACCTGCATAATTTCCTTTGCAAATACATTCTGTTTCTCACTAAAAATCAAATTCCACCTAGTAACATTTGGTATCCATAAAATATAATTAGGGGATAAGATAGCCGATTAAATTTAGAACCCGATTATGTTCTGATTTTCCGATTTCGGTAAATTCGACGACGGAGCAAATTGCTCCGAATTCAACGAAAATTGACGTGCTAGCTAAGTTTGACGTGTAGAACGTAGTGGTGAAGTTAGTTTTTCGAAATTGCGAGTTTTTACGGAACGAACCGAAATAGGCCAATTTACGGTAAATTGAACCGGATTGTGTTTTAGTCAATTTAAGACATATATGAACTATCTTGATTTCGATGTTGATGTTTATAATTTATGCCGGTAATTAAGAATGGCTTTCGCGACGGTTATTGGTGTTTTTATCTATTTTTCCGTTTTTGGATTTAGTGGATTAATTGATAATGATGTTTGCGACAGTGTATTTAATTATGAATACTTGTTGTTTATGCGATGCGATGACATGTTTATTTGATGTGAATAAATACGGCGATGTGGACTTTATGTCAATTGTGATGAGCGATGATGATGTGTTGATTGTGTGGTCTTTATTATTGATTCACATACATTGCATAAGTGACGAGGGCTTTTATGCCAAGCGACGATGGGCTTTATACCAAGTGTTCCTATTTATGGACAAAGCGACGGGTACCACATGCATAACATAGTCATGTCTCATGGAGTCGGTTATGTTTATGTTCGAGTTGTTTAACATTGAGTTTTTAATTGATGAATGATGATTGAATTGCGATGGTACATGATGTTTTGTGTTGATGTGAGTATGATGATTATGTGATGGAGTTAAAGTGCTAATTTATACACTAATGCTAATTTGAAGTATGTAAAATTTTAATACATGTCGGCATACTTTATTTAACTTATATCAATTGTAATTCCAAAACTATCTATATATGCTATCATGCTTTTAATTATATGTTTTGTAGTATCTCACCCCTTTACTTGTTTCGCCGTTGCCTATATATTGGTAACGTGTAGGTGATCCCCGAGGATGAGGAGGATTAGCTCGAGTCACTTTATTTTGTGTCGTTCTGCTCTGATCGTAGTAACACTCGGGATTTGGGCGACGTCATTATTTTGATAGGATATTTTGTGTATACTATCTTATTATGTTATAACCTTATGTATTGATGACAACATGATGTTATGTATATTTCGTAAACATATCCACTGTGCTGTGATTATTCATATGTGTATATGATGAATTATGTATGAATCGGTATATCCGACTTTTGATGTGCATTATAATGCTAATTTTTGGTAATGCGAATATGTGATACCTCAATTTTATTAAATGAAATTTTGAAACTCTGATTTTATTATTAATTACGCGGGGTAGAATTGGGGTGTTACACCTCTCAACTCTCCCATTTTGTTGAGGCGTGTACACACAACTCCTTTGATGTATGATGCCTTTTGAAGCATAGAACTTTGGCATCGGAAGTTTTGTTCCATTGTCACTTCTAATAACTTTGACTTTTTACTAAATTGAGTTTCTAACATATTGACAAACTCTGATATCTTTTCACTAGCTTCAGCCTTAGATCTCATCATCACAACCCAAACATGCCTACTATGATCATCTAAGATAGTAAGAAAATATCTAAACCCATGTACAAAAACTGTATTAAAAGGACCCCATATGTCAATATGAATCATATCAAAAGGATTGCAAGCATTACTGTTATTGATAGGAAAAGACAAACGTTTTTGTCTAGCTTGTTGACACACATCACAAGCTTTATGAATGTTATTAGATATGTAACTATACATGGGGCTCATACATTGGATTATATCATGTGATAGATGCCCTAATCTTAAATTCCATATAATAGTAGGTGTTGTTTCTTCACTTCTCTTATTTGTGAATATACTTGACACAAATCCTACACTATTATTTGTGTGAGAATTATCCTTCTGTAGCTCCAAGTAGTACAATCCATCCAACTCACTAGCTGAACCAATCTTCTTCAAATCCTTCCATGCCTGTATAGTACATCTGTCAGTTTCAAAAACTAGGTTGCAATTTTGTTCTCTACATAGTTTTGAAATAGAAATTAGGTCAAATTCACATTGTGGCAAATATAGAACTCCTTGAATGACAAAATCTTTGGATATTTTAACATCTCCACATACAGAAGTAGATATAGAATTTCCATTTGGAAGATTCACCATTATAGGATTAATTTTATCATGTTTCAAGAACCAATCAAGGTTATTGCAAATGTGATGGGTTGCACCTGTGTCTAAGATCCATCTGACACCACCACTAATACTGAAGCTAGCAATATAAGGTTTACCTCCTTTTTCCATATTTACTGAAGTTGTGTTCTTCTCTAGCAGCATCATCAAGTTGTTGTATTGCTCCTTAGTCAGAGTCATACTTCCATTGTCATTAGAAGATCCAGCTGCAACTTCACCATTAGCTTCAACTTGATTGATGTGTGTTGATGCTGATCCTCCCCGAGCAAGATTAGGAGGATATCCATGCTTCTTATAACAACTGTCAACAACATGCCCATTTTTGCCACAGTGGGTACAGACTTTAAAATTTCCTTTGCCTCTGCCAGCACCACCATTTCCTCTTCCAGTGTTGCTATTTCATTTTCCTCTTCCAAATTGCTTTGTGCTATCAACAAAATTCACCATACCAGCTCCATCCTCAGTACCACTATTTCCATATAGAACATTTCCAATCCCACATATCTTTCTCTCTTGCTGCAGCACCATAGAAAATATTTTGTTAATTTGAGGTAATGGATCCATAAGATGTTGGTGTAAGCCCTAGAGGCCAATACCTTTTGGTACTTGTATCGAATTATTTATTAATAATAAAAGGCTTTACGTTATTATGTTTGCTTTTTGAAAATAATAAAGTCCCTAGGGTAGTTAGTCTGTTTAATGCAATGTTAAGTGTGACTTAATCATGAGACCCATTAAACACAAGGACACTATTCTTAAAGTATCCATAATCGAGCTTTATTGTGAAGTGGGATAACATTAAAGCATTGAGATTATTATGAAGATAGACTGATGATCACATCTCATGGATCATGGATAAGGAGTTATCAAGTCTTGATATAGGTATAAATATTAGGAATAATATTTATACTGGATTGACCCTATCATACCCCAAAATTTGCCCTCCCTCTTCTCAAAGACATGTTATACATTCATACTCAAGGATTCCTCAAGGGTTGATCAGACAAACCCTCTCCTAGACAATCAACCCAAACTAGGGTTTGGCAATTCTCAGATCAAGATAGACTTCCAACATCTCCAATGTTCATCATGCCTCCTCATGTGTTTCAAAGAATCTCCATGTCAAATTTCAAGCCTCACAAGTCAGGTTTCCTCAGGCAATTGCTCAAATGGTTGAAACTCAGTTGTATTGGACATAAAGTCAACTGTGGTCAACATACAGTCAAACTTCATGATTTTTGGTCAACATCCTCATTTTGAAGTCACATTGATCATTTGATCAAGGGTTGATCATGATTCATCAAGAAAACTCAAGATTTGCTCAAAAGTCAAACTTTCCAAATTAGGGTTTTTTAGTGAAAAGTCAACTGAATTTTGACTGAGCATAACTTCTTCATACTTTCTTAGAAATTTTTCCACCACCTCTCATTTTGAAGGAAATTCAATTCTCTACAACTTCATGTCTCACAAGAATATTCAAAAAATGCTTCATTTGGAAAGTATGGGTCAAAACATTACAGGTCCTTTTCAAAGTCAACAAAAAGTCAACTTTTTGTTTTGAATATTTATTGAGCATGGAAACTCCAAGTGAGATGAAACCAAAGAGGTTGTTTATAGGACACCTAGATCTTTCTAAAAAGTCCAAGAACATTCAAAAATGTGGAAAATTGAGCAAAATACACCTTACAGAAGTTGGGCATTTTTGAACAATTGCACAAAAGGAGATATTTGTCAAAATCCAATTTTTTCCAAATGAGCCTATAATTTTATGATCCAAACTTGATCATAATATTATTTGACAGTGTGCGTGGCAGTTTGGCTCGTTCCGATTCGTTTACCCGTTCCACCTGGGGTCCACACGGCTGACTGTATTTTTTGAATTCAAATCTATGACACGTGAACACTTATAATCACATCTTTGCAAATTCCAAACACCAAGTGCACTGTGGCTCAGTGGTAAAGGCGTGTGGATGTGGAGATTCTCTCAAAGGTCCTTTGTTCGAACCTGGTCAGGACCAAATGTTTTTATTCTTTTGCAAAACTAACATATTTTTCTTGTTTTTCTTTAATATTTTCATGTTAATTTAATTTATCTTTAATATTTTTTCTCATGCATCTAAAAAACTCCAAAAATATTTATTTTTTGGCATAATCATCAGAAAAATGTTTATTTAATTTTAATATAAAAATTATTATTTTTGCATGCATATTTAATTTAATTATTAATTAATCATTTAAATGAGTTTTAATTGTTTTTAAATTATCAAATCAATTCAGAAAATTACCAAAAATTTATCTTATCATATTTATATCATTACTAACACAAAAACTTTTTACTCATTCAAACATATTTATTTTTACTAATATTTTCCTCTTATGCAATTTTCTTCCGTTTCCCGATTATGTATCTGTTCACAGGTTATACCGCTTCGGACGATTTTTATTGCTTTTCTTTTCCAATTATGTAATTGCCTATGGGATGTAATAGTTTAATTAGGACTTTTATTTTCCGCATTCTTATTATGTATCTGCCCCAAAGCCATGTAATAGCGTAGGACTTTATCTTTCCGCACTTTACTTTCCGCAATTTACTTTCTGCACCCTTTAAATTGTTAGTAATTAGGCGTGTATGGCAAGATAAAAACGGACATAGATCACTCATAATTCCAAGATAAAATACCTGAAATCAACACACTCTTTCACACATGCACCCCTTAGGGTAATTCTCTCTCGTTGCCTTTACGAATACAAATGGTCAAGTCCCTCGAACGTAGAGGTATTCTAGCACCGTTGCCTTAAAAAAAATCATCATATTCCCTTCGATACAAAGATCATAGACCCACGATGTCTCCTATGAATGCATGATCTTGACCCTCGATTGTTGCCTACGAAAAATGATGATAGTCCCCTCGAATGTGCTAGGATACTTCTACCAGTTGCCTTCTATGACCATCCGATGTCCCTTCGAATGTCCCGCTTACATCGAACGAATAGGGTTACCTACCAACTAATGGTATGGATAGCACTATTCTAAAGGAAAGTAAAATAAACACAAAAACGACCAATTCTGAGTAGGTAATAAGACTTTTAGTTGCTTGCTCTATCAAAATACTTTTTACACCTCACACTTTTTTTATCAAAGTTCAAACTCTTTTCAAAAACAAAACATTTCCAAACACTTTGTATACATTCCTACATGAATCATTACAAAGTCAAAGCGAAATGCCTTTTTCAAAACATCTATTTCAAACACACAGAAAGCACAATTTTAAAGTGATCTAAGAGCAACTAAGAGCCCGTAGATAACTACGGATGGAAAGGGGTGCTAATACCTTCCCTTTTCATAACCTTCTCCCTTACTCAGAATCTAACGAAGGTCTTTTTCTGTACTTTTTACCTTCCCTTAATTGGATAAAAGAAAAGTCGGTGGCGACTCTTGCTATCCGCACATTTGCGATACAAAAATCTCAAAGTCAGTTCACCGTATTACAGAACTGGCGACTCTGCCGGGGAGACACCCTAAAGAGAGAATACCTTAGGGATTTCTAGATCACCTTTATTGCTTTCTATTTGACTTGCTTGCTTTATCTTTAAGGGTTGCTTGGGTATTATATTTGTTGGGGGATCCTACACCCGGATCCGGGTTTCCTTTTAGGTAAGTAGCAATAAATTGTCGCGACCGTTAGACGTATATCGAAACGGTCAACATGATGGCTACGTTAGTGTGACACTTTGGATGTCCTGATACTCTTCATTTCCAAGTTGAGGATAGTATTTGGCTTCTGCGTGGTGTCATCAGCACTAACTAAACTTTTAGAACCTTAATTGACCCATCTTGGCCATTAGAAGGTAGTGAGATGGCTGGCTTTGGTGTAGACTAAGGTTGGCTGATACTCGATGCTACGCTCATTAAGATCAAACTTTTGGGATATTTTCGGTCGACCACTTGGTAGTCGTATTGAAATAAACGCCTACGAGAAAGATCAATGATATGAGATTCCTAGAACCCGGTTACTATTATAGGACAGGATGAACCAACTCAAACTTTTGGTGGGGTAATCACCTATACCTCATGCAAGCCTTAAACCTAGGCTCATTGTGTGAATTGTTTGTGTGTGCTAAACATGACATCATGACATCATCGCGTTGCATATCATTTCTAACTATTTCAAGGACCTAGGGATTTATCTTTGCTCTGTTTTGTAGGGATCATGGCTTCTAGAAAGACTATCCGAATCAACTTCATGGGTATACCTTCTCAGCTCAAAGAATTGGTTTCAAAGATTCCCGATCATGCTCAGTTCATCAAAAGACATGGTTATCTGCTTGACTTGGTTATCTCCGGTTTTGAAGAAGATATGATGCACGTCCTATTCCCAGTTCTTTGATCCGAAACACCATTGCTTTACATTCCCAGATTATCAGTTAGTTCCTACCTTGGAAGAGTTCTCTAAGTTACTTGGGGTACCTATTCTTGACCAAATGCCATTCACCAATTTAGAAAAGGTTCCTAGGTACGAAGACATCACATCAGCTTTACATCTAAAACGCTCAGACATTGAAGCCAATTGGGAAACAAGAAGCGGAGTTAAGGGTATACTTGCTAAGTTTCTGATAAAGAAAGCCCGAGAATTCCTCAAAGTTATGAGTTTCCATGCATTTGAAGACATTGTGGCCTTGCTAATCTATGGTTTGGTTCTATTCCCTAACTCGGATCAATTCATAGATGTCAACGCCATCAAGTTGTTTCTTACCCGCAATCCTGTGCCTACTTTACTTGGAGACATCCTACATTCTCTCCACACTCGTACAATCAAAAGACAAGGAACTCTCATGTGTTGTATACAGTTACTTTCCAGGTGGTTTATTTCGCACCTTCCTCCATCCGTTTTGAAGAACGAGCAAAGGTTGAAGTGGTCTCAAAGACTAATGTCACTCTCTCGTTTAGATATCCGTTAAAGTCTTTTCTCTCAAAGGGACTTCACATTCATTGAGCGTTGTGGAGAGTTCCCTAATGTACCACTCCTTGGTATAAGGGGAGGTATTACTTACAACCCTTCTTTAGCTCTATGTCAGTTTGGTTTTGCTCGAAGAGATGGTCCACATGATATGCTTCTCCAAGACATTGTGTTCGACTACAATCACGATCTTCCGAATTATCGACGAAGGTTCATACACGCTTGGGGCATGGTAAAGAAGACTGATACCAAGACTTTGGGGCACCAAAACTCCATTCCTTGGGAACCTTACGTCAAATGGGTGAGAGCTCGGGCTCAAAACCTCATGATGCCATTCACGCCAGTTTTACCAGTAATTATGGAACTTGTTGCTATAGGTGACGTACCCTATACTGTTCTCCATCCTGACATGCCTGCTGATTTTGAAGACTTGAAGAGATCCTGGATTCAGCTTAAAGAAGAAAGGGATACATTTGAAGCTCAGTGTTACGCAAGCGAGAAGAAAGTGCTAGAGTTGACCAAGCTACTTCACGAGGAGCGAAACATCAACGCCTACCTCGGCACCAAGAGGAAGCGCTCATGGGAGACCTAGAGCTTTAGGATTTTTGTTCTTTTATTTTATTGTTTTGAACTATCTTTTGTACATAAAAAAAGAAAGATAGAATGAAAAGAGAACTAATAAATGTTTGTTCGTGCTTGTTTAACAAATTTAAATCTCTAAGGTCCTTGAAAACATTGCATTGCATCTGCATAAACATCGCATATCATGGCATAAAATCTCATAACAGGTACATTGAAGATTGGTTTTCTCATTTTCTCGCTATTTATTTTAGCAGAAATGGCTCTTGAACAGACTGTCAAAGATCTCTAGGCTCAGAATGCTCAGTTCCAGGAGATGTTCACCAGCTTGGTCCAAGGCCAAGAAGATCTGAAGAAGCTCATCAACAGAAAGAAGAGGGTCATTGGTGTTCTCAACATGGGTAGAGGCTACAAAGGTGGTCCTAAAGTGGTCAGCCGGATAGAGCTCTCAGAAGGAAGTGTCAAGACTGAGGGGAGTGTCAAGGGCAATGAAGAAGGCAGTCAGCGTGAGCCTGAGAAGGACAGAGAAGATCACTATGATCATGACCATTACTCTGATGAAGATGACAAGTACAAGCAACTCGAAGATCGTCTGAATGCTGTGGAAAACCTGAAGATGTCAGGGTTGAATTTTGATGATCTGAGTCTTGTTCCCGGTGTGGTGATTCCTCCCAAATTCAAAGTCCCTACTTTTGCCAAGTATGATGGCATTTCTTGTCCGAAGCTACATTTGAAGTCCTATGTTCAGAAGATCAACCCCCACACTGATGACAAAAAGTTGTGGATGCATTATTTTCAAGAAAGTTTGTCCGGAACTCAATTGGAGTGGTATTATCAGCTAGAGAATGACCGTATTCGTACTTGGAGTGACTTGGAAGATGCTTTCTACATATAGTATGAGTACAATGCTGAATTGGCACCCACTCGCATGCAACTACAGAGCATGTCTATGGGTCGTGATGAGAAGTTCAAAGAATATGCTCAGAAATGGAGAGATTTAGCAGGCAGAGTTCAGCCACCCTTGTCCAATAGGGAGTTGGTTGATATGTTTATGGGAACACTGATAGGCCCATTCTTCAATCATCTGATTGGAAACTCTTTAGCCGGATTCACCGAGCTGATATTAGAGAGCGTATGGAAGTTGGTATCAAGAATGGGAAGATTCATGTAGAGACATCTTCAAATGCTGCGAAGAGATCTTTTGGTGGTAAGAAGGAAACTAATGCTGTGTATGGTCAGAAAAGCCAAGCCAAGACCGACCGTGCTCAATCTGTGGGGGCAGTTGTGATCTCTAACCCTACATCAGCACAACCTCAGCGAGACAACGCGCGTAGCCAGAACGCGCCACGAAGACAGTTTACGAAGATCAACATGCCATTGTCGCAGGCCTTGCAACACATGTTGAAAGCAGAGCTGATTACTTTGAAGGATCCTCCTCAAAGTGTCAACACTTCCTCTCCGAGATACAATCCTAATGCTAAGCGTGCTTACCACTCCAACAGCCCAGGGCACGACACTGACAACTATTGGGCTCTGAAGAACAAGATTCAAGATATGATTGAAGCTAAGCAGATTGAGTTTGACCCTCCTGTTGAGACTCCAAATGTGATCAATGCGCCTATGCCTAACCATGACAAAAGTTCCAATGCTATTGGCGAGAACTCTTACGTTTTCAACATAGATGACTTGACCATTCCTCTGATGACTCTTAAGAAGAATTTGCTGCAAGCCGGTGTCAATCCAGGATGCCCAAAGAATTGTCGTTGGTGCCCATCTGCGCCTGATGGTTGTACTTGGTTGAGAAGACGTGTTCAGTGCATGATGGATAACCGTGAAATACTATTCCTGAAACCACCTGTGGAGAGTCTGTGTGAAGACATGTCTAAGAAACTGAGGATCGAAGATGTGAATGGAACTGTACCAAATGCATGGGATACCTTGGGGCAGCCAAGTGGAAAGTTTGATTACATGGTGAAGTACACTGTTCCTGAGAGCTACAAGATTCCTATTGAAGATGTTAAGGCGACCGGATGGGGTGACGATTTCCCTGAAGACTATGCTGATGTTAACACAATAAGGATTTCCTCTGTTGATCCTGTGCCTAGAGTGACACCTCTCATCATTACTTCTCCCAGACCGGTTCCATATTCCTCTAACAAAGCTATACCTTGGAACTATGGAGCCGAGGTTTACTATCACGGCGTCAAGCAAGACCCTCTGACCGTTGAGGATCTTACAGTTGAAGCTACCATTCCTGACATCGACAACATCACCAGATCAAGTAAGGTGACCAGAACCGGAAGAGTATTCTCTCCAGATATCTCTCCTCTAAAAGACACTGCGACTCCAGCTCGCATTCCAGCTATTCAACCAGTTCCCGAGACTAGAGGGAAAGAACCAGTGACTCATCCTGCTCAGACAGAAGTGCCAAAGGAAGTTGCTGAGGACACCTCCAAACAAGAAATGGAGGAAATTCTGAAGATAATCAAGAAGAGTGACTACAATGTTGTGGAACAGTTGGGACAGACTCTGTCTAAGATCTCCATGCTTGCTCTGCTCTTGTGCTCCGAGGCTCATGCTAATGCCTTGGTGAAGTTTCTGAAGAATGCTCACGTACCGCAAGACACTACTACTGATCAGTTTGAAGTTTGTATTGCTAGCCTGGCTGCCAACAACGGCCTAGGCTTCTCTGATGCTGATTTGACTCCTGCCGAAAGGAAACACAATAAAGCCTTGCACATCTCTGTTGAATGCAAGGGCATTACATTGTCTCATGTTTTGGTGGATACCGGTTCTGCTCTGAATATCCTGCCAAAGACTGCTTTTGATTGACTTGATGTTGAAGGATTGGTTCTAAAGCCCAGTGACATAGTTGTGAGAGCTTTTGATGGTTCTAAACGAACAGTACTTGGAGAGCTCATTCTGCCAGTTAAAGTCGGTTCCCAGACTTTTGACTCCACTTTCTTTGTCATGGACATCCGTCCAGCTTACTCTTGCCTACTTGGACGCCCTTGGATACATGGGGCAGGCGCTGTTACCTCTACCCTGCATCAGAAGCTGAAATACCTGGTGAAAGGGAAGGTTGTTATAGTATATGGTGAAGAAGAATATATGGTCAGTCATCTATAGTCATTCTGATATCTCGAGATGGAAGGTGAATTCTTCGAGACTCCCTATCAAGCTTTTGAAACAATCCCCAGAGTCATGCCTGTTGACTCTCCTCTTACACCTGAAGTTACACATGTTCCGCCCAGGATGGCCTCGCTGAAAGATGCTCAAGCTGCTGTTGAAGAAGGAGGTAGCGCTATTTGGGGACAGCTCCCTGATCTTCCTTTCAAATCTGACAAGACTGGTTTAGGCTTCACCATCAAGGGTCAGAAGATGATACGCCGCGAACGTGCCAGCCAACTTCCCTTCCGTATTGGCTAGAGTGGAATCCATGTTATAGAAGACGACGACAACGACTTTGACATCAGCAAGTGGATCTTCCCAACTCTCGACAACGGACTCAGCAATTGGAAGACTGAAGACGTCATACCAATCTCCTTTAGACAGGAGTAATTGCTCTTGTTTTTGTTTTTGTTTTCGTATTTTTTTATGTTTTGAACAATAAACTCTAAAGCCTAGTGCCTTGCCCGGGGCATCATGGCTTGTTTGTGAGGGTTATTATCTGTCATTTGCATATTTTCATTCAATAAAATCGTTGGACTTTTGCATTCAATTGTTGTTTTCTTTCTTTTACTTTATGACCCCTTCAAAAAAAGCTATGTGTTTCTTACACACACCCACGTGATACACTGCAGAATCACTCCGAATCTCGTTGATAACAGCTATGCTATTGCTAAATATGACTTCGATAATCCGATCTACCAAGCCGAAGACGAAGGTGAGGAAGATTGTGAAGTGCCAGGAGAACTTGTCAGACTGCTACAGCAAGAAGATCGAGTTATACAACCACACGAAGAGCAAGTTGAGGTTGTGAATTTGGGTACTGATGAAGACAAAAAAGAGATCAAGATAGGAGCGGGTCTTGAGAACAGTGTTAAAGAAAGATTGGTTCAGATGCTACGAGACTACATCAAGGTTTTTGCTTGGTCATACGAAGACATGCCAAGTTTAGACATTGATATTATGGTACACCGGTTACCGACAAAGGAAGGTTTTCTCCCAGTGAAACAGAAGGTTTGTCGCATGCGCCCTGAGATGTTAGAGAAAATCAAAGCCGAAGTCATGAAGCAGTTCAACGCCGGTTTCTTAGTTGTTACTTCCTATCCACAATGGGTTGCAAATGTGGTACCCGTACCTAAGAAGGATGGCAAGGTACGAATGTGTGTGGATTACAGAGATCTGAACAGAGCAAGTCCGAAAGACGATTTTCCACTTCCTCATATTGATGTTCTGGTTGACAACACTGCTCAACATAAGGTTTTCTCCTTCATGGATGGTTTCTCCGGTTACAATCAAATCAAAATGGCTCCCGAAGACATGGAGAAGACAACTTTCGTTACACAGTGGGGCACTTTCTGCTACAAGGTTATGCCGTTCGGACTGAAGAACGCGGGTGCCACTTATCAGCATGCTATGGTGACGTTATTTCATGACATGATTCATCACGAGATAGAGGTCTACGTCGACGATATGATAGCTCAATCGCAGACTGAAGAAGAACATCTTGATCATTTGTGGAAATTGTTTGATAGGTTGAAGGAGTACAGACTAAGACTTAATCCCAACAAGTGCACCTTTGGAGTCAGATCTGGAAAACTCCTAGGGTTTGTTGTCAGTGGAAAAGGTATTGAAGTTGATCCAGCCAAGGTTAAAGTTATTCAAGAAACGCCAGCTCCCCACACCGAGAAAGAAGTCATAGGTTTCTTGGGCCGATTGAATTACATTGCCAGATTCATTGCACATCTAACTGCTACTTGTGAGCCAATCTTCAAGTTACTTAAGAAAGATCAAGTAGTGGAATGGAACGACGATTGCCAGATCGCTTTTGACAAAATCAAGGAGTACCTACAGAATCCTCCCATCCCGATGCCGCCAAGGAAGACCTCTTATCATGTACTTGACAGTGTTAGAGAACTCAATGGGGTGTGTGTTGGGGCAACATAACGAGTCTAGTCGAAAAGAGTATGCAATATACTACCTTAGCAAAAGTTTACCGAGTGAAACAAGATACTCAAAGCTCGAGAAAACTTGCGGCGCTTTGGCTTGCTCCGACTAAGGCAGATATGTTGACTCACACTACTTTGTTGATTTCAAGATGGATCCGATAAAATACATATTTGAGAAACCAGCTCTCTCGGAAGAATAGCAAGATGGAAAATGATCTTGACCGAATCGACATCGGTACACTTCTCGAAAGCAATCAAAGGAAGTGTAGTAGCCGATCATTTGACTCATCAAGCCGTAGATGACTATCGATCTATGCGTTCAATTTCGGATGAAGATGTTTTACTAATTCGATTGCGAAGAACCGGGACCGGACGAAGGACACGAACAAGGATCCCGATGGACCATGGTCTTTGATGGAGCCTCAAATACGCTTGGCAATGGCATCGGCGCCATCATTACATCCCTACAGCGGACATCGCCTTTCACCGCCAAATTATGTTTCAGATTGCACTAACAACATGGCGAATCTGAGCGTGCATCATGGGTATCAAAGGCTGCTTGACTTAAGAATCAAGTTCTTACAAGTGTATGGAGACTCGCTTTGGTGATCGGTCGATTAAGGCGAGTGGGATACGAAGCATCCGAATCTCATTCCGTATCGAGAGCATGTTCTGAGTTTGATCCCCTACTTCGAAGAGATCACTTTCAATCATATTCCACGAGAAGAGAATCAGTTGGCAGACGCATTGGCTACTATGTCTTCTATGTTCAAGGTCAGATGGGACAACGAGGCTCCCCAGATCATCATTGAGAAGTTTGACGAACCAACATATTGTTATGAGCTTGATGCAGAAGAGAAAACTTGGTACTATGACGTGAAGAGGTATCTTGAGACTCAGGAATATCCCGCAGGGGCATCTGTCAATGATAAGAAGTTTTTGAGAAGGTTCGCATCCAAATTCTTCCTCAGCAACGACATCTTATACAAGCGCAACCACGACTTGTGCTTACTCCGTTGTGTAGAGCAGAAAACAGCGGAACGTATCATGGAAGAGTTACACGAAGGCACCTGTGGTACCCACTCCAGTGGACATACTATGGCTAAGAAGATACTAAGAACAGGTTACTATTGGTCCACCATGGAAGCTGATTGTCACTGCTATGCTCGATCTTGTCACAAATGCCAGATTTATGCAGACAAAGTGCACGTACCTCCGGTACCTCTGAATGTTCTAACAGCTCCTTGGTCTTTTGCAATGTGGGGCATTGACATGATCGGAGAAATTAAGCCCACAGCTTCCAACGAACATCGTTTCATCCTTGTGGCAATTGATTATTTCACCAAGTGGATAGAGGCAGCCTTCTTCGCATCTGTTACCAAGAATGTTGTGGCTCGATTCATCAAACACAATCTTATTTGTCGGTATGGAACTCCCGAAAGGATTATCACAGATAATGGTTCTAATCTCAACAACAAGATGATCACTGAACTCTGCACGTAGTTCAAGATCAAGCATCACAATTCTTCTCCTTATCGGCCTAAGATGAATGGCGCTGTGGAAGCCGCCAACAAGAAAATTAAGAAGATTATACAGAAGATGACGGTGAGTTACAAAGATTGGCATGAGATTTTACGATTTTCTCTCCACGGTTATCGCACTACAGTACGAATATCAACAGGGGCAACCCCCTTCTCTCTTGTATATGGTATGGAAGCAGTCCTAGCAATCGAAGTTCAGATACCCTCAACCAGAGTCCTCCAGGATGCAGAGTTAGGCGAAGATGATTGGATCCAAACTCTCCTTGACCAGATTAATTTGATTGATGAGAAATGACTCGCATCCATTTGCCATGGACAGATCTATCAGAAGCGAATGATCAGAGCATTCAACAAGAAGGTCAAGCACCGAGTCTACCAAGTCGGTGATCTAGTAGTCAAGTGCATCATTCTTCCACAAGGTGATCCCAGGGGCAAATAGACTCCCACCTACGAGGGACCGTTTGTAGTCAAGACAATATTTTCCGGCGGAGCTATGATACTTAGCACCATGGATGGCGAAGACTTCCCACACCCTGTGAACGCATACATAGTAAAAAAATACTACGCATAAAAGAGACCCGTTAGGTCGACTGACCTAGGCAAAAATAAGGGCATCCTGGCGAACCAAAAGGGTTCGGGCAAAAGTTAAGGATATATACAAAACATGTACACCCGGCAAGTCGAAAACCTGCAAAGGCGGCTTGGGCAAAAAAGGGCATCCCGGTAGACTGAAAACCCGAAAGGGCGGTCTAGGCAAAAGTTAGGGATTTAAGCGTACGACTATGTCTCGTCCAGATCACCTACTTCCAGACTACTACTATCAGCGTTCAAGATTCAAATGGCGAAAATCAATTCACTCACTTTCTACTGACAACAAGGAGATGAGATAGTTGAAATATATGAGTACTAGCATAGTTGGAACTTAACGAGATTGTTTCCGCATAGCTTTTTTACCTTTCTTGTGTACAAACTACTTGGCCATACGCCACATTTCAAATTAATACAAGTTCTTTCTTTACAATTCTCACTGTTGTTGTTTGCATAAAGTCCCAACGTTTGCTTTGAATGATTATATGCATATGACAATGAATATCTACTTGCAAACATGCGAAAAGAGAACATACGAAAGTAATTGCTACAGGCTCTAGGAATTGAGATGACGATGAAAGTCACCAATATGTTCCCATGCAGAGTACAATCCTGTTCGCGTTAAAAAGTGACGCGCTAGGGAATCAAATCAGAATTCAGATTCTCTGGCTCGAAACGATTTACTCTTTTGATTTGTTTATAAAGATGCTGCGAGCATCAAGCTTTATTATTTTCAACACAAGAAAAGATGATTTAATGATTATGAAAAAGGGGAAAGCTGTTAATACCCTCAATTGATTTTGATATGCGTAACGACTAGCGCAAACTAGATGTAACGCATTTGGGGAGATTCTGAGTAAGGGGGTTTGTTATATAAAGGGAATAGATGGAGCACCCTAAATATATATAGTTATCTATAGCTTTATATATGAATATGTTTGATATGTTTGTGTGTTTTAATTGCTATTTCTATGATTGGGAAAGTTTCTCCTTTGGGATTTCAAGAAGGATAGATTATGAAGGACCCTAGTGTTTGTTATTATTGTGCTCGCAAAGATCTGTGGATCTTCTGCATACATATCCCCTAGTGGGAATCAGAGCATTTGTAGCTCGGATCTACGGGGGATCTATGGTTTGTTTGGTCTGAGGGAGAAAGAAATTTGCTCGCCAAGGATGAGACCTTGTGCCTACGTATTCTCAAAAGGATGTTGAGAAAGTCAGAGCAATCGTAGTTCCCACTTATGCTAGTGGAAAGCAACGGGATGTTAGTAAGTGACAAAGACAAATGTCATCTTAATGAAAAATGTATTTAACCTATTTCATCACATACATTTTGAAAAGTTTGATTTAAAATCTTTCATCGTAAGTTATAGGTGTTTTGCTTGAGTGTACAAGCGTTACCACTTACATGTTTAAGAAAGATTTTTTGAAAAAGGTGATTGAATCTTTTAACTGGTAAGCATTGGGTGTTTTGCTTGAGTGTACAAGCGTTACCACTTACAATTAAGAGATGTTTTTGTTTGAAAAGAGTTTGAAAAAAAGTTTGAAAAGTTTTTGATTGTATGTGATGTGATAGATGAGATACTTCTTCCATAGAGATGATAAACGTCTAAATCTCGAGGAGAAGTTGATCGGATTGAGGGATGCTTTTAAGAAGCCCATGGGTCCTTGTATTGTAAGCCCAAGAGGAGGCATTCCGAGGGTCATCGAGGGTCCTTGTATGAAGCTCAAGAGGAAGCTATAGGGTATGGCTGGCTTTGGCTTTAAAAGGGATTTCACCGGGAAACCATCCTTCTGGAATTAAGAGCAATTTCACTGGGAAATTATACTCTCTGGGTTCTATCCTAACGTGGGTGATTCTTTGTATTGGAAGCCCAATAGGAGGTTGTTAAGAGATTTCCTGGTCTCTTTCTTTGTTTGATGCCCAAGAGAAGGCTAAACTCAATGAGGAGTTCTTTTGAGCGAAGCCCAAGAGGAGGCGACTCATCGAGTGTTGTCTTATATGAAGCCTAAGCGGAGGCTAAACTCAGATGAATGAGTTACCTTGTACAAAGCCCAAGAGGAGGCTAATACTCTGTGGGGAGAGTTATCTTGTATAAAGCCCAAGAGGAGGCTAAACTATGGGGAACCTATTGGTTAGACTAGTTGTTATGTTATAACTAGACAGTTGTATAAACAAGTGTGTGTGTGATATGTATTCACAGGAGTTTATGAAGGAAATATATACAGATGCATGATGTTTATTTACAAGAGTTTATGAAGGAAATATAAACAAGTGTTTGTGAAACGAACGTTTGAAACGAGCGTAACTTGATTATCTACAAGTTTGAAGGTGTACAAGGAATGAGTATGTACGAGAGTATTTATGTATAGAGAGGAATGGATGTACATAGAAGGATTGGGACTTACACCATAAGGGTGGCCCATTGGTTTAAAAGCAGTTTCACCGGGAATAATGCTCCTTTTTCATACCAATGGTATTCAGTGTATATACAAACGAAAACAAGCGATCAAGTTTATGCATGCTTTACAAAAGGCATTATGTATTATGGTAAAAATCTGTATGTATATGAAAAGAATTTGATATGTACAAAGAAAATGAGTATGTACATAAAGAATGTTGGTTGGGACTTACACCGTAAGGGAGGCCCATGATCAGTTAAGAAAAACGAGCGAAAACGAATTCGGTTTTATCGTTTAATCGGATCGATCATGGAAAAAGATGCAAGTTTAATGAAAAGTTTTGAAGAATGTTATTTGGAAGTTTTTGAAATGTGAAGTTTAATTGTAAGAAGTTTTGAAAAGAATCGGGATTTGAAAGTTTGAAAAAAATCACCTTTAAAGGTGTTTTGAAAAGTACTCAAAGTACCGTTTTCGGCTCGATCAAAATATAATCGGATGAAAGTTTTTTCTGAAAATTTTTGCACTATCCTAAGATAGATACATTAATTGACAAGTGTACAAAAAATCACCTCAAAATGAGGAGTTTTGATTGGTTTTTAAAAAATGTCAAAGTTTGTAAAAAATAACAAAAGTTTGGTAAAAAAATGGTCCCAAGGAGGCTTGAACCCGGGACCTGTTAGGCAAGACGTGGCATAATGACTTAAGAGTGAGCTGGCAACCGCTGGGGCGGCAATACATCCGTGTATTGTGTTTAAACTATGAAATTATATTTTAAACTCTTATTTTAAATTTGAAAACACGCGCGCAAGCTTCATCATCTTCTCCAATCTTCAATCAGCCATGGATTTCGTGTTTCTTGATGAAATCAAACAATGTAAAGATCAAACTTGCTCGCCTCAAGCCCAGGAGCATGATGACACTCTTTAATTTCATTTATTTTAAGCCCAGAATGATTAAATTTATGAAGAACACGAAGAACCCTAAAACTGAAAAACCTAATTGAAATCACGTATGGTTGATGATTTATTCAATTGATTGAGGGTTAATGATCGTGGATGGTGCAGAAAACAAATGGCCAAGAGTTTTTCTCAATTGAATCAAGAAATCATGGAGTTCGAGTTTGAAGTTCTTACCTGTTGAAGCTGGAATCGAAAACTGGATTGGAGTGTTTCCAGTTGTTGTTTGAGGATTGCTTGAGCACCAACGGCCTCTATGGAAGGTGTTTGATCACCCTGCTTGCTCTGGAATGATCTGAAACTCTCTACCCAAGTCGACCTGCATAAGCTTAAAGTTGAACTTCGAATTCTGGGTTAGAGGTGTTACAGTTTGTTGTTTATGATCTGCATCATGTCTATGATGTATGTGGGTGATGTTTGAATGATTAAAACTCAAGTTGCTCGAGCCAAACCATGAATCTGAATCTTAAGGCAGTTTTGGCAAGCTTATGTGTATGGCATGTGAAAACTGATTTCTAGCTTGGCTTGTGTTAATTTTAAGTTATATACCAATTACATATAACATTTAAAACATGTTAGACACCAATTTATTCAAAGTTTTTTCACAAGTTTTCAAAGATGCACAATTTCTCCAATTTGCACTATGTTTTATGAATTTTGAGAAAGAAGAATGAAAGCATGTCTTGGCATTACTTTGGTGTAGTTTGAATGGCAAGCAAGACCTCTATTTATAGGCCATGAGTTCTGAAAATAATTGAGAAAGTTTGGCCATTGGTAAATTTGACTTGCCTTAGAGGGCAAGGAAGTCATTTTTGAATTAAATGCAAAAGGAAACTTCCTTTTTAACCATGTGTTAAAACTCAACTTGATCCTATCTTATAATAATTACTCCTCACTGATTTTTATCAGCTCTAGTCTATCCTTGCAAGGTGGCATGTGTTCTAGAAGAAGAAAATGCAAAGTGACCTATAATCTTGAAGTTTTGAACTTGAAATCCATGGTTATGGAGCCTTATGTTTCAAAATCAAAAGTATAGCTAGACTCCATGGATTTGAGAGTTCTTGGACATTTTGGAAATCTTGTTTCAAGGGCTACAACTTTCATGTTTTGAGTTTTTTTCCAATTCAAAGTGGAACTATGTGAAAAAATGCCATGAAGTTTGGAAAAAGTACAAAATTTTAACACTTGAAAATTTTTCTAAGTGTTAGAAATTTTTACTTTTTGTTGACTTTTCCAAATTCTTTGATTTTTTATGATCAAGATGGATCATTTGAAGTATTTTGATGATTGAAAAAGTTTTGTTTTGAAAAAGTTGACCAAAAGTCAAAGTTTGACTTTCCTGTGCAGATGAAATTTCATCAGATGTTTCAGAAATTGACTGATGAATCCTGTGAACTTCTGTGATGTTTTGAATCCAAAAATTAGGTCAACATGTTGTATCTAAGATATGAAGATCAATCTCCAATCAAAAAAGTCATTCATTGATTAGAAAATCAGAGATTACTCATGCTCGACCAAAACCCTAATTGGTCGATCCTTGATTGATCAATGAGAAAATTTGGATATCTGATGATCAGAGGTTGATGGTTTGATCAAGATAGATCAAATGAAGTGAGTAAAACTCAAACCCTAATTTCTTGCCTCTTGAATCAGATGAAAATTTGATGAAACCTTAATTTTGACCTGTGAACTCCACACCCGATTAATTCTATTCTGGACTGTTAGTGATGCAATGATGCAAATGTAAGGTGATTTATTAGGTTAAAAATTGGGGTATGACAGATGCCCCTATTTAAGTTTCTTTAACCTGAGATATGAAGATGAATATCTTCATTTTGGTAGGTGTGAAGAGACTTAAATATCGGAATACGCAAATTTTGGACCTAAGATACCAAAAGATGCGAGTGATGCAAAATGATCGCAATAGGATTCACCCAGAAAATATCAAAGAAATGACATGGTGGGGAAAAATTGTGAGGAAGACTCGATCTGTCTAAGAAAAGAGGATCCTGTTTGTTGGGAAACATGCAATATGTCTCGCTGGGGAAAAAGAGATTCACAAAACATGTGAATATCATTTGCTTTGAAATAGAGATTACCATCGCCTTGTGACAATGTTTAAGGTAAACGGAGATGATATTACCAATTATCATCCTTGTGATAGTTTATGGTAATGAATTCTGAAGATGTTACCAATTATCAGTGAAGTGATAACTATAACAAGGTAAATCTTTTGAGAAAATTGTTGCGTATTCAGCTTTGTGAATAACAGACAAAATGATGGAAAAGGATCTCAAACGAGTTTTGAAGATATTACCAATTATCAGCAAAGTGATAACTATAACAAGGTAAATCTTTTAAGAAAGTTGTTGTGTATTCAGCTTTGTGAATAACAGATAGTGAAAAGCGAGCTGAAATGAAATTCACGGCGTCGTGATGTCACGAGAATGTTATGACACACTATCTGACACTCTGTTAACAATTTACACAGTAAATATAAATAGTAGTAAAGAACACAATAAGTTGTTTACCCAGTTCAGTGTCTAACTACACCTACATCTGGGGGCTACCAAGCCAGGGAGGAAATTCACTATTAGTAGAATTAATTCGGAATAAACCAACAGTTTATCTCCTTCACTTAAAACCTACCAATGCAACTTCAACCTAAGTCCTACTTAGATCGAGTTCTACTCACTCCCCTCAATCACAGCGGTGATATCAACCTATTGAATAATTGAATTGTGAAGACACACTTCAATAAACTATCTTGATCTCGCTTCAAAGCTTTCAATCAAGAGACAAACACTCGTGCTTTAAAGCTTTGGTGATAAACTACCACAACAAATCCTAGTCCAAGGCACTTATCAATTGATAGTTGCTTGGCTCACAAGATACTAAATTACAAAATACCAACTGTTAACTTTCCTAACGGTACACAAATAACAACTGCTATATCTTCAATAAATTCGGGCGACACGGTTGTAAGGTTGAATTCCTTTTATAGAAGCGATCCTGAAACTTCAGTTTGGGCTTCCATAAAGATAGCTAGGGTTCACTTAATTTAATCCTAAAAACATGGTCTTTTCAACAACCAATTTAGGTTTAATTAAGATTAACCTAGCAGCCACGTGAAACATGCTTTCTAATAACAGAAAAACATAAAATAGCACTCAACAAACTTCAAAAGTCTCGGGAAAAAGCAGTTCTGAGCAGAATGTCACCTGAATGTCATAACATACATTATGACATCGGTATTTTCGAAATTTCAACCTGACTTTAGCTTCGGTTTGGTTGTCTTTTAACATCCTTAGCAGGAAGGATTTATCTTCAATCTCTGAATGTCATGACATTTATCATGACATTGCTAAAGTCTAGTTTTACCAAAATTAATGCCAACTTAAAACACTAACAAACTCCCCCTTTGGCACATTTTTGGCTAAAACTACTTAACACATCAGAGAGTACCTATGCAGCAGAAGACAAACTAGTTCTAAGCTTAAAGAAACTAGAACCTAGAGATAAGATAAATTCTACCCATAAAGAAATCCCACAATTCCCATAATTGCCCACATACAAAATTTAAAAATACATACAGTTTCCCAAAACCCCAATGCTACCATACAGTTTCCCAAAACCCCAATGCTACTGTTACTCAGTAGTTCTTCTCCCCCTTTTTAGCCATAAAGGGCCAAAGGAAGCAGTACAATTACCCCAAGCATTCCAGCATAAAAGTTATATCTCAGTCAAGGATTACAAATCTGTCAATAAAATGAGTACAATCATCCAAATTTAAACAAAATACAGAACAGGAAACACTTGACATAACAGACAATGGGCACAGGAGCAAATCAAGTGCTTTCTTCTCCAAAAGAGGCACTATGGAATGAAACATCTTCAGAATCATCTTCATCAGCAGCTGCCATCTGGACATCCTTATCACCAACAGCCTCATCAGCAGCTATCCCTTCATCCTTAACCTCTGTGTCCTGCTCCAGTTGAGTGATCAGCTCTTCAAGACTTTGTTTCCTTGCTGCAAGTTCCCTACAGGTCTCTTTCAGTACAACAATGACATCTCCCTTCTGAGAATTTGTCTTGATTTTTGATGTCTCAGCAGATGTCATGACAAAGTCAGGAACATGCTTCCCTTGAAATAGCTTGTAGTGGAAGCCAAGAGCAGGAGCTCTTTTACTTACTGTATCTCCATCAACCAGGATGTCAGGGTATTGATCAGTTATTATACCACACAGTAGGGAGGGAAATACTATTGGTCCTTTGATAGCATAGCTGTCAGCATGATTGAGTGTCTGATCAAAAATGTAGGATCCATAGTCAAATGTAGCCTGAGTGCCTACTGCAGATATGAATCTTTCCAGTCCATTAGAGATGGTGGATTTGTGATTGGTTGGGACCCAGTTTGCAGCACCAATCTTATGCAGGATGGAAAATTTGACACTCAACTTGCTTGCTGAGAGTTTTCCCTTTAGAGGCCATTGTCTTACTTGTTTGGCAGTGATGGTTTGACAAATCTTGTTGTCAGTTTCCTCCAGCTCTGGCTGAGTATTAGCAAATCTACCCAGGAATCTGTGGATCACATTTGGAGAGAACTTGACTTTCCTCCCCCTCACATATACAGTTTGGTAGTCGTGAGTTCTTATCCCCAGACCATTTGATGATTGACTATAAACTCTTTCACCAAAACTTCATAACAGTTTGAGAGATTCTCCACTGTTTTCATCAGTCCTGCCTCCTTAATCAGGTCAACAATTTCCTTGCAATCAAGAGCACTATTGTTTAACTCTCTTTCTAGAGCCACCCTTTTTAAGCAAACATACTTCCATCTTCCAGCATTTTCAGGATGATGGAAAGAAATGTTATCAATGGCCACTTGGGCACCTTGAGCGATTTCCCAAAAGCTTGCTTCTTTATGGGATGAATGTCTGTGACATTCTCTTCAACATCAAATTCAGAGTCTTGATCTGATTCTGATGATTCAGGCTCTTTCCTCTTTTTCACAATTGGTGTTCTCTTTGGTCTAGAGCCACCACCACCAGTTTTTACTCTACTTCTCCTTGTAGAGGATCCACCCTTGTGATACTTCTCAGTCTTGCACACATCTTCAGTATCCTTCTCTTTAGCAGGGCTCTGTGAGACTGCCTGTTTTCCCTTTCGTTTCATTATTCTTTTTGCAATGCTTGGATTGACATTGGCAATAAGATCATTGTCTGAGAACACTTCATCTAAGTCAATGACTGGAGGTTCAGGTAAGTGATCAGTTTCTTGAACTGGAGACTCTTCCAAAATACTGTCAGAGATGTAGTCATCAAGGACTTTACCAGAGGCACACCTTGCTGGTGATTCTTCAAGAATGCTATTAGAAATATATTCTGCAGGGGCCTTTTTAGTGGCAAATTTTGCTGGGGACTCTTCAAGGATACTATCAGAAATCACATCTTCTTTATCAGTAGGGGTTTCATTACAAACATCATCAATACGTACTTCAGAGTCCTTAACTGAAGAGTCTTCATTATTCTTGGCAGGGGAAGAATCATGATCACCAGATGTCACGACATTCTTAATGACATCTGGAACAATTGCTAAGCTAGGGCTAGCAGACTTGCAGTTTAGGGGAATTGAAACCCCAGGAACAGATTGGTCTTCGTTGAGGATCCTGGTTACTAATCTAGAAATGGCTATATGCATAGCCCTAGACTCCTCTGTGTTCACTATTTTTGGGGGAACAGAAGAGGATGGTACAGAAGTCTTACCCGAGGGAGATGCTTGAGTCCTTCTTGCATTCTTGTGCGCAATTTCTTGACCTTTTCTGGGTTAGTAGCTATTGCACACGCAATGGTGTAACCCTCAGTGCTTCAGCTTGCATGGCTTCATTATTTGCCCTGACTTCAGCCATGGATGGAGATGAAGATCCTGTTTCTTGAGATGATGAGGAAGATGAAGACATTTTTCGCTGATGGTTTTTGAGAGGATGAAAGTGAGAATAGCAGAGAGTTTCAGAGTTTCTTTCGGGAGAAGAAAGGATGGTACTACTTTCAAAAGAAGAGACTATTATATGAGGATGTCTCTTCCTATTCTTGGACCTTTTAAAATAAGGAAGAAAATACCTAAATAACCCTCTAAAAAAGATTGAAATAAAAACTCCCTTTCATCCCTTGTTGTAGGCGCAGTTAATTGCTACAACTCCACATATTGACCAGTACCCAATTTGTCCCTCAAAGTCTTAAATTGACTAGTCTTAAAAACTTTAGTACATATGTCACAGGACGATGTCATGACATCCTGTATGACATTGTACCTAGTCAGCATCTGCTTCATCCAGATCATCTTAAAGTAGTTTCTCCCAGCTGCTATGTATTCAACTTTAACCTTGTATAAAGTTAAACAGTTTTGCTTCTTGCTGATCCAAAACATGAGATTGTTTCTCAAGAAGGAACATCCATCAACAGGGCTTTTACCCAAGTTTTGATCAACACTTTCTCCACTGGTTTTCTTGGACAACTTCAAATGTGGAGGGGTAAGAGTCCTAGTATGGCTGCCATTATTCAGTCCAAGCTTCTTGACACAATTCCTTGCATAGTTGCTCAGTGAAAGAAGTGTTGAGCCTTCCATCAATGTGTCTGACATTTCTCCAGATACTATGTTATTAACACAGATGAAAGCCACCATGATCTTTTCTTCTCTGACAAAGAGGGTTTCATCAAGACTCTCTCACATATCCTTTGTGATAAGATACTTGGTTATCCTTTCATGCCAGATCCTAGTACTTTGCTTTAGTACTTTAGGAGCAGTCAGATGTCTAGACATTGAGTGTGACATTCTGATTTCCTGTCCAACCTTATACTTACCACAGATTCTCCCTTTGTCTATGAAAGATCTTGGTATCCTTCTGACTCCCTCTATGGAACTTATCCTTCTCATTCCTTTGAGATGTGGATGACCAGATTCTTGCTGCCATAACTTTACTTCCTCTTCATCTTTGTCATAGAACACACGGAGGATAGAGTGGTGTTCTCGATTCCCACATAGCAATTGTCCTTTGATCGACTCCTCTCATAATCACTACTTGTTCATCATTGAGTACAAGACATTCAACCTTAGAAGTTGTTGTGAATCCCATATCACATAGGTGACTTATGCTAATGAGATTTGCATTCGGACCTTTTACCGTGACACTCCATTTAGGTTTGGAACTCGGGCGGTTTGAGTTTCCAACACCTTTGATTTCTCCTTTAGCTCCATCTCCAAAAGTAACAAAGCTGGTAGAATGATGCTTATGATCATTGAGAAGATTCACATCTCCAGTCATGTGCTTGGAACACCTTTGTCAAAGTACCAATCTTTCTTGGTAGACACACTAAGAGAAGTGTTAGCTACCGAACAGATCTTCTTCTTCCCTTTGTTGAGAGTATGATACCACTGTTGGTTTTAGGCTTCACATAAGACCCTTGATTAGGATATCCATGTAGCCTGTAGCAAAAGTTTTATGTGACCAAACCTTCCACAATAATGACATCTCCATCTTTGAAACTTTTGTTCATGTTTCTATGATTTTGATGTTGCACCCAATGTTGTGACATCTGTTTTGACATTGGTTTATTAGATGCATTCTTCCTTTTGTCATTGACAAACTTCTTAGTCTCCACATATCCAGGCAGACCTATTTCTGTTTTGTGGTATGACATCGTGATACAGTGAAGCTGACTTTGTAGGATTTTTGTATCCAAATGTGCGGATAGCAAGAGTCGCCACCGACTTTTATTTTTATCCAATTAAGGGAAGGTAAAAGTAGAAAAAGACCTTCGTTAGATTACGAGTTCGGAGAATGGTTATGAAAAGGGAAGGTATTAGCACCCTTTCCATCCGTAGTTATCTACGGCTCTTAGTTGCTCTAGATCACTTTTAAAATTGCTTTCTGTGTGTTTGACAAAAATGTTTTGAAAAGGCATTTCGCTTTGACTTTGTAATGACTCATGTAGGAGTGTATACAAAGTGTTCGGAAATGTTTCGTTTTTGAAAAGAGTTTGAACTTTGAAAAAAAAATGTGAGGTGTGAAAAGTATTTTGATAGAGCAAGCAACTAAAAGTCTTATTACCCACTCAGAATTGGTCGTTTTTTGTATTGTTACGTTCCTTTAGAATAGCGCTAGCCGTACCATTAGTTAGTAGGTAGCTCCATTCGTTGGATGTAAGCGGGACATTCGAAGGGACGTCGGATGGTCATAGAAGGCAACTTGTAGGAAGTATCCTAGCACATTTGAAGGGACTATCATCATTTTTTCGTAGGCGACAATCGAGGGTCAAGATCATGTATTCGGACGCGACATCGTGGGTCTTATGATCTTTGTATCGAAGGGACTATGATGATTTGTTTGGAAGGCAACGGTGCTAGAATACCTCTACGTTCGAGGGACATGACCATTTTGAATTCGCAAAGGCAACGAGAGAGAATTACCCTAAGGGGTGCGTGTGTGAAAGAAGTGTGTTGATTTCAGAATATGTTATCTTGAAAATTAGTGGGCTATGTTCAATTTTATCTTGCCATACACGCCTAATTACTAGCAATTTATAGGGTGCGGAAATTAAAATGCGGAATGTAAAGTGCGGAAAGGTAAATGTCCTACGCTATTACAAGGCTTTGGGGCAGATACATAATTTAAACTTGCGGAAAATAAAAACCTAATTTAAACTATTACATCCCATAAAGAGTTACATTATTGGAAAAAATAAAATGATAAAGAAGAATCGTCTGAATCGGATCAACCTGTAAAAGAATGAGAAATCGGAAAATACGAGATGAATCGAACAAGAGAAAAAATGTTAGAAAAATGCAAGTTTTTAATCGGGAAAAATATGACATGCTGGAAATAACATAAATATGCTAAAATAATTTTTTGGGATTTTTTGAATGCAATTTAATAATTTAAAATGAATTAAAAGTAATTAAAATGCAAAATTATGAATAAAAATAAATATGCATGCAAAATTATATTTTTTAATTTTATAAATTAAATAAAGGTTTTCTGAAAATAATGTAAAAAGAAAAATAATTTTTGGTAATTTTTTAATGCAGAAATAAAATTATGAAAAGAAATTAAAATTGAATGGAAATATTAAATAAATAAGAAAAAATAGAAAAAATATGAAAATATGCAAGTTTTGTAAAAGAAAAGCAAAACCGGTCCTGGCAGGGGTTGAACTGAGGACCTCTTGGAGTATCTTCTACATGCCACGCCTTAACCACTAGGCCATCTTGCATTTGGTGTTTGAAAAGCTAGAAACAATTGGATTTGAATGATGACGCGTCAGGGATAAGTTTGAAAACGAGTCAGCGTGCGTGGACCCCAGTCAGCATGAGCGAGCGAATCAGAGCAAGCCATCGTGCCACGCAATCCCTCGCCTGAGTCAAACGAGTCAGCGACGCCGGAGCCCTAGCTCCGGTCGTCTTCTCCGGCTGCTCGATTTCTCCAACCTGCAAAATACGATTAATAAACAAGAAAGAAGGACCTTATCCCCCTAAATCGACCATGGCGAACACGATGGTGGTGTTAGTTTTTTCTGAAAGTTCCTCTAACTACCGGTTCGAAACTCAACAGCTCCAAAACCCTAAACATGGCATTGTGAGATTTATACGTCCAACCTTGCTAACGATTGCCCAGATCGGGTCTATGGAGTCTCATGAACACAAAAAAGGCATTAGAAACGATTAACACAAGCAGAATAATCAAATGCAAAAATCAAAAGGTTTTGAATATGTATGTATGTATATGCATCGATTCTGGATGGTTTGATCAATGCCAATAATGTATTCTTACTCAAACCTAACTCCTGAAGACAATGGGATGGTTTTTGATGGCTGAAAGTGGCTGCACAATAGAATTCGAATTTCTCAAGTTTCTTGAAATTTTTTGCAAGAATAATGGTTTGGCTTGAGCTAGGGTTTCGTCTTTTGTGCTGGCTGCATTGCTTGGTATTTATAGAAGAGATTTGGATGGCAAAAACAAGCAAAAAAGATTGGACATTGATTGTGCAAATATTTTCCAATAAAAACAAATCAAATTTTCTTAAAAACTTGATTTTTCCTTTCCATATGCATGAGTCACGAATTTGGCAATTGTTGTGGGCTTTCTTAGACATTAAGGAAGATATAAAATCAGCCCTTTTGGAAAAAATACTTAATTTTCATATTTTATATAATTTATTTTTGAATTAAATGTTATAAAATTCAAATATAAATCATAAAAATAGAAAATTACCAATGCCACACATTTATGGGTCAAAAATCATGTCATGAACAAGTTTGGATCAAAAGATTATAGGCCCATTTGGAAAATTTTGCATTTTGACCAAAATGTCCTTTTGTGCAATTGTCCAAAATTGCCCAACTTCTGAATAGTCTATCTTTCTCAATTTTCCACATTTTTGAGTGTTCTTGGACTTTTTGGAAAGCTCTAAGAGTCCTCTAACCAACATTTTTGGTCTCATCTCAATTGGAGTTACCATGCTCAATATATCTTCAAATCAAAAGTTGACTTTTGTTGACTTTGAAAATGACACGTAATGTTTTGAGCCATACCTCTCAAATGAAGCATTTTGGACATTCTTGTGAGACATGAAGTTGTAGAGAATTGAATTTCCTTCAAAACAAGAGGTGGTGGAAAAATTTACGAGAAAGTATGAAGAAGTTATGATCGGTCAAAGTTGATTGACTTTTCATCCAGAAACCCTAATTTAGAAAGTTTGACTTTTGAGCAAATCTTGAGTTTTCTTGATGAATCATGATCAACCCTTGATCAAATGATGAATGCAACTTCAAAATGAGGATGTTGACCAAAAATTATGAAGTTTGTTGTATGTTGACCACAGTTGACTTTTTGTCCATCTGGTGATTTTCAACCATCGAGCAATTATGCGAGGAAACTTGACTTGTGAGCTTGAAACTTGACATGGAGAATCTTTGAAGCATATGAGGAGGCATGAAGGCCATTGGAGATGTTGGAAGTTCATCTTGACTTGAGAGATACCAAACCCTAGTTTGGGTTGATTGTCTAGGAGAGAGTTTGTCGATCAACTCTTGAGGAGTCCTTGAGCATAGATGTATGAAATCTCTTGAGTAGATGGAGGGAAAATTTTGGGGTATGACAGCTGCCCCTGTTCAATCTTCTTGTACTGGAGGGTTAGATTGACACACTTGTCTTTCGTGACTGGAGGTAGAAGATGATTGAACACTCAATCTACAAAATTTGCACTCATTGTTGGTGGATGATGCGGGAATGGGCTTACAGATGCCATTTGGATACTTCGCTGGAGGATGAGTCGTACGCTAGACTCGAGAATGTTGATAGGAGAATTGACGGAGATGGGCTTAAGATGCCATCTGGAAAGATCGATGCTGGGGAGTGAGCCGTACGTTAGGCTCTGTAGTCGTTTCTGGAAGGAGCACGGAGATGGGCTTAAGATGCCATCTGGAGGTAGTCCTACGTTAGACTTCGTGTTCATTTTGAATGAAGTTATTGGTTTGTATTGATTTTTAACCATATATGCAGCATTCTGAAAGTGGAGAAATGTTGATAAATGGTCGGAGATGGGCTTAAGATGCCATCCAAGGCAACTGAGTCGTACGCTAGACTCTGTAGTTGCTGTTGATAATAGGAAGGGTCGAATAAGTCTTCGTGCCGATTACTCTGAGGGAGATAATAGTTGGCAAAAATGTGGTTAGCTTCCCTGTTGTGCATCGGGTGTTGATCCATTGCCTGTTATCGGAGGATAACCAGAGGCGATCTTTCGGATAGTTTTCCCGTCGGTTCGGGGCTTAATCCTGGACCTGTTTGCGTCGAAGTAGTATTACATTTTGGAAAAACAAGAGGAACTTTGATAGAATATTGGTTAGTTTTATGCAAAGTATGATGCATGACAGTGTATATGAATGACATATGCATGAATTAGGACTTTATGAGAAATGCATGAACGATAGATGTCGTGGTATTTCAAAGCATATCCATCTTGAAGAAGATGCGGATGCTCTGTTTGAGGATTTCTGACTCCTGCTTGGGGAATTGAGTAGGTGGAAGTCCCTGCTTTTGAAGGAGAAGAAAGATACCCGGTATTCCTTCGATGCACTATCTGACCAAGTCTTGGGCCTAGATATTGTTGAGGAAGGTAGAGATTGGAGAGGCTCGTTGTTGGAGATCTCATACATGGACCTGGCGAGGAGAGTGCGGGAGGCGATCATTGGGGATTACGTATGTAGATCTGTGAGGAAATTTAGGAGGCGCTCTTGGGGGTTCTAAGTGTAGATCTCATTGGGGAGCATTTGATAGTTCTTGGGAGACACAGTTAGAAGAGTCGGGAACTGTTGTAATCTCTGGCTGGGAGATGAAGATGTAGGTTCTTCCGATGCACTATCTGACCAAGTTTCGGGTCTGGATACTGCCGCTGGGGAAAAAAGAAGGGACTGAGAGATGCCCGCTGGGGATAAGTACCTTGACCGGGGGTGAGGTGTTACTGCTTGGAGACTGATGTAACTTTACTTAGTTGAGTGGGATTGCGGCTCGTGGATTCCCTTTTGCTCTGCTGGGGAAGTTGTGTTGTGAGTGACACCTTTGCGGGGATTATGTTCTGTGGGGGAATGCTTTGGTGACTTTAAATCGTCCCAATTCACGGAACTGTAGTAAGTACTCTTTGTATGTTCACTTTTCGTATGTTTGTGATTAGATTCTTATTGTCAAATGCGTATAGTCATTCAAAGCAAACGTTGGACTTATTGCAAATAACAACAGTAGAAATTGTAAAGAGAAAGAAGCTTGCGTTTATTTGAAAGGTGGCGTATGGCCAAGTAGTTTATACACAAGAAAAGTAAAAAAAGCCATGCGGGAACAATCTCGTTAAGTTCCACTATGCTAGTACTCATATATTTCGACTATCTCATCTCCTTCATCGGTAGAAAGTGAGTGGTGATCTTCGCCATTTGAATCTTGAATCTTGATAGTAGTGCAGGCGGTGATCTGGAAGAGACATAGTTATGCGCTTAAATCCCACACTTTTGCCTAGACCGCCCTTCGGGTTTTGATCTACGGGATACCCTTTTTGCCCAAGCCTTTTCGGGTTTTCGACTTGTCGGGTGTACATGTTTTGTATATATCCTTTATTTTTGCCGAACCTTTTGGTTAGATCTATATTTTGCCTAGGCGATCGACCTAGCGGGTCTCTTTTATCGTAGTATTTTTGACTATGTCTGCGTTCACGGGTGTGGGAAGTCCTCGCCATCCATGGTGCTAAGTATCATAGCTCCGGGAGAATCTTGTCTTGACTACAAGCGGTCCCTCATAGGTGGGAGTCCATTTGCCCAGGATCACCTTGTGGGAGAATGATCGCTTGACTACTAGGTCACCAACTTGGTAGACTCGGCGCTTGACCTTCTTGTTAAATGCTACGATCATTCGTTTACGATAGATCTGTCCATGGCGGATGGATGCAGTCGTTTCTCATCAATCAAGTTAATCGGTCAAGGCGATGCAGACAATCGTCTTCACCTAACACTGCATCTTGGAGGACTACGGTTGAGGGTATCGAACCTCGATGGGTAAGGCGGCTTCCATACCGTATACAAGAAAAGGGGTTGCCCTGTTGATGTTCGTCTTGTGGCGATAACCATGAAGAGCAAATGGTAACATTTCATGCCAATCTTTGTAAGTCCTTTGTCATCTTACGTATAATCTTCTTAATGTTCTTATTGGCGGCTTCCTTCGCCGTTCATCTTAGGCCGATATGGAGAATTGTGATGCTTGATCTTGAATTGCATGCGAGTTCGGTGATCATCTTGTTGTTAAGATTGGAGCCGTTATCTGTGATAATCCTTTCGGGGGTGCCATACCGACAGATAAGGTTATGCTTGATGAAACGAACCACAACATTCTTGGTAACAGATGCGAACGAGGCTGCTTCTACCCACTTGGTAAAGTAATCAATTGCCACAAGGATGAAACGATGTCCATTGGAAGCGTGGGCTTGATTTCTCCAATCATGTCAATGCCCCATTGCAAAGGCCAAGGAGCTTAGAACATTCAGTCTTGGAGTGCGTGTACTTTGTCGGCATATATCTGGCATTTGTGACAGGATCGAGCGTAGCGATGACAATCAACTTCCATGGTAGACCAATAGTAACCTGTTCTCAAAATCTTCTTAGCCATGGTGTGTCCTTTGGAGTGGGTACCAAATGCGCGTGTAACTCTTCCATGATACGCATTCTTTGCTACGGTCTACGGTAGATAAGCACAAGTCATGGTTGCGTTTGTATAAGATGCCGTTCTTTGAGAAAGAATTTGGAGCGAACCTTCTCATGAACTTTTGTCATTAACGATGCCCTGCGGGATATTCACGAGTCTCGAGATACCTCTTCCGTCATAGTACCAAGGTTTCTCTTCTGCGTCAAGCTCATAACAATCTGTTGGTTCGTCAAACCTCTCAATGATGATGCAGGGGCCTCGTTGTCCCATCGACCTTGAACATAGATGACATAGTAGCCAACGCGTGGTGATTCTCTTCTCGTGGAATGTGATGGAAAGTGATTTCTTGAGTAGAATCAAACTCAAAACATGCTCTCGATCTGAAATGAGATTCGGATGCTTCGTATCCACTCGCCTTTATCGGTGATCACTAAAAGTGAGTCTCCATACACTTGTAAGAATTTGATTCTTAAGTCAATAGCGACTTTAAGACCCATGATGCAGCTTCGTACTCGGCCATGTTGTTCGTGCAAGCTGAAACATAACTTGGCGGTGAAAGTGTGTCCACATGGGGGATGTGATGATGGCGCCAATGCCATTGCCAAGTGCGTTTGAGGCTCCATCAAAGACCATGGTCCATCGGGATCCTTGTTCGGGTCCTTCTTACGGGCACAGTTCTTATGATCGGTAACTAGTAAAACATCTTCATCGGAAATTGAGCTGCATAGGCGATAGTCATCTACGGCTTGATGAGCCAAATGATCGGCTACTACACTCCTTTGATCGCTTTACGAGAAGTGTCTTGGATGTCATATTCGGTCAGGATCATTTGCCATCTTGCTATTCTTCTGAGAGAGCTGGTTTCTCAAATATGTATTTTATCGGATCCATCTTGAAATCAACAAGGTAGTGTGAGTCAACATATCTTGTCTTAGTCGTGACAGACCAAAGCGTTGCAAGTTTTCTCAAGTGAGTATCTTGTTTCACGATCGGTAAACTTTTGCTAAGGTAGTATATTGCATGCTCTTCTCGACCAGACTCGTCATGTTGCCCCAACACACCCATTGAATTCTCTAACAACATCAGTACATGATGAGAGGTCTTCCCTCGGCGGGCGGCATCAAGATAGGAGGATTCTGTAAGTACTCCTTGATTTTGTCAAAAGCGATCTGGCAATCGTCATTCCATTCCACTACTTGATCTTTCTTTAGTAACTTGAAGATTGGCTCACGGTAGCGATTAGGTGTGCAATGAATCTGGCAATGTAGTTCAATCGGCCCAAGAAACCTCTGACTTCCTTTTCGGTGTGGGGAGCTGGCATCTCTTGAATAACTTTAACTTTGGCGGGATCAACTTCAATACCTTTACCACTGACAACAAAACCTAAGAGTTTTCCGGATCTGACTCCAAAGGTGCACTTGTTGGGATTAGGTCTCAATCTGCTTCTTCACCTATCGAGCAGTTTACGTAAATGATCTAGATGTTCTTCTTGATGCGTGAGCGAGCTATCATGTAAATCGGCGTAGACCTCTATCTCGTGATGAATCATGTCATGAAACAATGTCACCATAACTGCGATAAGTGGCGCCCGCGTTCTTCGATCCGAGCAGCATAACCTTGTAGTAGAAAGTGCCCATTGTGTAACAAAAGTAGTCTTCTCCATGTCTTGAGGAGCCATTTTGATCGATTATGTAGGAGAAACCATACATGAAGGAAAAACCTTGTCTTTGGCGGTGTTGTCAACGAACATCAATATGAGGAAGTGGAAAGTCATCTTTCGGACTTGCTTTGTTCAAATCTACGTAATCCACACATTCGTACCTTACCATCCTTCTTAGTACGGGTACCACATTACAACCTTGTGGATAAAAGTGACTAAGAAACCGCATTGAGCGCTTCATAACTTGACTTTGATCTTTTCGACATCTCGGGGCATCTGACGAACCTTACATTTCTTGGGAGAAAACCTTCTCTTATCGAATCGGTGTACCACGATATCAATGTCAAACACGGCATGTCTTCGTGACCAAGCAAAAACCTCAAGGTAGTCTCGTAGCATCGAACCAACCTTTCTTTAACATTTCTCAAGACCGCTCCTATCTTGATCTCTTTTACATCTTCGTCGGTACCCAAATTCACAACCTCGACTTGCTCTTGTGTGGCTGCATAACTCGCTCTTCTTCTGTAGCGATCGGCAAGTTCTCCGGCACTTCACAATCTTCCTCACTTTCGTCTTGGCTTGGTAGATCGGATTATCAAAGTCATATTTAGCACTAGCATAGTGTTATTGAGATTCGGAGTGATTACGATGTATCACGTGGGTGTGTGTAAGAAACACATAGCTTTTGAAGGGGTGATAAAGTAAAGAAAGAGAACAAACAATGGAATGCAAAAGTCCAGCGAATTTATTGAATGAAAATACATAAGCGACGAGATAATAACCCTATAAGCGAGCCATGATGCCTCGGGCAAGGCACTAGGCTTTCAAAGTTTATTGTTCAAAACATAAAGAAATACGAAAAGTAAAACAAAACAAGAGCAATTACTCGACTAAAGGAGATTGGTATGGCGTCTTGGTCTTCAATTCTTGAGCCCTTTATCGGAGTTGGGAAGATCCACTTGCGATGTCGAAGCCGTTGTCGTCGTCTTCTATAGCATGGATTCCACTTTGGGCGTCACGGAAAGGAAGTTGGCGGCACGTTCGCGGCGTATCATCTTCTGACCCTTGATGGTGAAACCTAAACCAGTCTTGTCGGATTTGAAAGGAAGATTGGGGAGCTGTCCCCAAATAGTACTCTTTCCTTCTTCAACAGCAGCTTGAGCATCTTTTAGCGAGGCATCCTAGGCGGAACTTGAGCAACCGAGGGTGAGAGTCAACATGCGACTCGGTATTGTTTCAAAAGCTTGATAGGGAGTCTCGAAGAATTCACCCTCCATCTCAAGGTATCGGAATGACTGGAGATGAGTGACCATATACTCTTCTTCACCACATCTTGTGACAACCTTCCCTTTCACGGGTACTTGATTTACGATGCAAGGTAGAGGTATGACGCCGCCCCATGTATCCAAGGCGTCCAAGTAGGCAAGAGTAGGCGGACGGATGTCCATGACAAAGAAAGTAGAGTCAAAAGTGCAGGGAACCGACTTTAGCAGCGTGAGCTCTCAAGTACCGTTAACTTAGAACCATCAAAAGCTCTCACGATAATGTCCTTTGGTCTCGAACCAACCCTTCGACATCAAGCCGATCAAAGCGGTCTTGGTAAGATATTGAGCGAACCGGTGTCAGCAAAACATGAGACAATGTAGCGCCTTGCATTCAAGAGATGTGCGAGGCTTTGTTTTGTTTCTTTCGGGAGTCAAATCGACATCGAGAAACCTAGGCCGTTGTTGGCAGCCGGGCTAGCAATACAAACTTGAATTGATCAGTAGTAGTGTCTTGTGGCACGTGAGCATTCTTCAGAAACTTCACCAAGGCGTTAGCATGAGCCTCGGAGCACAAGAGCAGAGCAAGCATGGAAATTTTGGACGGAGTTTGTCCCAATTGTTCCACAACATTGTAGTCACTCTTCTTGATAATCTTGAATTTCCTCCATTTCTTGTTTGGAGGTGTCTTGATAACTTCCTTTGGTATACGGTGGCGGGATGAGTCCTTGGTTCTTTCCCTCTAGCTTGGGAATGGGTTGAATATTTGGAATGCGGTGGAGTCGCGGTGTCTTTTGGAGGAGAGATATCGGAGAATACCCTTCGGTTGGTCACCTTACTTGATCCGGTGATGTTGTCAATGTTAGGATTGGTAGCTTCAGTGTAAGATCTTCATGGTCGGAGGTCTTGCTTGGCGCATCGACTCCATAGTTCCAAGGGATAGCTTTATCGGAGGAATATGGGCGGTGGAGAATGATAATGAGAGGTGCCACTCTAGGCATAGGATCGGCGAGGAAATCCTTATTGTGTTAACATCGGCATAGTCTTACGGGAAATCGTCACCCCATCCGGTTGCCTTAACATCTTCAATATGAATCTTGTAGCTTTCGAGGAGATGTACTTCACCATGTAATCATACTTTCCACTTGGCTGCCCCAAGGTATCCCACACAGATGGTGTTGTTTCATTCGCATTGTCAATCTTCAACTTAGACATTTCTTCACACAACTTCTGCACAGGTGGTTTCAGAAATAGTATCTCACGATTGTCCATCATGCACTGAACCCGTCTTCTCAACCAAGCACAACCATCAGGTGCAGATGGGCACCAACGAAAATTCTCTGGGCATCTGGATTGACAGGCTTGCAGCATTCTTCTTAGATCATCAGAGGAATGGTCAAGTCATCTATGTTGAAAACATAAGTATCGTCACCAACAACATTGGAATTCTTGTCATGATTAGGCATAGGCGCGTTGATCACATTCGGAGTCTCAACAGGAGGGTCAAACTCAATCTGCTTAGATTCAATCATATCTTGAATTTTGTTCTTCAGAGCCCAACAATTGTCGATGTCGTGCCACAGGGCTATTGGAATGGTAAGCACACTTAGCATTAGGATTATACTTGGAGGAAGTGTTGACATTTTGAGGAGGATCCTCAAGGTAATCGACTCTGCGTTCAACATGTGTTGCAAGGCTTGCGACAAAGGCATGTTGATCTTTATGCTCTCTCGGGCGCGTTACGGCTGCGTTGTCTCGTGAGGTTGTCTTGATGTAGGGTTGGAGATCTGCCCCACAGTTGAGCACGGTCGGTCTTGGCTCGGCTTTTCGACCATACATAGCATTGGCTTCTTTCTTACCACCAAAGATTTCTTGTGACATTTGAAGATGACTCTATCTGAATCTTCCCACTCTTGATACCGACTTGATCGCTCGCTGTCAATATTAGCTCGGTGAATCCGGAAGAGTTTCAATCGGATGATTGAAGAATGGGCCTTCGGTGTCCCCATGAACATATCAACCAACTCCCTATTGGACAAGGGTGGTTGAACTACACCTAGATCTCTCCATTTACGAGCATACTCTTTGAACTTCTCGTCACGACCCATAGACATGCTTTGTAGTTGCATGCGGTGGGTGTCAACTCGACATTGTACTCATCTTGAGAAAGCATCAGCTAAGTCACTCCAATACGGATACGGTCATTCTCTAGGTGATAGTACCATTCCAAGCGGGTTCTGACAAACTCTCTTGAAAATAGTGCATCCACAACTTTACATCATCGGTGTGAGGGATTGATCTTATGGACATAGGACTTCAAATGCAGCTTTGGGAAAGACATGCCATCATACTTAGCAAAAGTTGGAACCTTGAACTTGGGAGGAATCACAACACCAGGAACGAGACTCAGATCATCAAAATTCAGCCCGGACATCTTCAAGTTTTCCACAGCATTTAGACGATCTTCAAGTTGCTTGTACTTATCATCTTCATTAGAGTATTGGCCATCATCATAGTTCTTCTCAAGCTCGGTGTTGCCTTCACCATCACCCTTGTTACTTTCCTCGGTATGGACACTTCCTTGAGAGAGCTCAATCGGTGACCACCTTAGGACCACCTTTGTGGCGTCGCCCATGTTGAGGAGACCAACAACCTTCTTCTTCTTGTTGATGAGCTTCTTCAAATCTTCTTGGCCTTGGACCAAGCTGGTGAACATCTGTTGGGCCAGAGCATTCGAGCTTGAAGATCTTTGTGATCTGTTCAAGAGCCATTTACTAAAATAAATAGCGAGCAAATGAGAAAACCAATCTCAATGTACAGTGATGCAATGTTATGCTATGCTATGCAATGTTTATCGAATGCAATGCAATGTTTTCAAGGACCTTAGAGATTTAAATTTGTTAAACAAGCAATGAACAAACATTTATTAGTACTTTTCATTATTCTTTTCTTTTTAAGTACAAAAGATAGTTCAAAACAATAAAAGAAAACATAAACATCCTAAAGCTCTAAGTCTCCATGGGCGCTTCCTCTTGGTGCCGATGTAGCGTTGATGTTTCGCTCCTCGTGAAGTAGCTTGGTCAACTCTAGCACTTTCTTCTCGCTTGTAACACGAGCTTCAAAGGTATCCCTCTCTCCTTTAAATGAATCGGGATCTCTTCAAGTCTTCAAAATCGGTAGGCATGTCGGGATGGAGAACGACATAGGGTCGTCACCTATAGCAGTTCCATAATTCTTGGTAAAGCAGTGAATGGCATCATGAGGTTTTGAGCTCGAGCTCTCACCCATTTGAGGTAAGGTTCCCAAGGAATGGAGTTGGGTGCCCCAAAGTCTTGGTATCGATCTTCTTTACCATGCCCCAGCATGTATGAACCTTAAATCGTGATGCGGAGATCGTGGTTGTAGTCGAACACAACATCTTGGAGAAGCATATCATGTGGACCGTCTCTTCGGGCAAAACCAAACTGACGTAAAGCTAGATAAGGGTTGTAAGTAATACCTCCCCTTATACCAAGGAGTGGTACATTAGGGAATTCTCCACAACGCTCGATGAAGGTGAAGTCCTTTTGAGAGAAAAGGTTCCAACGGATATCTGAATGAGAGAGTGACATCAATCTCTGAGACCATCTCAATCTTTGTTCATTCTTCAAAACTGATGGAGGAAGGTGTGAAATAAACCACCTTGAGAGTAACGGTATACAACACATGAGAGTTCCTTGTTTCTTAGTAGAACGAGTGTGGAGAGAATGTAGGATATCTCCAAGTAAGGTAGGCACAGGATTGCGGGTAAGAAATAATTTGATGGCATTGATGTCTATGAATTGATCCGAGTTAGGAAATAGAACCAAACCATAAATTAGCAAGGCCACAATATTCTCAAATGCATGGAAACTCATAACTTTGAGGAATTCTCGGGCTTTCTTAATTAGAAACTTAGCAAGTAAACCCTTAACTCCACTTCTAGTTTCCCAATTGGCTTCAATGTCTGAGCGCTTAAGATGTAAGGCTGATGCAATGTCTTCGTACTTAGGAACCTTTTCTAGACCGGTGAATGGCATTTGATCAAGAATAGGTATCCCAAGTAGCTTAGAAACTCTTCAAGGTAGGAACCAATGATAATTTGGAATGTAAAGCAATGGTGTTTGGATCAAAGAACTGGAATAGGACATGCATCATATCCTCTTCAAAACGGAGATAACCAAATCAAGTAGATAACCATGTCTTTTGATGAAGCGAGCATGGTGGGAATTTACGAAACCAATTCTTTGAGTTGAGAAGGATACCCATGAAGTTGATTCGGATAGTCTTTCTAGAAGCCATAATCCCTACAAAGCGAGCAAAGATAAATCCTAGGTCCTTGAAATAGTTAGAAATGATATGCAATGCGAATGATGTCATGATGTCATGTTTAGCACACACAAACAATTCACACAATGAGCCTAGGTTTAAGGCTTGCATGAGGTATAGGTGATTACCCTACCAAAAGTTTGAGTTGGTTCATCTGTCCTATAATAGTAACGGGTTCTAGGAATCTCATATCAGATCTTTCTCGTGGCGCTTATTTCAATCTGACGGCCAAGTGGTCGATCGAAAATGTCCCAAAGTCTAATCTCAATGGCGTAGCATCATCAACCAACCTCGGTCTACACCAAAGTCGGCCATCTCACTACCTTCTAATGGCTAAGATGGGTCAATTAAGGTTCTAAAAGTTTAGTTAGCGCTTGATGACACCACGAAGCCAAATACTATCTTCAACTTGGAAATGAAGAGTATCGGGACAACCAAAGTGTCACGCTAACGTAGCCATCATGTTGACCGTTTAGTTATCGTCTAGCGGTCGCGATGATCTAATGCCACTTACCTAAAGGAAACCGGATCCGGTGTAGGATCCCCACAAATAATACCCAAACAACCCTTAAAGATAAAGCATACAAGTCAAACAATAAAGATGATCTAAAAATCCTAAGGCAATTCTCTCTTTTAGGGTGTTCTCCCAGTAGTCGCGATTACGTGATACGGTGAACCGACTTTGTAGGATTTTGGTATCCAAATGTGCGGATAGCAAGAGTCGCCACCGACTTTTATTTTATCAATTAAGGGAAGGTAAAAGTAAGAAAAAGACCTTCGTTAGATTACGAGTTCGGAGAATGGTTATGAAAAGGAAGGTATTAGCACCCTTTCCATCCGTAGTTATCTACGGGCTCTTAGTTACTCTAGATCACTTTTTAAATTGCTTTACATGTGTTTGAAAAAATGTTTTGAAAAGGCATTTCGCTTTGACTTTGTAATGACTCATGTAGAGTGTATACAAAGTGTTCGGAAATGTTTGTTTTGAAAAGAGTTTGAACTTTGAAAAAAATGTGAGGTGTGAAAAGTATTTTGATAGAGCAAGCAACTAAAAGTCTTATTACCCACTCGAATTGGTCGTTTTTGTATTATTCGTTCCTTTAGAATAGCGCTAGCCGTACCATTAGTTAGTAGGTAGCTCCATTCGTTGGATGTAGCGGGACATTCGAAGGGACATCGGATGGTCATAGAAGGCAACTTGTAGGAAGTATCCTAGCACATTTGAAGGGACTATCATCATTTTTCGTGGCGACAATCGAGGTCAAGATCATGTATTCGGAGCGACATCGTGGGTCTTATGATCTTTGTATCGAAGGGACTATGATGATTTGTTTGGAAGGCAGCGGTGCTAGAATACCTCTACGTTCGAGGACATGACCATTTTGAATTCGCAAAGGCAGAGAGAGAATTACCTAAAGGGTGCGTGTGTGAAAGAAGTGTGTTGATTTGAGATATGTTATCTTGAAAATTAGTGGGCTATGTTCAATTTTATCTTGCCATACCGCCTAATTACTAGCAATTTATAGGGTGCGGAAATTAAAATGCGGAATGTAAAGTGCGGAAAGCTAAATGTCCTACGCTATTACAAGGCTTTGGGGCAGATACATAATTTAAACTTGCGGAAAATAAAAACCTAATTTAAACTATTACATCCCATAAGCAGTTACATTATTGGAAAAAATAAAATGATAAAGAAGAATAAATACGAATCGGATCAACGTAAAAGAATGAGAAATCGGAAAATACGAGATGAATCGAACAAGAGAAAAAAGTGTTAGAAAAATGCAAGTTTTTAATCGGGAAAAATATGACATGCTGGAAATAACATAAATATGCTAAAATAATTTTTTGGGATTTTTTGAATGCAATTTAATAATTTAAAATGAATTAAAAGTAATTAAAATGCAAAATTATGAATAAAAATAAATATGCATGCAAAATTATATTTTTAATTTTATAAATTAAATAAAGGTTTTAAAATAATGTAAAAGAAAAATAATTTTTGGTAATTTTTAATGCGAAATAAAATTATGAAAAGAAATTAAAATTGAATGGAAATATTAAATAAATAAGAAAAATAGAAAAATATGAAAATATGCAAGTTTTGTAAAAGAAAAGCAAAACCGGTCTGGCGGTTGAATGAGGACCTCTTGGAGTATCTTACACATGCCTTAACCACTAGGCCATCTTGCATTTGGTGTTTGAAAAGCTAGAAACAATTGGATTTGAATGATGACGCGTCAGGGATAAGTTTGAAAGCGAGTCGTCGTGGACCGGCATGGCGGCGAATCGAGCAAGCCATCGTGCGCAATCCCTGCTGAGTCAAGCAGTCGGCGCGAACCTAGCTCGGTCGTCTTCTCATTTCGATTTCTCCAACGCAAAATCGATTAATAAACAAGAAAGAAGGACCTTATCCCCCTAAATCGACCATGGCGAACACGATGGTGGTGTTAGTTTTTTCTGAAAGTTCCTCTAACTACCGGTTCGAAACTCAACAGCTCCAAAACCCTAAACATGGCATTGTGAGATTTATACGTCCAACCTTGCTAACGATTGCCCAGATCGGGTCTATGAGTCTCATGAACACAAAAAGGCATTAGAAACGATTAACACAAGCAGAATAATCAAATGCAAAAATCAAAAGGTTTTGAATATGTATGTATGTATATGCATCGATTCTGGATGGTTTGATCAATGCCAATAATGTATTCTTACTCAAACCTAACTCCTGAAGACAATGGGATGGTTTTTGATGGCTGAAAGTGGCTGCACAATAGAATTCGAATTTCTCAAGTTTCTTGAAATTTTTTGCAAGAATAAGGGTTTGGCTTGAGCTAGGGTTTCATCCTTTGTGCTGGCTGCATTGCTTGGTATTTATAGAAGAGATTTGGATGGCAAAAACAAGCAAAAAAGATTGGACATTGATTGTGCAAATATTTTCCAATAAAAACAAATCAAATTTTCTTAAAAACTTGATTTTTCCTTTCCATATGCATGAGTCACGAATTTGGCAATTGTTGTGGGCTTTCTTAGACATTAAGGAAGATATAAAATCAGCCCTTTTGGAAAAAATACTTAATTTTCATATTTTATATAATTTATTTTTGAATTAAATGTTATAAAATTCAAATATAAATCATAAAAATAGAAAATTACCAATGCCACACATTTATGGGTCAAAAATCATGTCATGAACAAGTTTGGATCAAAAGATTATAGGCCCATTTGGAAAATTTTGCATTTTGACCAAAATGTCCTTTTGTGCAATTGTCCAAAATTGCCCAACTTCTGAATAGTCTATCTTTCTCAATTTTCCACATTTTTGAGTGTTCTTGGACTTTTTGGAAAGCTCTAAGAGTCCTCTAACCAACCTTTTTGGTCTCATCTCAATTGGAGTTTCCATGCTCAATATATCTTCAAAACAAAATGTTGACTTTTTGTTGACTTTGCAAATGACCTGTAATGTTTTGAGCCATACCTCTCAAATGAAGCACTTTTTGGACATTCTTGTGAGACATGAAGTTGTAGAGAATTGAATTTCCTTCAAAACAAGAGGTGGTGGAAAACTTTTTGAGAAAGTATGAGAAAGTTATGATCAGTCAAAGTTCAGTTGACTTTTCACCTAGAAACCCTAATTTAGAAAGTTTGACTTTTGAGCAAATCTTGAGTTTTCTTGATGAATCATGATCAACCCTTGATCAAATGATGAATGTAACTTCAAAATGAGGATGTTGACCAAAAATTATGAAGTTTGACTGTATGTTGACCACAGTTGACTTTTTGTCCAATACAACTGATTTTCAACCATCTGAGCAATTGTTTGAGGAAACTTGACTTGTAAGGCTTGAAACTTGACATGGAGAATCTTTGAAGCATATGAGGAGGCATGAAGACCATTGGAGTTGTTGGAAGTCCATCTGGAGCTGAGAATTTCCAAACCCTAGTTTGGGTTGATTGTCTAGGAGAGAGTTTGTCTGATCAACTCTTGAGGAATCCTTGAGCATAGATGTATGAAATCTCTTGAGTAGATGGAGGGCAAATTTTGGGGTATGACAACATCTTCTTTGCCATAGACTTGCCAGGTTTGTTCCTTTCCTGGTTATTAACAGATCTCTTTGCAGCCACATACCCTGAGCCAGACACATTTCCTGTTTTATGTTGTGACAACTGTTTTGACATTGGTTTCCCATGTCTCTTCTTCTTAATGTCACCAACAAGATTCTTTTCAGCCACATATCCTAGACCATGCTTATTTCCTGCATTTTGTCCAAGCTGAAGAATTTCTTCCAACCTATCAGTACCAGATGTCAACATTTTGACAGATTTAGACATCTGATCAAGTTTGGAGTTCAGCATTACAATATCACTATTGAGGTGATTTATAGTGGCTGTGTTTTCCTTTTTCTCAGCCTCCAGCTTCACATTTTCAGCTTCCAACTTCTCAATCAGCTTTTTCTGTTCCTCATGTTGCTGACAAACTTCACCATTTGTTATACACAACTTCCTGTAGGTTTCAGCAAGCTCTTCAAATGTCACTTCCTTATCACTAGAGTCCATATCATAATTGTACACTCCAGAGAGAGCAGTGACAAGTTTGGCACCTTCTTCCTCAGATTCACTTCCTAAATCACCATCAGACCAAGTTACAGCCATTCCTTTCTTTTGTTTCTTTAGAAAGGTGGGACATTCTAATATGTCCAAATCCTTCACATTCATGACATTGGATTTTACTGACCTTGACTTTTGTCATACCCCAAAATTTTCCCTCTATCTTCTCAAGACATTCCATACATCCATACTCAAGGATTCCTCAAGAGTTGATCAGACAAACTCTCTCCTAGACAATCAACCCAAACTACGGTTTGGTATCTCTCAAGTCAAGATGAACTTCCAACATCTCCAATGGCCTTCATGCCTCCTCATATGCTTCAAAGATTCTCCATGTCAAGTTTCAAGCCTTACAAGTCAAGTTTCCTCAAACAATTGCTCAGATGGTTGAAAATCAGTTGTATTGGACAAAAAGTCAACTGTGGTCAACATACAGTCAAACTTCATAATTTTTGGTCAACATCCTCATTTTGAAGTTACATTCATCATTTGATCAAGGGTTGATCATGATTCATCAAGAAAACTCAAGATTTGCTCAAAAGTCAAACTTTCTAAATTAGGGTTTCTAGGTGAAAAGTCAACTGAACTTTGATTGATCATAACTTTCTCATACTTTCTCAAAAAATTTTCCACCACCTCTTGTTTTGAAGGAAATTCAATTCTCTACAACTTCATGTCTCACAAGAATGTCCAAAAAGTGCTTCATTTGAGAGGTATGGCTCAAAACATTACAGGTCATTTGCAAAGTCAACAAAAAGTCAACATTTTGTTTTGAAGATATATTGAGCATGGAAACTCCAATTGAGATGAGACCAAAAAGGTTGGTTAGAGGACTCTTAGAGCTTTCCAAAAAGTCCAAGAACACTCAAAAATGTGGAAAATTGAGAAAGATACACCATTCACAAGTTGGGCAATTTTGGACAAATGCACAAAAGGACATTTTGGTCAAAATGCAAAATTTTCCAAATGGGCCTAAAATCTTTTGGTCCAAACTTGTTCATGACATTATTTGTGACCCATAAATGCTTGGCCATGGCAATTTTCTGTTTTATTGATTTAATTTTGGATTTTAAACCATTTAATTCCAAATTAAATTATATAAAATATGAAAATAAAGTATTTTTTCAAATGGGTTGGATTTATATCTTACTTGAGGTCCAACATAGCCCACCAAGCATACCAAATTCGTGATAGCTTGCATATGGAAAGAAAAAATCAAATTTTTAAGGAAATTTGATTTTATTTGAATGAGAAATATTGCACATTGATTAACCAATCTTTTTTCACTCTTTTTCTCTCAAATCCCTCTATAAATACCATATTGCCAAGCACAAAAAACGAAACCCTAGCCCAAGAAAGAACCCTTATGTTGTCAAAATTTTCATAAACTTGTGAAAATCGTATTTTTATTTCCAGCCTCTCTCAGCCAAAACCATTCATCCAAACGTGCTCAGGAGGTTCCCAGCAAGCAAAAGCATCCCTCACTTGAAGCCAAGACAGTCCAGAACTCGATCTACAGTTTGCACCGGTTTGGTAATTTTCTTGAATTCGATTTTCTGATTTCATGCATTATTAACTACTTTTGGCTGTTTGTATGTGTTCAGGACGATGATTAGACCGTGAATGATGCATCTCATGCGAGCTTTCACGTAGAAAACATTAACTGCCATTGTTAGGGCAGTTTAGGTTATTCTTGGCTGAAAATCAGGGACGATTAGGGAAGACCCACCATTGAACTTCAGCCATCGAATTAGGGGGTAGGGTATCCTTTTTCTTTTTATTCGCGTTATTTTTGCAGATTCCAGAATGGTGGTCGCGGGAGAAGACGACCGGAGCTAGGGCTCCAGCGTCGTTGACTGGCGTGGACCGGTGAAGGCATGCGTGGCGCGAAGGAGGCTTCGATTCGTCCATTCGTTCAAGCAGGGACCCCGGTGTGTTTTGACTTCTCCAAGCGGTGGCGTGTGCACTCATGATCTCACGTTTTCAATCCATGACACAAGCACCACTTGGCCTAGTGGTAAAGACACTTCTGTTCCCGGATGCTCCAAGGGTCATCGTTCGATCCTCACAGGTTTTGCTATTTTCCTTTACAAACTCATATTTTCTTATTTTCCATATTTTCATTTTATTTAATATTTTCATGTTATTTTAATTTTTTTCATATTTTTATTTCATGCATTAAAATCATCAAAATATTTTTCCTTTTGCATTCATTTTAAAAAATACTTATTTAATTTATAAAATTAAAAATACAATTTTGCATGCATATTTATTTTATTCATAATTTAGCATTTAAATCAATTTTAATTAGTTTTAATTATTAAATTGCATCTAAAAATCCTAAAAAATTATTTTAGCATATTTATGTTATTTCCAGGATGTCATATTTTTCTCATTCAAAAACTTGCATTTTTCTAACATTTTTTTTCTTATTCGATTCACCTCGTATTTTCCGATTTCTCATTCTTTTACAGGTTATTCCGTTTCAGACGGTTTCTTTTACCGTTTTATTTTTCCAATAATGTAACTGTTTATGGGATGTAATAGTTTAAATTAGGTTTTAATTTTCCGCAAGTTTAAATTATGTATCTGCCCCAAAGCCATGTAATAGAGTAGGACATTTACCTTTCCGCATCTTTACATTCCGCATTTTAGTTTCCGCACCCTATAAATTGCTAGTAACTAGGCGTGTATGGCAAGATAATAATGAACATAGCCCACTAATTTTCAAGATAAAATATACGAATCGACACACTCTTTTCACACATGCACCCCTTAGGGTAATTCTCTCTCGTTGCCTTTACGAATTCAAAATGGTCATGTCCCTCGAACGTAGAGGTATTCTAGCACCGTTGCCTACAAACAAATCATCATAGTCCCTTCGATACAAAGATCATAAGACCCACGATGTCGCCTCCGAATACATGATCTTGACCCTCGATTGTTGCCTCGAAAATGATGATAGTCCCTTGAATGTGCTAGGATACTTCCACAAGTTGCTTTCTATGACCATCCGATGTCCCTTCGATGTCCGCTTACATCCAACAAATAGGGTTACCTACCAACTAATGGTATGGATAGCACTATTCTAAAGGAACATAAAACAACACGCGACCAATTACGAGTAGGTAATAAGACTTTTAGTTGCTTGCTCGATCAAATACTTTTCACACCTCACACTTTTGTCAAAGTTCAAACTCTTTTCAAAGCGAAACATTTCCAAACACTTTGTATACATTCCTACATGAATCATTACAAAGTCAAAGCGAAATGCCTTTTCAAAATATTTTGTCAAACACACGAAAGCACAATTTTAAAGTGATCTAAGAGCAACTAAGAGCCGTAGATAACTACGGATGGAAAGGTGCTAATACCTTCCCTTTCATAACCTTCTTCCTTACTCAGAATCTAACGAAGGTCTTTTTACGTACTTTTACCTTCCCTAATTGGATAAAAATAAAATTCGGTGGCGACTCTTGCTATCCGCACATTTGCGATACAAAACACTAAAAAGTCGAGTTCACGTGTTCTGAGCTGGCGACTCTGCTGGGAGAGTCTAAAGAGAATGCCTTAGGTTTCTAGATCAGTTTTACTTTCTTTTGATTTGCTTGCTTTATCTTTAAGGGTTGCTTGGGTATTATATTTGTGGGGATCCTACACGGATCCGGGTTTCCTTTTAGGTAAGTAGCAATAAATCGTCGCGACCGTTAGGCGTATATCGAAGCGGTCAACATGATGGCTACGTTAGTGTGACACTTTGGATGTCCTGATACTCTTCATTCCCAAGTTGAGGATAGTATTTGGCTTCTGCGTGGTGTCATCAAGCGCTAACTAAACTTTTAGAACCTTAATTGACCCATCTTGGCCATTAGAAGGTAGTGAGATGGCCGGCTTTGGTGCAGACTAAGGTTGGTTGATACTCGATGCTACGCTCATTAAGATCATACTTTTGGGATATTTTCGGTCGACCACTTGGTAGTCGTATTGAAATAAGCGCCTCGTGAAGATCAATGATGAGATTCCTAGAACCCGGTTACTATTATAGGACAGGATGAACCAACTCAAACTTTTGGTAGGGTAATCACCTATACCTCTTGCAAGCCTTAAACCTAGGCTCATTGTGTGAATTGATTGTGTGTGCCAAACATGACATCATGACATCATTCGCATTGCATATCATTTCTAACTAGTTCAAGGACCTAGGGATTTATCTTTGCTCTGTTTTGTAGGGATTATGGCTTCTAGAAAGACTATCCGAATCAACTTCATGGGTATACCTTCTCGACAAAAATTGGTTTGAAATTCCGACCATGCTCAGTTCATCAAAAGACATGGTTATCTACTTGATTTGGTTATCTCCGGTTTTGAAGAAGATATGATGCATGTCCTATTTCAGTTCTTTGATCCGAAGCACCATTGCTTTACATTCCCAGATTATCAATTGGTTCCTACTTTGGAAGAGTTCTCTAAGTTACTTGGGATACCTATTCTTGAGCAAATGCCATTCACCGGTTTAGAAAAGGTTCCTAAGTACGAAGATATTGCATCAGCGCTACATCTTAAGCGCTCAGACATTGAAGCCAATTGGGAAGCTAGAAGTGGAGTTAAGGGTTTACTTGCCAAATTCCTGATTAAGAAAGCCCGAGAGTTCCTCAAAGTTATGAGTTTCCATGCATTTGAAGATATTGTGGCCTTGCTAATCTATGGTTTGGTTCTATTCCCTAACTCGGATCAATTCATAGATGTCAACGCCATCAAGTTGTTCCTTACCCGTAATCTAGTGCCTACTTTGCTTGGAGACATCCTACATTCTCTCCACACTCGTACTACTAAGAGACAAGGAACTCTCATGTGTTGTATACCGTTACTTTCCAGGTGGTTTATTTCGCACCTTCCTTCATCAGTTTTGAAGAACGAACAAAGGTTGAGATGGTCTCAAAGATTAATGTCACTCTCTCATTCAGATATCCGTTGGAGTCTTTTCTCTCAAAAGGACTTCACATTCATTGAGCGTTGTGGAGAATTCCCTAATGTACCGCTACTTGGTATAAGGGGAGGTATTACTTACAACCCTTCTCTAGCTCTACGTCAGTTTGGTTTTGCTCGAAGAGATGGTCCACATGATATGCTTCTCCAAGATGTTGTGTTCGACTACAACCACGATCTCCAGAATTACCGACGAAGGTTCATACACGCTTGGGGCATGATAAAGAAGATTGATACCAAGGCTTTGGGGCACCAAAACTCCATTCCTTGGGAACCTTACCTCAAATGGGTGCGAGCTTGAGCTCAAAACCTCATGATGCCATTCACGCCTGTTTTACCGGTAATTATGGAACTGTTGCTATGGGTGGCGTACCTATCTTTCTCTATCACGACATGCCTCTGATTTTGAAGACTTGAAGAGATCTGGATTGACTTAAAGAAGAGAGATACCTTTGAAGCTCGGTGTTATGCAAGTGAGAAGAAAGTGCTAGAGTTGACCAAGCTACTTCACGAGGCGAAGCATCAACGCCTACATCGGCACCAAGGCCCATGGGAGACTTAGAGCTTTAGGATTTATATGTTTTCTTTTATTTTGTTTGAACTATCTTTTGTACTTAAAAGAAAAAGAATAAAAGTACTAATAAATGTTTGTTCATTGCTTGTTTAACAAATTTAAATCTATAAGGTCCTTGAAAACATTGCATCGCATTCGCATAAACATTGCATATCATAGCATAACATTGCATCACGGTACATTGAAGATTGGTTTTCTCATTTGCTCGCTATTTATTTTAGCGAAATGGCTCTTGAGCAGTCATCAAAGATCTTCAAGCTCGAATGCTCGGTTTGAGATGTTTACCGGCTTGGTCCAAGGCCAAGAAGATCTGAAGAAGCTTATCAACAGAAAGAAGAAGGTTGTTGGTCTCCTCAACATGGGTAGACGCTACAAAGATGGTCCTAAGAGGGTCAGTCGGATAGAGCTCTCAGAAGGAAGTGTCAAGACTGAACAAAGTAACAAGGGTGATGGTGAAGGTAGTCAGCATGAGCCTGAAAAAGTCTATGATGATGGCCAATACTCTGATGAGGATGACAAGTACAAGCAACTTGAGGTCCGTTTGAATGCTGTGGAAAACCTGAAGATGTCCGGGCTGAATTTTGATGATTTGAGTCTCGTCCCTAGTGTTGTGATTCCTCCCAAGTTCAAAGTTCCAACTTTTGCTAAGTATGATGGCATGTCTTGCCCTAAGCTGCATTTGAAATCCTATGTCCAGAAGATAAATCCCCACACTGATGACAGAAAGTTGTGGATGCATTATTTTCAAGAGAGTTTGTCCGGAACTCAATTGGAGTGGTATTATCAGCTAGAGAATGACCGTATCCGTACTTGGAGTGACTTGGCTGATGCTTTCTACAAGCGATATGAGTACAATCTTGAATTGACCCTCGCATGCAACTACAAAACATGTCTATGGGTCGTGATGAGAAGTTCAAGGGTATGCTCGAAGTGGAGACCTAGCGGTGAGTTCAGCCACCCTTGTCCAATAGGGAGTTGGTTGATATGTTTATGGGAACAGCGGGCCCATTCTTCAATCATCGATTGGAAACTCTTGACGGATTCACCAGTGATATTAATGACGTATTGAAATTTGGTATTAGAAGTGGAAAGATTCGGTGAGACATCTTCAAATGCACGAAGAGATCTTTTGGTGGTAAGAAAGAAGTCGATCTTGTGTATGGTCAGAAAAGCCGAGCCAAGACCGACGCGCTCAATCGTAGGGCGGTTGTGATCTCGATCCTACATCGGCACAACCTCGGTGAGACAGCGTGCGTAAGAGCAGCAGCGAAGGCAGTTCTGAAGATCAACATGCCATTGTGCATGAAGCCTTGCAACACATGTTGAAAGTAGAGTGATTACCTTGAGGATCCTCCTCGAATGTCAACACTTCCTCTCAGATACAATCCAAATGCTAAGTGGGCTTACCATTCCAATAGCCGGGACATAATCTTGATGATTGTTGGGCTCACGAAGAACAAAATTCAAGATATGATTGAAGCTAAGCAGTTGAGTTTGACCCTCTGTTGAGACTCCGAATGTGATCAACGCTCCTATGCCTAACCATGACAAGAGTTCCAATCTTTGTTGGCGATGATACTTACGTTTTCAACATAGATGACTTGACCATTCCTCGATGTTGTTAAGAAGAATTTGTTGCAAGCGGTGTCAATCCGGGATGCCTAGTGGATTGTCGTTGGTGCCCATCACACGATGGTTGTCCTTGGTTGAGAAGCGTGTTCGATGCATGATGGACAACCGTGAGATACTATTTACGAAACCACCTGCGGTGTGTGAAGAAATGTCTAAGTTGAATTGACAATGCAAATGAAGTACCATCTGTGGGATACCTTGGGGCAGCCAAGTGGAAAGTATGATTACATGGTGAAGTACTGTTCACAAAGCTACAAAATTCCTATTGAAGATGTTAAAGGCGACGGGATGGGGTGACGATTCCCGAAGACTATCTTGATGTTAACACAATAAGGATTTCCTCTGCGATTACGTGCCTAGGGTGGCACCTCTCATCATCACTTCTCCAAGGCCGGTTCCATATTCCTCGACAAGGCTATCCCTTGGAATTATGGGTGATGTTTACTATCATGGCGTCAAGCAAGACCCTCGACCATTGAAGATCTTCTGATTGAAGCCACCATTCCTGACATTGAAAACATCACCGGATCTAGTAAGGTGACCAGAACCGGAAGGGTATTCTCTCCTCCAAAAGACACTGCGACTCCAGCTCGCATTCCAGCTATTCAATCCATTCCCCAAGCTAGAGGAAAGAACCGTGACTCATCCTACTCGGCCAGTACCAAGGAAGTTCGAAGACACCTCAAACAAGAAATGGAGAAATTACGAAGATTATAAAAAGTGATTACAATGTTGTGGAGCAGTTAGAACGGACTCCGTCCAAAATCTCCATGCTTGCTCTGCTCTTGTGCTCCGAGGCTCATGCTAATGCCTTGGTGAAGTTTCTGAAGAATGCTCACGTGCCGCAAGACACTACCACTGACCAGTTTGAAGTTTGTATTGCTAACCTGGCTGCCAACAACGGCTTAGGTTTCTCTGATGTTGATTTAACTCCTTCCGGAAAGAAACACAACAAAGCCTTGCATATCTGTTGAATGCAAGGCGTTACATTATCTCATGTTTTGGTGAATCTGGTTACGCTCTGAATATCCTTCGAAGCGCTTTTGATCGACTTGATGTCGAAGGGTTGGTTACGAGACCAGTGACATTATTGTGAGCTTTTGATGGTTCTAGCGAGCGATGCTTGGAAACTCACTCTGCTGTTAAAGTCGGTTCCCACTTTTGACTCCACTTTCTTTGTCATGGATATTCATCCACACTCTTGCCTACGGACGCCCTTGGATACATGGGGCGGTATTACCTCTACCTTGCATCGGTGAAGTACCCGATGAAAGGAAAGTTGTTCTGATATATGGTGAAGAAGAGTATAGTCGGTCATCTGATCCTTCCGATACCTCGAGATGGAGGTGAATTCTTTGAGACCCTTGTCAAGCTTTTGAAACAATTCCAGTCATGCTGTTGACTCTCCTGTCACTCCTGAAGTTACACAAGCTCTGCCTAGGATGGCCTCACTGAAAGATGCTCAAGCTGCAGTTGAAGAAGGAGGTAGTACTATTTGAGGACAACTCCCTGATCTTCCTTTCAAATCCGACAAGACTGGTTTAGGCTTCACCATAAAAGTCGAAAAATGATCGCCGTGACGTGCGGCCAACTTCCTTTCGCATCGGCAGTGGAATCCATGCTATAGAAGACGACGACAACGACTTCGACATCAACAAGTGGTTCTTCCTAACTCCAGACAAAGGGCTCAGCAATTGGAAGACCGAAGACGTCATACCAATCTCCTTTAGTCAGGAGTAATTGCTCTTGTTTTGTTTTGCTTTTCGTATTTCTTTATGTTTGAACAATAAACTTTGAAAGCCTAGTGCCTTGCCCGGGGCATCATGGCTCGTTTGCGAGGGTTATTATCTGTTGTTTGCGCGTTTTCATTCAATAAATTCGTTGGAATTTTGCATTCAATTGTTTGTTTTCTTTCTTTTATCACCCCTTCAAAAGCTATGTGTTTCTTACACACCCACGTGATACTGCTGCGAATCACTCGAATCTAAATAACACTATGCTATTGCTAAATATGACTTGATAATCCGATCTACCAAGCCGAAGGCGAAAGTGAGGAAGATTGTGAAGTGCCGGAGAACTTGCCGACTACAACAAGAAGGCGAGTTATACAACCACCACGAAGAGCAAGTCGAGATTGTGAATTTGGGTCTTGAAAAGGCGAAAAAGATCAAGATAGGGCGGGTCTTGAGCGGTGTTAAAGAAAGGTTGGTTCGGATACTCTGAGACTATATTGAGGTTTTGCTTGGTCATCGAAGACATGCGGGTTTGGACATTGATATTGTGGTACACGATTGCGAACAAAAGGTTTTCTCGGTGAAACAGAAGGTTAAGTCGCATCACGAGATGTCGAGAGAAAATCAAAGCTGAAGTTATAAGCGAGTTCAACGCCGTTTCTTCTTATTACTTCCTATCCACATGGGTTGCAAATGTGGTGCCCGTACCTAAGAAGGATGGCAAAGATGCGAATGTGTGTAGATTAGAGATCGAACAAAGCGAGTCGAAGAGCGATTTTCCACTTCCCATATTGATTACGGTTGACAACACTGCTCATAAGTTTTCTCCTTCATGGATGGTTTCTCCGGTTACAATCATTAAAATGGCTCCACGAAGACATGGAAAAGACTACTTTTGTTACGGTGGGGCACTTTTTGCTACAAGGTTATGCCGTTCGGAAGAGCAGGCGCCACTTATCGTGCTATGGTGACATTATTTCATGACATGATTCATCACGAGATAGAGGTCTCGTCGGCGACATGATAGCTCGGTCCGCGGTGAAGAAGAACATCTTGATCATTTACGAAACTATTTGATAGGTTGAAGAAGTCGGTGAGACTTAATCCTAACAAGTTTGTCGGATCAGGAAAACTCCTAGGGTTTGTTGTCGGTGGTAAAGGTATTGAGATTGACCCACAAGGTTAAAGCTATTCAAGAGATGCCAGCACCGCAAGTAAGTCGAGGTTTCTTGGGCCGGTGAACTACATTGCATTCATTGCACATCTAAGCTACTTGTGAGCCAATCTTCAAGTTACTAAGAAGGATCAAGTGGTAGAATGGAATGGCGATTGCGGATCGCTTTTGACAAAATCAAGGAGTACCTTGAGAATCCTCTATCTATGCCGCCCCGAAGGAAGACCTCTTATCATGTACTTGCAGTGTTAGAGAATTCAATGGGGTGTGTGTTGGGGCAACATGGCAGTGCAGTCGAAAAGAGCATGCAATATACTACATTAGCAAAAGTTTACCGGTGTGAAACAAGATACTCACAGCTCGAGAAAATTATAGCGCTTTGGCTTGGGCTGCTCGCCGACTAAGGCGGTATATGTTGACTCACACTACTTTGTTGATTTCCAAGATGGATCGATAAAATACATATTTGAAAACCACTCTCTCGGAAGAATAGCAAGATGGCAAATGATCTTGACCGAATCGACATCGTACACTTCTCGAAAAGATCAAAGGAAGTGTAGTAGCCAATCATTTGGCTCATCAAGCGTAGATGACTATTAGTCTATGCGGTTCAATTTCAGACGAAGATGTTTTGCTAGTCCGATTGTGAAGAACCGGGCCGGACGAAGGACACGAACAAGGATCCCGATGGACCATGGTTTTGATGGAGCCTCAAGCGCAATGGCATTGGCGCCATCATTACATCCCTAGGCGGACACGCCTTTCACCGCGGTTATGTTTTGATTGCACGAACAACATGGCCGAATCTTGCGTGCATTATGGGTATCATTATTGACTTGAATCAAGTTCTTACAAGTGTATGGAGACTCGACTTTGGTGATCGATCAGATTAATGGCGGTGGGATCGAAACATCCAATCTCATTCCGTGTCGAGGCATGTTCTAAGCGATCTCCTACTTGAAGAGATCACTTTCAATCACATTCCACGAAAGAGAATCGGTTGGCAGACGCATTGGCTACTATGGCATCTATGTTCAAGGTCGGATGGGACAACGAGGCTCCCATCATCATTGAGAAGTTTGATGAACCAGCATATTGTTGTGAGCTTGATACGAGAGAAACCATGGTACTATGGCGTGAAGAATAGACTCGGGAATATCCCGGGGCATCATCAATGATAAAGTTCATAAGGAGATTAAAAATTCTTCCTCGCAACATCTTATACAAAGCGCAACCACGACTTGTGCTTACTCCGCTGTGTAGATCAGAAAACAGCAATACGCATCATGGAAGAGTTACACGAAGGCGCATTTGGTACTCACTCTAGTGGTCATACAATGGCTAAGAAGATTTTGAGAACAGGTTACTATTGGTCTACCATGGAAGCTGATTGTCACCGCTACGCTCGATCTTGTCACAAGTGTCAGATTTATGCCGACAAAGTACACGTACCACTAGTACCTCTGAATATTCTAACAGCTCCTTGGCGTTTTGCAATGTGGGGCATTGACATGATTGGAGAAATTAAGCCCACAGCTTCCAATGGACATCGTTTCATCCTTGTGGCAATCGATTACTTTACCAAGTGGGTAGAAGCAGCCTCGTTCGCATCTGTTACCAAGAATGTTGTCGCTCGTTTCATCAAGCATAACCTTATCTGTCGGTATGGCATTCCTGAAAGGATTATCACAGATAACGGCTCTAATCTCAACAATAAGATGATCACTGAACTCTACATGCAGTTCAAGATCAAGCATCATAATTCTTCTCCATACCGGCCTAAGATGAATGGCACAGTGGAAGCCGCCAATAAGAACATTAAGAAGATTATACAGAAGATGACAGTGACTTACAAAGATTGGCATGAGATGTTACCATTTGCTCTTCATGGTTATCGCTGGCACGAACATCAGGGGCAACCTTCTCTCTTGTATACGGTATGGAAGCCGTCTTACCCATCGAGGTTGAGATACCCTCGACGAGTCCTCCGGTAAAGTTAAGCGAGCGATTGGATCGAGACTCACCTTGACGGATTAATTTGATTGATGAAAGCGACTCGCATCCATCGCCATGGACAGTCTATCGAAACGAATCGAGCATTTAACAAGAAGGTCAAGCACCGGGTCTACCAAGTCGGTGACCTAGTAGTCAAGCATCATCCTTCCACAAGGTGATCCGGGGCAAATGGACTCCCACCTCGAGGGACCGTTTGTAGTCAAGGCAGTGTTTTCGTGGAGCTATGATACTTAGCACCATGGATGGTGAAGACTTCCCACCCGTGACGCAGACATAGTCAAAAATACTACGCATATGAGACCCGCTAGGTCGGTGACCTAGGCAAAAATAAGGGCATCTGGCGAACCAAAGGTTCGGGCAAAAGTTAAGGATATATACAAAACATGTACACGGCAAGTTGAAAACACGAAAAGGCTGCTTGGGCAAAAGGGTATCGGTGAAAACCAAAGGGCGGTCTAGGCAAAAGTTAGGGATTTAAGCGTACGACTATGTCTCTTCCAAATCACCTGCTTCCAGACTACTATCAGCATTCAAGATTCAAATGGCGAAGATCAGTCTACTCACTTTCTACTGATAGCAAGGAGATGAGATAGTTGAAACATATGAGTACTAGCTTAGTTGGAACTTAACGAGATTATTTCCGCATAGCTTTTTACCTTTCTTGTGTACAAACTACTTGGCCATACGCCACATACAAGTTCTTTCTCTTTACATTTTTCACTATTGTCGTTTGCAATAAGTCCAACGTTTGCTTTGAATGATTATATGCATTTGATAATAAGAATCTATTCACAAACATGCGAAAAATGGACATACGAAAGTAGTTACTACGGGCTCTAGGAATTGAGATGACGACGAAGGTCACCAATGCATTTCCCCACAGAGCATGATCCCCACAGCAGCGTCACTCACAACAAACCTTCCCCAGCGGAGTATACGTTAGTCCCCGAACAATGATTCCGCTCAACTGAGCAATGTTACATCAGTCTCCAAGCAGTAACACTTCGTCCCCAGCCGAGTATTTATCATCAATGAGAATATCTCAACAATTCCCTTTTCTCCGGTATCGGACTTGAGACTTGGTGATAGTGCACGGAGAAAATCTACATCTTCTATTCCCGATCAGAGATTCCAGCGGGCTGACCGGTCTCCGGCAACCATCAAAGCTCTCCGTGAGATCACTCAAAATCCCTAGTAGAGCGCCTCTAATTTTTCAATGGGGTCTTCATGCAAGATCCCCAACAAATTGCCTCCCAGACTCTCCCCAGCAGGGTCTATGTATGAGATCTCCAACAACAAGTTTCTCAGTCTCTACCTTCCTCAACAATATCTAGGCCCAAGACTTGGTCAGATAGTGCATCGGAGGAATCAAAGATATCTTTCTTCTCAGGATCTTCATTCTCAAGCAGAAGTCAGAAATCTCCAAACAGAACATCCGCATCTTCTTCAAGATGGATATGTTTTGAAATACCACAACATCTATCATTCATACATTACTCATAAAGTCATAATTCATGCATATGTCATTCATACACATTGTCATGCATCATACTTTGCATAAGACTAACAAATATTCTATCAAAGTTTCTCTTGTTTTTCAAAGCAATTGAAAGTCATTCTGCATAAAAGCAGGTCCGAGGATTAAGCCTAGAATCGATGGGAAAACTATCTGAAAGACCGCCCCTAGTCGTCCTCCGACGACTGGTCCAAGATTAAGCCCCGAATCTCGACGGGAAAACTATCTGAAAGACCGCCCCTAGTTGTCCTCCGACGAGTGGTCCAGGATTAAGCCCGAATCGGCGGAAAACTATCGAAAGACCGCCCACAGTGTCCTCCGCGGTCGAGTTAAGCCGAATCTCGGCGGAAAACTATCGAAGACCGCCCTAGTTGTCCTCCGACGGTGGTCGAGGATTAAGCCCGAATCTCAGCGGAAAACTATCGAAAGACCGCCCTTGGTTATCCTCCGATAACAAGCAATGGATCAACACCGATGCTGAGGGAAGATATCCACATTTGCCAACTACTACCTCCCTCAGAGTAATCGGCACGAAGATTTATTCTGATCCCTTCTTATTATCAACAGCAACTACAGAGTCTAGCGTACGACTCAGTTGCCCTGGATGGCATCTTAAGCCCATCTCCGACTACATATCAGTGTTCCTCCACCTTTGGAATGCTGCATATTTGGTTAAAAACCAATACAAACCAATAACTTCATTCAAAGGTGAGCACGAAGTCTAACATCGACTCCTCGGATGGCATCTTAAGCCCATCTCCGTGCTCCTTCCACTATCAAGAACATCTGAGCCTAGTGTACGGCTCACTCCCCAGCATCGATCTTTCCAGATGACATCTTAAGCCCATCCCCGTCAATTCCCCTATCGACATTATCGAGTCTAGCGTATGAATCACCCCCCAGCGAAGTCTCTACCTTCTCTAAATAGTATCTGTAAGCCCATTCCCTCATCGTCAGCCAACAGCGAGTGCAAATTTTCAAGTGTACTCGAGTGTTCAATCATCTTCTACCTCCAGGTCACGAAAGGCACGCATGCCAATCTAACCCTTCCAGTACAAGAAGATTGAACAGGGGCAGCTGTCATACCCCAAAATTTTCCCTCCATCTTCTCAAGACATTCCATACATCCATACTCAAGGATTCCTCAAGAGTTGATCAGACAAACTCTCTCCTAGACAATCAACCCAAACTAGGGTTTGGAAATTCTCAGCTCCAGATGGACTTCCAACAACTCCAATGGTCTTCATGCCTCCTCATATGCTTCAAAGATTCTCCATGTCAAGTTTCAAGCCTTACAAGTCAAGTTTCCTCAGACAATTGCTCGGATGGTTGAAAATCGGTTGTATTGGACAAAAAGTCAGCATGGTCAACATACAGTCAAACTTCATGATTTTTGGTCAACATCCTCATTTTGAAGTTACATTAATCATTTGATCAAGGGTTGATCATGATTCATCAAGAAAACTCAAGATTTGCTCAAAAGTCAAACTTTCTAAATTAGGGTTTCTAGGTGAAAAGTCAACTGAACTTTGATTGATCATAACTTTCTCATACTTTCTCAAAAAATTTTCCACCACCTCTTGTTTTGAAGGAAATTCAATTCTCTACAACTTCATGTCTCACAAGAATGTCCAAAAAGTGCTTCATTTGAGAGGTATGGCTCAAAACATTACAGGTCATTTGCAAAGTCAACAAAAAGTCAACATTTTGTTTTGAAGATATATTGAGCATGGAAACTCCAATTGAGATGAGACCAAAAAGGTTGGTTAGAGGACTCTTAGAGATTTCCAAAAAGTCCAAGAACACTCAAAAATGTGGAAACTTGAGCAAGATACACCATTCACAAGTTGGGCAATTTTGGACAAATGCACAAAAGGACATTTTGGTCAAAATGCAAAATTTTCCAAATGGGACTAAAATCTTTTGGTCCAAACTTGTTCATGACATTATTTGTGACCCATAAATGCTTGGCCATGGAAATTTTCTATTTTATTGATTTAATTTTGGATTTTAAACCATTTAATTCCAAATTAAATTATATAAAATATGAAAATAAAGTATTTTTTCAAATGGGTTGGATTTATATCTTACTTGAGGTCCAAGATAGCCCACCAAGCATACCAAATTCGTGATAGCTTGCATATGGAAAGAAAAAAAATCAAATTTTTAAGGAAATTTGATTTTATTTGAATGAGAAATATTGCACATTGATTAACCAATCTTTTTTCACTCTTTTTTCTCTCTCAAATCCCTCTATAAATACTCAGCCTATTGCCAAGCACAAAAAACGAAACCCTAGCCCAAGAAAGAACCCTTATGTTGTCAAAATTTTGCATAAACTTGTGAAAATCGTATTTTTATTTCCAGCCTCTCTCAGCCAAAACCATTCATCCAAACGTGCTCAGGAGGTTCCCAGCAAGCAAAAGCATCCCTCACTTGAAGCTAAGACAGTCCAGAACTCGATCTACAGTTTGCACCGGTTTGGTAATTTTCTTGAATTCGATTTTCTGATTTCATGCATTATTAACTACTTTGGGCTGTTTGTATGTGTTCAGGACGATGATTAGACCATGAATGATGCATCTCATGCGAGCTTTCACGTGGAAAACATTAACTGCCATTGTTAGGGCAGTTTAGGTTATTTTCTTCGAAACTGAAAATCCGGGACGATTCAGGGCAAGAGAACCCCACCATTGAACTCGCAGCCATCGAATTAGGGGGGTAGGGTATCCTTTTTCTTTTTATTCGCGTTATTTTTGCAGATTCCA
>CM038796.1:70543861-70607469 GCA_021764765.1 Vicia sativa | reverse complement strand
CTTGATCTCTTTTCCGTCTTCGCAGACTCAAATTCACAACTCAACTTGTTTCGTGTGCTGCATAACTGCTCTTCTTGCTGTAGCAGTCCGCAAGTTCTCCCGGCACTTCACAATCTTCCTCACTGCCTTCGGCTTGGTAGATCGGATTATCAAAGTCATATTTAGCACTAGCATAGTTGTTACTAATCTAGATTCGAGGATTCGCAGTGTATCACGTGGGTGTGTGTAAGAAACACATAGCTTTTTGAAGGGGTGATAAAGTAAAGAAAGAGAATAAATGGAATGCAGTCCAACGAATTTATGAATGAAAATCATGCAAACGACAGATAATAACCCTCGCGAAGCGAGCCATGATGCCTCGGCACTAGGCTTTCAAAGTTTATTGTTCAAAATATAAAGAAATACGAAAAGTAAAACAAAATAGAGCACCATTTCGACTAAAGGAGATTGGTATGACGCCTTCGGTCTTCCAATTGCCGAGCCTTTATCCGAGTCGAAGATCCACCATCGATGTCGCCGCTGTCGCCGTCTCTATAGCATGGATTCCACTTTGGCCGATGCGGAAAGGAAGGCCACGCATGGCGTATCATCTTCTCTCACCCTTGATGGTGAAACCTAAACCGCCTTGTCGATTTGAAAGGAAGATTGGGAGCTGTCCCCAATAGTACTCTTTCCTTCTTCAACAAAGATTGAGCATCTTTAGCGAGGCATCCTAGGCGGAACTGAGCAACTTCAGGAGGGATGAGAGTCAACATGCATTTACTGAGTATTGTTTCAAAAGCTTGATGGGAGTCTCAAGATTCACCCTCCATCTCAAGGTATCGAATGACCGAGACGACCGACCACATACTCTTCTTCACCACATACCGTGACAACCTTCCTTTCACCGTACTTCAGTTTCGATGCAAGGTAGAGGTATGCCGCCCTATGTATCCAAGGGTGCCCAAGTAGGCAGAGTAGCTGGATGGATGTCCATGACAAAGAAAGTAGAGTCAAAAGTCCTGGGAACCGACTTTAACAGCAGCGTGAGTTTCCAAGCACTGCTCGCTAACCATCAAAAGCTCTCACGATAATGTCACCTGGTCTCGTAACCAACCCTTCACATAAGCCGATCAAAAGTAGCTTTTGGGATATTCAGAGCAGAACCGTGTCAACCAAAACATAGACAATGTAACGCCTTTGCATCTCCGAGATGTGCGAGGCTTTGTTTTGTTTCTTTCCGGCAGGAGTCAAATCAGCATCAGAGAAACCTAGGCCGTTGTTGGCAGCCAGGCTAGCAATACAAACTTCGAATTGATCAGTAGTAGTGTCTTGTGGCACGTGAGCATTCTTCAGAAACTTCACCAAGGCGTTAGCATGAGCCTCGGAGCACAAGAGCAGAGCAAGCATGGAAATTTTGGACGGAGTTTGTCCCAATTGTTCCACAACATTGTAGTCACTCTTCTTGATAATCTTCAGAATTTCCTCCATTTCTTGTTTGAGGTGTCTCGAGAATCCTTTCGTACTTCGGCCGAAAGGTGATGAGTCAACTGGTTCTTTCCCCTAGCTGGGGAAATGGGCCGGGAGGAGTGTCTTGGAGGAGAGATATTCAGAGAATACCCTTCCGTCGGGTCACCTTACTTGATCCGTGATGTTGTCAATGTTAGATTGGTAGCTTCAATCTGTAAGATCTTCAATGGTGAGGGTCTTGCTTGACGCCATGATAGTAAACATCATCCATAGTTCCAAGGATAGCTTTATCGCAGGAATATGGAACCGATCTGGAGAAGGATAATGAGAGGTGCCACTCTAGGCATGGATCGCAGAGGAAATCCTTGTGTTAACATCAGCATAGTCTTGGGAAATCACCCCATCCGGTTGCCTTAACATCTTCAATATGAATCTCTTAGCTTCTGTGAAGTGTACTTCACCATGTAATCATACTTTCCATTTGGCTGCCCCAAGGTATCCCACATGATGGTGTTGTTTCATTCGCATTGTCAATCTTCAACTTAGACATTTCTTCACACAACACGCACAGGTGGTTTCGTAAATAGTATCTCACGATTGTCCATCATGCAACGAACCCGCTCTCAACCAAGCACAACCATCAGTGCATGGGCACCAACGAAAATTCTCCGGGCATCCTGATTGACACCGCTTGCAAACAGATCTTCTTTAACAAATCATCGTGAGGAATGGTCAAGTCATCTATGTTGAAAATAAGTATCCACCAACAACATTGGAATTCTTGTCATGATTAGGCAGCGCTTGATCACATCTGAGTCTCAAGAGGGTCAAACTCAACTTAGATTCAATCATATCTTGAATTTTGTTCTTCGAGCCCAACAATTGTCGTTGTCGTGCCCTCGGGCTATTGGAATGGTAAGCACACTTAGCATTAGGATTATACTGGAGAGGAAGTGTTGACATTTTGAGGAGGATCCCCAGGTAATCGTGCTCAACACGTGTTGCAAGGCTCATGAAGGCATGTTGATCTTTGTAAACTGCCTCCCGGCATTCGGCTACGCGTTGTCTCGATTGTCAGGCTAGGGTTGAGATCACAACTGCCCCACGCAGATTGAGCACGTCGGTCTTGTCTTCGCTTTTCCGACTACATATCATTTCTTTTCTTACCACCAAAAGATTTCTTCGCAGATTGAAGATGACTCTATCAATCTTCCACTTTGATAACACTTCGATACGTCACTGTCAATATTAGCTCGGTGAATCCGGTCAAGAGTTTCAATCGATGATTGAAGAATGGCCTTCGTTGTCCCCCATGAACATATCAACCAACTCCCTATTGGACAAGGGTGGTTGAACTCTGCCATAGATCTCCATTTTAGCATACTTTTGAACTTCTCACACGACCCATAGATGTTTGTAGTTGCATGCGATGGGTGTCAATCCAAGATTGTACTACATCGTCTAGAAAGCATCAGCAAGTCACCATAATGGATACGGCATTCTCTGGCATAGTACCATTCCAACCGGGTTCTGACAAACTCTCTTGAAAATAGTGCATCCACAACTTTCTCATACTGTGGGATTGATCTTCTGACATAGGACTTCAAATGCAGGAAAGACATGCCATCATACTTAGAAAAGTTGGAACCTTGAACTTGGGAGGAATCACAACACCAGAACTAGACTCGATCATCAAAATTCACTCGGACATCTTCAAGTTTTCCAAAGATTTAGATGATCTTCAAGTTGCTTGTACTTATCATCTTCATTAGAGTATTGGCCATCATCATAGTTCTTCTCAAGCTCAGGATGACCGCCTTCACCATCACCCTGTTACTTTCCTCAAGATGGACACTTCCTTGAGAGAGCTCAATACGGTGACCACCTTAGGACCACCTTTGAAGGCGTCGCCCATGTTGAGGAGACCAACAACCTTCTTCTTCTTGTTGATGAGCTTCTTCAAATCTTCTTGGCCTTGGACCAAGTGGTGAACATCTGTTGAACCGAGCATTCGAGCTTGAAGATCTTTGATATCTGCTCAAGAGCCATTTCTAAAATAAATAACGAGCAAATGAGAAACCAATCTCCAATGTAAACTGATGCAATGTTATGCTATGCTATGCAATGTTTATGCGATGCAATGCAATGTTTTCAAGGACCTTAGAGATTTAAATTTATGTTACAATGAACAAACATTTATTAGTACTTTTCATTATTCTTTTTTAAGTACAAAAGATAGTTCAAAACAATAAAAGAAAACATAAACATCCTAAAGCTCTAAGTCTCCCATGGCGCTTCCTTGGTGCCGATGTAAGCGTTGATGTTTCGCTCCTCGTGAAGTAGCTTGGTCAACTCTAGCACTTTCTTCTCGCTTGGTAACACCCAGCTCAAAGGTATCCTCTCTCTTTGAGCTGAATCCAGATCTCTTCAAGTCTTCAAAATCTGCAGGCACAGGATGGAGAAAAAGATAGGGTACCACTATAGCAACAGTTCCATAATTACTGGTAAACAGCGTGAATGGCATCATGAGGTTTTGAGCTCGAGCTCTCACCCATTTGAGGTAAGGTTCCCAAGGAATGGAGTTCGGTGCCCCAAAGTCTTGGTATCGGTCTTCACATGCCCCAAGCATGTATGAACCTTCGTTTGTAATTGAGATCTCGGTCAGTAGTCGAACACAACATCTTGGAGAAGATATCATGTGGACCGCCTCTTCTGCAAAACCAAACTGGACGTAAAGCTAGATAAGGGTTGTAGTAATACTCTACCAAGGAGTGGTACATTAGGAATTCTCCACAACGATGAAGGTGAAGTCCTTTGAGAGAAAATCCAACGGATATCCGAATGAGAGTGACATCAATCTCGAGACCATCTCAATCTTTGTTCATTCTTCAAAACTGATGGAAGGTGGAAATAAACCAATTTAGAGTAACGGTATACAACACATGAGAGTTCCTTGTTTCTTAGTAGAACGAGTGTGAGAGAATGTAGGATATCTCCAAGTAAGGTAGGCATGTGATTGCGGGTAAGAAATAATTTGATGGCATTGATGTCTATGAATTGATCCGAAGGAAATAGAACCAAACCATAAATTAGCACAATATTCTCAAATGCATGGAAACTCATAACTTTGAGGAATTCTCGGCTTTAATTAGAAACTTAGCAAGTAAACCCCACTTCTAGTTTCCCAATTGGTTTCAATGTCTCGAGCGCTTAAGATGTGGTCATGATGTATGTCTTCGTACTTAGGAACCTTTCTAGACCTGTGAATGGCATTTGATCAAGAATAGGTATCCCAAGTAGCTTAGAGAACTCTTCCAAGGTGAACCAACTGATAATTGGGAATGTAAAGCAATGGTGTTTCGATCAAAGAACGAATAGGACATGCATCATATCCTCTAAAACCGGAGATAACCAAATCAAGCTGATAACCATGTCTTTGATGAACCGAGCATGGTCGAATTTCAAAACCAATTGAACAGGAAGAAGTTGATCTCGATAGTCTTTCTAGAAGCCATAATCCCTACAAAAGAGCAAAGATAAACTTAGGTCTTGAAATAGTTAGAAATGATATGCAATGCGAATGATGTCATGATGTCATGTTTAGCACACACAAACAATTCCACAATGAGCCTAGGTTTAAGGCTTGCATGAGGTATGTGATTACCCTACCAAAATTTGAGTTATTCATCCTGTCCTATAATAGTAACCTGGTTCTAGGAATCTCATATCACAGATTTTCTCAGAGGCGCTTATTTCAATACGACGGCCAAGTGGTCGATCGAAATGTCCCAAAGTCTAATCTCAATGAGCGAGCATCGAGTATCAACCAACCTCGTCTACACCAAAGTCGGCCATCTCTACTACTTCTAATGACTAAGATGGGAATTAAGGTTCTAAAGTTTAGTTACGCTGATGACACCACGCAGAAGCCAAATACTATCTTCAACTTGGAAATGAAGAGTATCGACAACCAAAGTCACGCTAACGTAGCTCATGTTGACCGCTTAGTTATAATGTCTAGCGGTCGCGATGATCTAATGCCACTTACCTAAAAGGAACCTTGATCCGGTGTAGGATCCCCACAAATAATACCCAAACAACCCTTAAAGATAAAGCATACAAGTCAAACAAAAAGCAAGAAAGATGATCTAAAATCCCTAAGGCAATTCTCTCTTTTGGGTGTTCTCCCAAGAGTCGCCAGCCTGTGATACGGTGAACTGACTTTGTAGGATTTTGGTATCCAAATGTGCGGATAGCAAGATCGCCACCGACTTTTATTTTATCCAATTAAGGGGTAAAAGTAACAAAAGACCTTCGTTAGATCTCGAGTTCGGGAGAATGGTTATGAAAAGGGAAGGTATTAGCACCCTTTCCATCCGTAGTTATCTACGGGCTCTTAGTTGCTCTAGATCACTTTTAAAATTGCTTTCGTGTTTGAAAAAATGTTTTGAAAAGGCATTTCGCTTGACTTGTAATGACTCATGTAGAGTATACAAAGTGTTCGAAATGTTTCGCTTTTTGAAAAGAGTTTGAACTTTGAAAAGTGAGGTGTAAAGTATTTTGATAGAGCAAGCAACTAAAAGTCTTATTACCCACCAGAATTGGTCGTTTTTGTATTGTTATCGCCCTTTTAGAATAGCGCCATTGCACTATTAGTTAGTAGGTCCATTCTGGATGTAAGCGGACATTCGAAGGGATGCCTGGATGGTCATAGGCAACTTGTAGGGAAGTATCCAGCATTTGAAGGACTATCATCATTTTTCAGGCGATAATCGAGGTCAAGATCATGTATTCGGACGCGACATCGTGGGTCTTATGATCTTTGTATCGAAGGGACTATGATGATTTGTTTAAGGCAACGGTGCTAGAATACCTCTACGCTCGAGGGACATGACCATTTTGAATTCGCAAAGGCAACGAGAGAGAATTACCTAAGGGGTGTGTGAAAGAAGTGTGTTGATTTCAGAATATGTTATCTTGAAAATTAGTGGGCTATGTTCAATTTTATCTTGCCATACACGCCTAATTTAGCAATTTATAGGGTGCGGAAATTAAAATGCGGAATGTAAAGGCGGAAAGCTAAATGTCCCACGCTATTACAAGGCTTTAAAGTATACATAATTTAAACTTCATGAAAAATAAAACCTAATTTAAACTATTACATCCCATAAACAGTTACATTATTGGAAAAAAATAAATGATAAAGAAGAATCGCCTCAATCGGATCAACTCAGAAAAGAATGAGAAATCGGAAAATACGAGATGAATCGAACAAGAGAAAAAAGTGTTAGAAAATGCAAGTTTTTAATCGAAAATATGACATGCTGAAATAATATAAATATAAAATAATTTTTGAATGCAATTTAATAATTTAAAATGAATTAAAAGTAATTAAAATGCAAAATTATGAATAAAAATAAATATGCATGTAAAATTATATTTTTTTTAATTTTATAAATTAAATAAAGGTTTTCAAAATAATGTAAAAGAAAAATAATTTTGGTAATTTTTAATGCAGAAATAAAATTATGAAAAGAAATTAAATTGAATGGAAATATTAAATAAATAAGAAAAATAGAAAAAATATGAAAATATGCAAGTTTTGTGTAAAGAAAAGCAAAACCGTCCCGCAGGGGTTGGAACTGAGGACCTCTTGGAGTATCTTCATGCCACGCCGTAACCACTAGGCCATCTTGCATTTGGTGTTTGAAAAGCTAGAAACAATGGATTTGAATGATGTGACATGGGGGATAAGTTTGAAACGAGCTGTGCGTGGACCCCAACAGCATGAGCGAGCTTAACAGCAGAGCCATCGCCAACGCAATCCCTCGCCCGAGTCAAATCGAACAAGTATCACGAGCCCTAGCCCGGTCAGTTTCCGGCTGCTCGATTTCTCCAACCCCGCAAAATACGATTAATAAACAAGAAAGCATGACCTTATCCCTAAACCGACCATGGCGAACACGATGGTGGTGTTAGTTTCTTCTGAAAGTTCCTCTAACTACCGGTTCGAAACTCAACAGCTCCAAAACCCTAAACATGGCATTGTGAGATTTATACGTCCAACCTTGCTAACGATTGCCCAGATCGGGTCTATGGAGTCTCATGAACACAAAAAAGGCATTAGAAACGATTAACACAAGCAGAATAATCAAATGCAAAAATCAAAAGGTTTTGAATATGTATGTATGTATATGCATCGATTCTGGATGGTTTGATCAATGCCAATAATGTATTCTTACTCAAACCTACCTCCTGAAGACAATGGGATGGTTTTTGATGGCTGAAAGTGGTCACATTAGAATTCAATTCTCAAGTTTTGAAATTTTTTGCAAGAATAATGGCTCTTGATTTAGGGTTTCATTCCTTTTAGGTTGGCTGCATTGCTTGGTATTTATAGAAGAGATTTGGATGGCAAAACAAGCAAAGATTGGACATTGATTGTGCAAATATTTTCCAATAAAACAAATCAAATTTTCTTAAAAACTTGATTTTTCCTTTCCATATGCATGAGTTTAATTTGGCAATTGTTGTGGGCTTTCTTAGACATTAAGAAAGATATAAAATCAGCCCTTTTGAAAAAATACTTAATTTATTTTATATAATTTATTTTGAATTAAATGTTATAAAATTCAAATATAAATCATAAAAAATAGAAAATTCAATGCCACACATTTATGGGTCAAAAATGCGTCATGAACAAGTTTGGATCAAAGATTATAGGCCCATTTGGAAATTTTGCATTTTGACCAAAATGTCCTTTTGTGCAATCATTCAAAATCGCCTAACTTCTGAATAGTGTATCTTGCCCATTTTCACATTTTGAGTGTTCTTGACTTTTTGGAAAGCTCTAAGAGTCCTCTAACCAATATTTTTGGTCTCATCTCAATTGAGTTAATATGCATGCAATATTCTTCAAATCAAAAGTTGACTTTTTGTTGACTTTGAAAATGACCAGAATAATTGAGCCATACCTCTCAAATGAAGCATTTTGGACATTCTTGTGGACATGAAGTTGTAGAGAATTGAATTTTCAAAACAAGAGGTGGTGAAAATTTCGAGAAAGTATGAAGAAGTTATGATCAGTCAAAGTTCAGTTGACTTTTCATCCAACCCTAATTTAGAAAGTTTGACTTTGAGCAAATCTTGAGTTTTCTTGATGAATCATGATCAACCCTTGATAAATGATGAATGTAACTTCAAAATGAGGATGTTGACCAAAATTATGAAGTTTGACTGTATGTTGACCACGCTTGACTTTTTGTCCAATACAACCGATTTTCAACCATCCGAGCAATTGCCCGAGGAAACTTGACTCAGGAAGCTTGAAACTTGACATGGAGAATCTTTCAGCATATGAGGAGGCATGAAGGCCATTGGAGATGTTGGAAGTTCATCTTGATTCTGAGAGATACCAAACCCAAGTTCGTTGATTGTCTAGGAGAGAGTTTGTCCATCAACTCTTGAACTTCTCAGCATAGATGTATGAAATCTCTCTCGAGTAGATGGATGGCAAATTTTGGGTATGACAACATCTTTTCCATAGACTTGCTAGGGTTTGTTCCTTTCCTACATAATAGATCTCTTTGCAGCCACATACCCCGAGCTGCATATTATTTTGTTTTATGTCAGGATAACTGCTTTGACATTGGTTTCCCATGTCTCTCTTCTTCTTAATGTCACCAACAAGATTCTTTTTCAGCCACATATCCTAGACCATGCTTATTTCCTGCATTTTGTCCAAGCTGGAAGAATTTCTTCCAACCTATCAGCAATTAGATGTCAACATTTTGACAGATTTAGACATCCATCAAGTTTGAGTCTATAAGACAATAACAGGTGATTTATATCAGAGCTTTTCTCACCTCCAGCCTTCACATTTCAGTCAACTTCAATCAGCTTTTTCTGTTCCTCATGTTGTTGACAACTTCACCATTTGTTACACATAACTTCCCGTAGGTTTCAAAGAGTTTTCAAATGTCACTCTTATCACTGTAGTCCATATCATAATTGTACACTCCGGTATAGCAAAGTGACAAGTTTGGCACCTTCTTCTTGATTCACTTCCAAAATCACCATCAGACCAAGTTACAGCCATTCCTTTCTTTTTGTTTCTTTAGAAAGGTGGACATTCCATATGTCCAAATCCTTCACATTCATGATATTGGATTTTACTCTTTGACCTTGACTTTGTCATACCCCAAAATTTTCCTCCATCTTCTCAAGATATTCCATACATCCATACTAGGATTCCTCAAGAGTTGATCGACAAACTCTCTCCTAGACAATCAACCCAAACTAGGGTTTGGCAATTCTCAGTCAAGATGGACTTCCAACATCTCCAATGGTCTTCATGCCTCCTCATATGCTTCAAAGATTCTCCATGTCAAGTTTCAAGCCACAAGTCAAGTTTCTCGACAATTGCTCGATGGTTGAAAATCAGTATTGGACAAAAGTCAATCGTGGTCAACATACCAAACTTCATGATTTTTGGTCAACATCCTCATTTTGAAGTTACATTCATCATTTGATCAAGGGTTGATCATGATTCATCAAGAAAACTCAAGATTTGCTCAAAAGTCAAACTTTCTAAATTAGGGTTTCTAGGTGAAAAGTCAATCGAACTTTGACTCGATCATAACTTTCTCATACTTTCTCAAAATTTTTCCACCACCTCTTGTTTTGAAGGAAATTCATTCTCTACAACTTCATGTCTCACAAGAATGTCCAAAAATGCTTCATTTGAGAGGTATGGCTCAAAACATTACAGGTCATTTTCAAAGTCAACAAAAAGTCAACATTTTGTTTTGAAGATATATTGAGCATGGAAACTCCAATTGAGATGAGACCAAAAAGGTTGGTTAGAGGACTCTTAGAGCTTTCCAAAAAGTCCAAGAACACTCAAAAATGTGGAAAATTGAGCAAGATACACCATTCACAAGTTGGGCAATTTTGGACAAATGCACAAAAGGACATTTTGGTCAAAATGCAAAATTTTCCAAATGGGCCTAAAATCTTCTGATCCAAACTTGTTCATGACATTATTCTTGACCCATAAATGCTTGGCCATGGCAATTTTCTATTTAATTGATTTAAGTTTGGATTTTAAACCATTTAATTCCAAATTAAATTATATAAAATATGAAAATAAAGTATTTTTTCAAATGGGTTGATTTATATCTTACTTGAGGTCCAAGATAGCCCACCAAGCATTACCAAATTCGTGATAGTTGCATATGGAAAGAAAAAATCAAATTTTTAAAAATTTGATTTTATTTGAATGAAAATATTGCACATTGATTAACCAATCTTTTTCACTTTTTCTCTCTCAAATCCCTCTATAAATACTCTCACTATTGCCAACACAAAAACGAAACCCTAGCCCAAGAAAGAACCCTTATGTTGTCAAAAATTTTCATAAACTTTGAAAATCGATTTTATTTCCAAATTCCTCTCACCAAAACCATTCATCCAAACGTGCTCGAGGTTCAAAGAAGCAAAAGCATCCTCACTTGAAGCCAAGACGCCTGTAACTCGATCATAGCTTTGCACCGGTTTGGTAATTTTCTTGAATTCGATTTTCTGATTTCATGCATTATTAACTACTTTGGTGTTTGTATGTTCGTGATGATGATTAGACCGTGAATGATGCATCTCATGCGAAGCCACGTAGAAAACATTAATCGCCATCATAGCTTAGGTTATTTTCTTCGAAACTGAAAATCCGGGACGATTCAGGGCAAGAGAACCCCACCATTGAACTCGCAGCCATCGAATTAGGGGGGTAGGGTATCCTTTTTCTTTTTATTCGCGTTATTTTTGCAGATTCCAGAATGGTGGTCGCCGGAGAAGACGACCGAGCTAGGCTCCGGCCGCTGACGGGCGTGGACCGTGAAGGAATGCGCGGGCGCGGCGAGGCTTCCGATTCGTCCATTCGTTCAAACGGGGACCCCACCAACTGACTGTGTTTTTGACTTCTCCAAACGGTGACGCGTGTGCACTCATGATCTCACGTTTTCAATCCATGACACAAAGCACCACTTGGCCTAGTGGTAAAGACACTTCCTGTTCCCAGATGCTCCAAAGGGTCATCAGTTCGATCCTCACTGGCACCGGTTTTGCTATTTTCCTTTACAAACTCATATTTTCTTATTTTTCCATATTTTCATTTTATTTAATATTTTCATGTTATTTTAATTTTTTTTCATATTTTTATTTCATGCATTAAAAATCATCAAAATATTTATTTAATTTATAAAATTAAAAAATACAATTTTGCATGCATATTTATTTTTATTCATAATTTAGCATTTAAATCAATTTTAATTAGTTTTTAATTATTAAATTGCATCTAAAAAATCCTAAAAAATTATTTTAGCATATTTATGTTATTTCCAGGATGTCATATTTTTCTCATTCAAAATCTTGCATTTTTCTAACATTTTTTTCTTATTCGATTCATCTCGTATTTTCCGATTTCTCATTCTTTTACAGTTATTCGCTTCGTACGTTTCTTTTTATCGTTTATTTTTCCAATAATGTAAATGTTATGGGATGTAATAGTTTAAATTAGGTTTTATTTTCCGCAAGTTTAAATTATGTATCTCCCCAAAGCCATGTAATAGCGTAGACATTTACCTTTCCGCATCTTTACATTCCGCATTTTAATTTCCGCACCTATAAATTGCTAGTAACTAGGCGTATGGCAAGATAATAATGAACATAGCCCACTAATTTTCAAGATAAAATATCTGAATCAACACACTCTTTTCACACATGCACCCCTTAGGTAATTCTCTCTCGTTGCCTTTACGAATTCAAATGGTCATGTCCTCGAACGTAGAGGTATTCTAGCACCCTGTTTCAAACAAATCATCATAGTCCCTTCGATACAAAGATCATAAGACCCACGATGTCGCCTCCGAATACATGATCTTGACCTCGATTGTCGCCTACGAAAATGATGATAGTCCTTCGAATGTGCTAGGATACTTCCTACAAGTTGCTTTCTATGACCATCCGATGTCCCTTCGAATGTCCCGCTTACATCCAACAAATGGGTTACCTACCAACTAATGGTATGGATAGCACTATTCTAAAGGAACAAAAAACACGAAAACGACCAATTCGAGTAGGTAATAAGACTTTAGTTGCTTGCTCTATCAAATACTTTTCACACCTCACACTTTTGTCAAAGTTCAAACTCTTTTCAAAACGAAACATTTCCAAACACTTTGTATACATTCCTACATGAATCATTACAAAGTCAAAGCGAAATGCCTTTTCAAAACATTTTGTCAAACACACGTAAAGCACAATTTTAAAGTGATCTAAGAGCAACTAAGAGCCTGAGATAACTACGGATGGAAAGGGTGCTAATACCTTTTCATAACCTTCTCCTTACTTTAATCTAACGAAGGTCTTTTTCCACTTTTACCTTCCCTTAATTGGATAAAAATAAAAGTCGGTGGCGACTCTTGCTATCCGCACATTTGCGATACAAAACACTAAAAGTCGGTTCACCGTAGACAGAACTGGCGACTCTGGGAAACAAAGAGAGAATGCCTTAGGGATTTCTAGATCACCTTATCGCTTTTGTTTGATTTGCTTGCTTTATCTTTAAGGGTTGCTTGGGTATTATATTTGTGGGGATCCTACACCGGATCCGGCCTTTTAGGTAAGTAGCAATAATCGTCGCGACCGCTAGACGATATCAAACGGTCAACATGATGGCTACGTTAGGTGACACTTTGGATGTCCCGATACTCTTCATTCCCAAGTTGAGGATAGTATTTGGCTTCGCGTGGTGTCATCAAGCGCTAACTAAACTTTTAGAACCTTAATTGACCCATCTTGGCCATTAGAAGGTAGTGAGATGGCCGGCTTGGTGCAGACTAAGGTTGGTTGATACTCGATGCTACGCTCATTAAGATCAGACTTTGGGATATTTTCGGTCGACCACTTGGTAGTCGATTGAAATAAACGCCTACGAGAAAGATCAATGATATGAGATTCCTAGAACCCGTTACTATTATAGGACAGATGAACCAACTCAAACTTTTGGTGGGTAATCACCTATACCTTGCAAGCCTTAAACCTAGGCTCATTGTGTGAATTGTTTGTGTGTGCCAAACATGACATCATGACATCATTCGCATTGCATATCATTTCTAACTATTTCAAGGACCTAGGGATTTATCTTTGCCTGCTTTTGTAGGATTATGGCTTCTAGAAAGACTATCCGAATCAACTTCATGGGTATACCTTCTCAAAGAATTGGTTTCGAAATTCGACCATGCTCAGCTCATCAAAAGACATGGTTATCTACTTGATTTGGTTATCTCCGGTTTTGAAGAAGATATGATGCATGTCCTATTTCAGCTCTTGATCCAAACACCATTGCTTTACATTCCCAGATTATCGCTTGGTTCCTACTTTGAAGAGTTCTCTGTTACTTGGGATACCTATTCTTGACCAAATGCCATTCACCGGTTTAGAAAAGGTTCCTAAGTACGAAGACATTGCATCGCCACATCTTAAGCGCCGACATTGAAGCCAATTGGGAAACTAGAAGTGGAGTTAAGGGTTTACTTTCCAAGTCCTAATTAAGAAAGCCCGAGAATTCCTCAAAGTTATGAGTTTCCATGCATTCGAAGACATTGTGGCCTTGCTAATCTATGGTTTGGTTCTATTCCCTAACTCGGATCAATTCATAGATGTCAACGCCATCAAGTTGTTCCTTACCCGTAATCTAGTGCCTACTTTACTTGGAGACATCCTACATTCTCCACACTGCACTACTAAGAGACAAGGAACTCTCATGTGTTGTATACCGCTACTTTCCGGTGGTTTATTTCGCACCTTCCTCCATCGCTTTGAAGAACGAACAAAGGTTGAGATGGTCTCAAAGATTAATGTCACCTCTCATTCGATATCCGTGGAGTCTTTTCTCTCAAAAGGACTTCACATTCATTGAGCGTTGGAGAATTCTAATGTACCACTACTTGGTATAAGGGAGGTATTACTTACAACCCTTCTCTAGCTCTACGTCATTGGTTTTGCTCAAGAGATGGTCCACATGATATGCTTCTCCAAGATATTGTGTTCGACTACAACCACGATCTCCGATTACCGATTTAAGGTTCATACACTTGGGGCATGGTAAAGAAGATCGATACCAAGACTTTGGGGCACCAAAACTCCATTCCTTGGGAACCTTACCTCAAATGGGTGCGAGCTCGAGCTCAAAACCTCATGATGCCATTCACGCCTGCTTTACCAAGAATTATGGAACCTGTTGCTATAGGTGACGATCTATACTCGTCTCCATCCCGACATGCCTACCGATTTTGAAGACTTGAAGAGATCCCGGATTCAATTTAAAGAAGAGAGGGATACCTTGAAGCTCGTGTTATGCAAGTGAGAAGAAAGTGCTAGAGTTGACCAAGCTACTTCACGAGGAGCGAAGCATCAACGCCTACATCGGCACCAAGAGGAAGCCCATGGAGACTTAGAGCTTTAGGATTTATATGTTTTCTTTATTTTGTTTGAACTATCTTTTGTACTTAAAAAGAAAAAGAATAAAAAGAGTACTAATAAATGTTTGTTCATTGCTTGTTTAACAAATTTAAATCTAAGGTCCTTGAAAACATTGCATTGCATTCGCATAAACATTGCATATCATAGCATAACATTGCATCACGTGTACATTGAAGATTGGTTTTCTCATTTGCTCGCTATTTATTTTAGCGTAAATGGCTCTTGAACAGTCTCACAAAGATCTTCAAGCTCGTAATGCCTGGCCAGCAGATGTTTACCAGCTTGGTCCAAGGCCAAGAAGATCTCAAGAAGCTCATCAACAAAGAAGAAGGTTGTTGGTCTCAACATGGGTAGACGCTACAAAGGTGGTCCTAAGAGGGTCAGTCGATAGCCTCAAGGAAGTGTCAAGACCGAACAAAGTAACAAGGGTGATGGTGAAGGTAGTCAGCATGAGCTTGAAAGTCATGATGATGGCCAATACTCATGAGGATGACAAGTACAAGCAACTTGAAGACCGCTTAATGCTGTGGAAAACCTCAAGATGTCCGGCTGAATTTTGATGATTCGAGTCTTGCCCTAGTGTTGTGATTCCTCCCAAGTTCAAAGTTCCAACTTTTGCTAAGTATGATGGCATGTCTTGCCCTAAGCTGCATTTGAAGTCCTATGTCCGTAAGATCAATCCCCACACCGATGATGTAAAGTTGTGGATGCATTATTTTCAAGAGAGTTTGTCCGAACTCAATTGGAGTGGTATTATCACCAGAGAATGACCGTATCCGCATTTGGAGTGACTTGGATGCTTTCTACAACAGATGAGTACAATGTGAATTGACACCCACCGCATGCAACTACAAAGCATGTCTATGGGTCGTGATGAGAAGTTCAAGGAGTATGCTCGAATGGAGAGATCTAAAGTGCAGAGTTCAACCACCCTTGTCCAATAGGGAGTTGGTTGATATGTTTATGGGAACACCGACAGCCCATTCTTCAATCATCTCGATTGAAACTCTTCACCGGATTCACCGAGTGATATTGACAAAGAGCGTATTGAAGCGGTATCAAGTGGAAAGATTCTGTAGAGACATCTTCAAATGCACAAGAGATCTTTGGTGGTAAGAAAGAAGTCAATGTGTGGTATGGTCGAAAAGCCGAGCCAAGACCGACCGCTACTAACTGGGGGCAACAGATCTCCAATCCTACATCAAGACAACCTCATAGACAACGTAGTGAATCCGTAACGCAACGAAGACAGTTTACGAAGATCAACATGCCATTGTCGCAAGCCTTGCAACACATGTTGAAAGCAGAGCTGATTACCTTGAGGGATCCTCCTCAGAATGTCAACACTTCCTCTCCGAGATACAATCCTAATGCTAAGTGTGCTTACCATTCCAATAGCCCAGACATAATCGATGATTGTTGGGCTCAAGAACAAGATTCAAGATATGATTGAAGCTAAGCATTGAGTTTGACCCTCCGCTGAGACCGAATGTGATCAACGCCCTATGCCTAACCATGACAAGAGTTCCAATGTCGTTGGTGGCGATACTTATGTTTTCAACATAGATGACTTGACCATTCCTCGATGACTGTTAAGAAGAATTTGTTGCAAGCCGTGTCAATCCAGATGCCTAGAGAATTGTCGGTGCCCATCTCACCTGATGGTTGTCCTTGGTTGAGAAGACGGTTCAAGGCATGATGGATAACCGTGAGATACTATTTCCAAACCACCGTGCGTAAGTCGTGTGAAGAAATGTCTGTTGAAGATTGACAATGCAAATGAAACTGTACCATCTGTGGGATACCTGGGGCAGCCAAGTGGAAAGTATGATTACATGGTGAAGTACACTGCCCCGAAAGCTACAAAATTCCTATTGAAGATGTTAGGCATGTGGATGGGGTGACGATTTCTCGTAAGACTATGCGATGTTAACACAATAAGGATTTCTCTCGCTGATTCTGTGCCTAGGGTGGCACCTCTCATCATCACTTCTCCAAGGCCAGTTCCGTTCCTCCTCGACAAGGCTATCCCTTGGAATTATGGAGTCGATGTTTACTATCATGGCGCCAAGCAAGACCCTCCGACCATTGAAGATCTTACGCTTGAAGCCACCATTCTCGACATTGACAACATCACCGGATCTAGTAAGGTGACCGAACCGAAGGGTATTCTCCTCCAAAGACATCATGACTCAAACTCGCATTCCTTATTCAATCCATTCCCAAGCTAGAGGGAAAGAACCAAAGGACTCATCCTACTCAACCAAGTACCAAAGGAAGTTATCAAGACACCTCCAAACAAGAAATGGAGGAAATTCAAGATTATAAAAAGAGTGATTACAATGTTGTGGAACAGTAGGACAGACTCATTCCAAAATTCCATGCTTGCTCGCTTTGTGCTCGAGGCTCATGCTAATGCCTTGGTGAAGTTTCAAGAATGCTCACGTGCCGCAAGACACTACCACCGACCGCTTTGAAGTTTGTATTGCTAACCTGGCTGCCAACAACGGCCTAGGTTTCTCTCGATGTCGATTTAACTCCTTCCGAAAGAAACACAACAAAGCCTTGCATATCTCGCTGAATGCAAGGGCTACATTATCTCATGTTTGGTGGATACTGTTCTCGCCTCAATATCCTTCCAAGACCGCTTTTGATCGACTTGATGTCGAAGGGTTGGTTCTGAGACCCGTGACATTATTGTGAGAGCTTTTGATGGTTCTAAGCTTAACAAGACTTGAGAGCTCATCTTTCGTTAAAGTCGGTTCCCACTTTGACTCCACTTTGTCATGGACATTCATCCACTACTCTTGCCTACTTGGACGCCCTTGGACATGGGGCAAGCGTGTTACTCTACCTTGCATCGTGTCAAGTACCGTGAAAGGGAAAGTTGTTACAAGATATGGTGAAGAAGAGTATATGGTCACCATTCACAATCTTCCGATACCGAGATGGAGGGTGAATTCGAGACCCCTTGTCAAGCTTTTGAAACAATTCCTAGTCATGCCTGACTCCCCGTCACTCCCGGTTACACAAGCTCTCGCTTAGGATGGCCTCACACGAAAGATGCTCAAGTCTGCATTGAAGAAGGAGGTAGTACTATTTGGGACAACTCCTCGATCTTCCTTTCAAATCCGACAAGACTGGTTTAGTCTTCACCATCAAGGGTCAGAAGATGATACGCCGCGAACGTGCCGGCCAACTTCCTTTCCGCATCAGTCAGAGTGGAATCCATGCTATAGAAGACGACGACAACGACTTCGACATCAACAAGTGGATCTTCCCAACTCCAGATAAAGGGCTCAAGAATTGAAGATCAAGACGTATACCAATCTCCTTTAGTCGAGTAATTGTTTTGTTTTGCTTTTTGCTTTTCGTGATTGTTGTTTGCATTTTCATTCAATAAATGCTATTATTCAATTGTTTGTTTTCTTTCATCACCCTTCAAAAGCTATGTGACACACACCCACGTGATACACTCGCAGAATCACTCCAATCTCGGTCCACTTATGCTATTGCTAAATATGACTTCGATAATCCGATCTACCAAGCCAAGACGAAGTGAGGAAGATTGTGAAGTGCCAGGAGAACTTGCCGATCAGCATAAGAAGAAGAGCGAGTTATACAACCACACGAAGAGCAAGTCGAGGTTGTGAATTTGGGTACCGACGAAGATGTAAAAAGAGATCAAGATAGGAGCGGTCTTGAGAACAGTGTTAAAGAAAGGTTGGTTCGATGCTACGAGACTATATTGAGGTTTTGCTTGGTCATACGAAGACATGCGGGTTTGACATTGATATTGTGGTACACCGATTGCCGACAAAAGAGGGTTTTCTCCCAGTGAAATGAAGGTTCGCCGCATGCGCCCCGAGATGTCGAGAAAATCAAAGCCAAGTTATGAAGCGCTCAACGCCGTTTCTTAGTCGTTACTTCCTATCCACAAGGTTGCAATGTGGTGCCCGCATCAAGAAGGATGGCAAGGTACGAATGTGTGTAGATTACGTAGATCTGAACAAAGCGAGTCCGAAAGACGATTTTCCACTTCCCCATATTGATGTTCGTTGACAACACCGCCAAAGATAAGGTTTTCCTTCATGGATGGTTTCTCCCGCACAATCGATTAAAATGGCTCCTCAAGACATGGAAAAGACTACTTTGTTACACAAGGGGCACTTTTTGCTACAAGGTTATGCTGCTCGGATCGAAGAACGCGGGCGCCACTTATCGCGTGCTATGGTGACATTATTTCATGACATGATTCATCACGAGATAGAGGTCTACGCCGATTTACATGATAGCTCGATCACGCATCAAGAAGAACATCTTGATCATTTGCGTAAACTATTTGATAGGTTGAAGAAGTACAGATCGAGACTTAATCCTAACAAGTGCACCTTTGGAGTCGATCCGAAAACTCCTAGGGTTTGTTGTCGGGTAAAGGTATTGAGATTGACCCCACCAAGGTTAAAGCTATTCAAGAGACCAGACCCCGCACCGAGAAGGAAGTCGAGGTTTCGGCCGATTGAACTACATTGCCGATTCATTGCACATCTAATCGCTACTTGTGAGCCAATCTTCAAGTTACTAAAGAAAGATCAAGTGGTAGAATGGAATGACGATTGCCGATCGCTTTGACAAAATCAAGGAGTACCTTCGAATCCTCCTATCCCGATGCCGCCCACAAGGAAGACCTCTTATCATGTACTTTGATTAGAGAATTCAATGGGTGTGTGTTGGGCAACATGACGAGTCTGGTCGAAAAGAGCATGCAATATACTACCTTAGCAAAAAGTTTACCGATCGTGAAACAAGATACTCACAAATGAGAAAAATTGTAACGCTTTGGCTGGGCTGCTCACGACTAAGACAAGATATGTTGACTCACACTACTTTGTTGATTTCAAGATGGATCCGATAAAATACATATTTGAGAAACCAGCTCTCCTGAAGAATAGCAAGATGGCAAATGATCTTGACCGATATGACATCCAAGACACTCTCGTAAAGCGATCAAAGGAAGTGTAGTAGCCAATCATTTGGCTCATCGTCAGATGACTATTAGTCTATGCAGTTCAATTTCCGCATGAAGATGTTTTACTAGTCAACGATTAGAAGAACCAGGCCCGGACGAAGGACCCAACAAGGATCCCGATGGACCATGGTTTTTGATGGAGCCTCAAACGCACTTGGCAATGGCATTGGCGCCATCATTACATCCCCCAAAGCGGACACACGCCTTTCACCGCCAGTTATGTTTCAGCTTGCACTAACAACATGGCCGAATACGGCAGCATCATGGGTATCAAAGTCATATTGACTTAAGAATCAAGTTCTTACAAGTGTATGGAGACTCAAATTTTAGTGATCACCGACATGGCGAGTGGGATACGAAACATCCAAATCTCATTCCGTATCGAGCATGTTCTAAGTTTGATCTCCTACTCAAGAGATCACTTTCAATCACATTCCACGAGAAGAGAATCGCTGGCGACGATTGGCTACTATGGCATCTATGTTCAAGGTCGATGGGACAACGAGGCTCCCGTGATCATCATTGAGAAGTTTGATGAACCAAAGATATTGTTGTGAGCTTGATACGTAAGAGAAACCATGGTACTATGACGTGAAGAGGTATCTTGAGACTCGTGGAATATCCGCAGGGCATCTGTCAATGATAAGAAGTTCATGAGAAGATTCCTTAAATTCTTCCTCAAAGAACGACATCTTATACAAGCGCAACCACGACTTGTGCTTACTGTAGATCGAAAAATGAATACGCATCATGGAAGAGTTACACGGCGCATTTGGTACTCACTCTAGTGGTCATACAATGGCTAAGAAGATTTTGAGAATGTGTTACTATTGGTCACCATGGAAGTCGATTGTCACCACACGCCGATCTTGTCACAAGTGTCGATTTATGCCGACAAAGTACACGCACTCACTAGACCGAATATTCTAACAGCCCTTGCTCTTTGCAATGTGGGGCATTGACATGATTGGAGAAATTGCCCACAGCCTTCCAATGGACATCGCTTTCATCCTTGTGGCAATCGATTACTTTACCAAGTGTACTGCTCGCGATTCACCAAGAATGTTGTCGCTGCTTCATCAAGCATAACCTTATCTGTCGTATGGCATTCCTGAAAGGATTATCACAGATAACGGCTCTAATCTCAACAATAAGATGATCACCGAACTCGCATGCGCTCAAGATCAAGCATCATAATTCTTCTCCATACCGGCCTAAGATGAATGGCACAAAGGAAGCCGCCAATAAGAACATTAAGAAGATTATACGTAAGATGACAAGGACTTACAAAGATTGGCATGAGATGTTACCATTTGCTCTTCATGGTTATCGACCACAGACGAACATCAACAGGGCAACCCCTTCTCTCTTTGTACGGTATGGAAGCCGCCTTACCCATCGAGGTTCGGGATACCTCAACCGTAGTCCTCCAGACGCAGTTAGGCGAAGACGATTGATCCCACTCACCTTGACCAGATTAATTTGATTGATGAGAAACGACTCGCATCCATCTGCCATGGACAGGTCTATCAGAAACGAATGATCAGAGCATTTAACAAGAAGGTCAAGCACCGGGTCTACCAAGTCGGTGACCTAGTAGTCAAGCGCATCATCCTTCCACAAGGTGATCCTGGGGCAATGGACTCCCACCCACGAGGGACCGTTTGTAGTCAAGATGTGTTTTTCGCTGAGCTATGATACTTAGCACCATGGATGGTGAAGACTTCCCACACCGTGAACGCAGACATAGTCAAAAAATACTACGATAACGAGACCCGCTAGGTCGATCGACCTAGGCAAAATAAGGGCATCCTCGTAACCAAAAGGTTCGGGCAAAAGTTAAGGATATATACAAAACATGTACACCCGCAAGTTGAAAACCCGAAAAGGCTGCTTGGGCAAAAAGGGTATCCCTAAGAGACTCTAAACCCAAAAGGGCGGTCTAGGCAAAGTTAGATTTAAGCTTTACTATGTCTCTTCCAATCACCGCCTCCACTACTATCAGCATTCAAGATTCAAATGGCGAAGATCAAACCTACTCACTTCTACCGATAGCAAGGAGATGAGATAGTTGAAACATATGAGTACTAGCATAGTTGGAACTTAACGAGATTATTTCCGCATAGCTTTTACCTTCTTGTGTACAAACCACTTGGCCATACGCTACACACAAGTTCTTTCTCTTCATATTTTCACTATTGTCGCTTGCAATAAGTCCAACGCTTGCTTTGAATGATTATATGCATTTGATAATAAGAATCTATTCACAAACATGCGAAAATGGACATACAAAGTAGTTACTACGGCTCTAGGAATTGAGATGACTTAAGGTCACCAATGCTTCCCACAGAGCATGATCCCTACAGCAGGTGTCACCACAACAAACCTTCCCAAATGAGTATACGTTAGTCCCCAACAATGATTCCACTCAACCGAGCAATGTTACATCAGCTCCAAGCAAAGAACACTTCGTCCCAATGAGGTATTTATCATCGAGTAATATCTCTCAACACCCTTTTCTCCAGCAGCGGTATCCGGACTTGAGACTTGGTCAGATAGTGCACCGGAGAAAATCTACATCTTCTATTCCCTACTCAGAGATTCCAACGGGCCCCAACCCGGTCTCCAAAGAACCATCAAACGCTTCTCCAGCCGAGATCTCTGCACTCAAAATCCCTAGTAGAACGCCTCCTAATTTTTCCCAGCAGGGTCTTCATGCAAGATCCCCAACAAATTGCCTCCCAGACTCTCCCCAGCAGGGTCTATGTATGAGATCTCCAACAACAAGTTTCTCAGTCTCTACCTTCCTCAACAATATCTAGGCCCAAGACTTGGTCGATAGTGCATCGGAGGAATCAAAGATATCTTTCTTCCTCAGATCTTCATTCTCGCTGTGTGAAATCTCCAAACGTAACATCCGCATCTTCTTCAAGATGGATATGTTTTGAAATACCACAACATCTATCATTCATACATTACTCATAAAGTCATAATTCATGCATATGTCATTCATACACATTGTCATGCATCATACTTTGCATAAGACTAACAAATATTCTATCAAAGTTTCTCTTGTTTTTCCAAAACAGGTGAAAGTCATTTCTGACGCAAAACAGGTCCAGGATTAAGCCTAGAATCGATGGGAAAACTATCTGAAAGACCGCCCCTGGTCGTCCTCCGACGACTGGTCCAAGATTAAGCCCCGAATCTCGACGGGAAAACTATCTGAAAGACCGCCCCTAGTTGTCCTCCGACGACTGGTCCAAGATTAAGCCCCGAATCGACGGGAAAACTATCTGAAAGACCGCCCCTGGTCGTCCTCCGACGACTGGTCCAGGATTAAGCCCCGAATCTCGACGGGAAAACTATCTGAAAGACCGCCCCTAGTTGTCCTCCGACGACTGGTCCAGGATTAAGCCCCGAATCTCAACGGGAAAACTATCTGAAAGACCGCCCTTGGTTATCCTCCGATAACAAGCAATGGATCAACACCCGATGCACAACAGGGAAGATATCCACATTTTGCCAACTACTACCTCCCTCAGAGTAATCGGCACGAAGATTTATTCTGATCCCTTCTTATTATCAACAGCAACTACAGAGTCTAGCGTACGACTCAGTTGCCCTGGATGGCATCTTAAGCCCATCTCCGACTACATATCAGTGTTCCTCCACCTTTGGAATGCTGCATATTTGGTTAAAAACCAATACAAACCAATAACTTCATTCAAAGGTGAGCACGAAGTCTAACATACGACTCCCTCCGGATGGCATCTTAAGCCCATCTCCGTGCTCCTTCCACTATCAAGAACATCTACAGAGCCTAGTGTACGGCTCACTCCCCAGCATCGATCTTTCCAGATGACATCTTAAGCCCATCCCCGTCAATTCCCCTATCGACATTATCGAGTCTAGCGTATGAATCACCCCCCAGCGAAGTCTCTACCTTCTCTAAATAGTATCTGTAAGCCCATTCCCTCATCGTCACCAACAAATAGTGCAAATTTTCATAGATTGAGTGTTCAATCATCTTCACCTCCAGTCACGAAAGGCACGCATGCCAATCTAACCTTCCAAGACAAGAAGATTGAACAGGGCAGGTCATACCCCAAAATTTTCCCTCCATCTTCTCAAGACATTCCATACATCCATACTCAAGGATTCCTCAAGAGTTGATCAGACAAACTCTCCTAGACAATCAACCCAAACTAGGGTTTGGTTCTCTCCAGATGGACTTCCAACAACTCCAATGGTCTTCATGCCTCCTCATATGCTTCAAAGATTCTCCATGTCAAGTTTCAAGCCTTACAAGTCAAGTTTCTCGCATAATTGCTCGATGGTTGAAAATCGTAGATTGGACAAAAGTCAATCGTGGTCAATACAACAAACTTCATGATTTTGGTCAACATCCTCATTTTGAAGTTACATTAATCATTTGATCAAGGGTTGATCATGATTCATCAAGAAAACTCAAGATTTGCTCAAAAGTCAAACTTTCTAAATTAGGTTTCTAGGTGAAAAGTCAATCCAACTTTGATTGATCATAACTTTCTCATACTTTCTCAAAAATTTTCCACCACCTCTTGTTTTGAAGGAAATTCAATTCTCTACAACTTCATGTCTCACAAGAATGTCCAAAAGTGCTTCATTTGAGAGGTATGGCTCAAAACATTAAGGTGTCATTTGCAAAGTCAACAAAAGTCAACATTTTGTTTTGAAGATATATTGAGCATGGAAACTCCAATTGAGATGAGACCAAAAGGTTGGTTAGAGGACTCTTAGAGATTTCCAAAAAGTCCAAGAACACTCAAAATGTGGAAACTTGAGCAAGATACACCATTCACAAGTTGGGCAATTTTGGACAAATGCACAAAAGGACATTTTGGTCAAAATGCAAAATTTTCCAAATGGGACTAAAATCTTTTGGTCCAAACTTGTTCATGACATTATTTGTGACCCATAAATGTTGGCTATGGAAATTTTCTATTTTATTGATTTAATTTTGATTTTAAACCATTTAATTCCAAATTAAATTATATAAAATATGAAATAAAGTATTTTTTCAAATGGGTTGATTTATATCTTACTTGAGGTCCAAGATAGCCCACCAAGCATACCAAATTCGTGATAGCTTGCATATGGAAAGAAAAAAAATCAAATTTTTAAGGAAATTTGATTTTATTTGAATGAGAAATATTGCACATTGATTAACCAATCTTTTTTCACTCTTTTTTCTCTCTCAAATCCCTCTATAAATACTCAGCCTATTGCCAAGCACAAAAAACGAAACCCTAGCCCAAGAAAGAACCCTTATGTTGTCAAAATTTTGCATAAACTTGTGAAAATCGTATTTTTATTTCCAGCCTCTCTCAGCCAAAACCATTCATCCAAACGTGCTCAGGAGGTTCCCAGCAAGCAAAAGCATCCCTCACTTGAAGCTAAGACAAATTAACTCGCTTCACACCGGTTTGGTAATTTTCTTGAATTCGATTTTCTGATTTCATGCATTATTAACTACTTTGGGCTGTTTGTATGTGTTCAGGACGATGATTAGACCATGAATGATGCATCTCATGCGCTCACGTGGAAAACATTAACGCCATCAGGGGCTTAGGTTATTTTCTCAAACCGAAAATCCGGACGATTCAGGCAAGAGAATCCCACCATTGAACCTCGCAGCCATCGAATTAGGGGTAGGTATCCTTTCTTTATTCGCTGCTATTTTGCAGATTCCGTATTGGTGGTCGCCGAGAAGACGCATCGAGCTAGGGCTCCAGCTGTCGCTGACTCATGGACCGTGAAGGCATGCTGTCATACCCCAAAATTTGCCCTCCATCTTCTCAAGATATTTCATACATCCATACTCAAGGATTCCTCAAGAGTTGATCGACAAACCTCTCCTAGACAATCAACCCAAACTAGGTTTGGTGATTCTCAGATCAAGATGGACTTCCAACATCTCCAATGGTCTTCATGCCTCCTCATATGCTTCAAAGATTCTCCATGTCAAGTTTCAAGCCTTACAAGTCAAGTTTCCTCAAACAATTGCTCAGATGGTTGAAAATCAACAGATTGGACAAAAAGTCAACTGTGGTCAACATACAACAAACTTCATAATTTTTGGTCAACATCCTCATTTTGAAGTTACATTCATCATTTGATCAAGGGTTGATCATGATTCATCAAGAAAACTCAAGATTTGCTCAAAAGTCAAACTTTCTAAATTAGGGTTTCTAGATGAAAAGTCAACTGAACTTTGACTGATCATAACTTCTTCATACTTTCTCAGAAATTTTTCCACCACCTCTTGTTTTGAAGGAAATTCAATTTCTACAACTTCATGTCTCACAAGAATGTCCAAAAATGCTTCATTTGAGAGGTATGGCTCAAAACATTACAGGTCATTTTCAAAGTCAACAAAAAGTCAACATTTTGTTTTGAAGATATATTGAGCATGGAAACTCCAATTGAGATGAGACCAAAAGGTTGGTTAGAGGACTCTTAGAGATTTCCAAAAGTCCAAGAACACTCAAAATGTGGAAAATTGAGCAAGATACACCATTCACAAGTTGGGAATTTTGAAGAAGTGCACAAAGAGAAATACTTCTAAAATCAAAAACTTTGCAAATGGGCCTACTTTTCTTCATCCAAACTTATTCCTCACACAATTAGGAATATCCAAGCCCAATTCCACGAATTTTATTTATTTTTCTATTTAATTTGGAATTTATTCATTTAAATACAAATTAAATTTAAAATAAAGTATAAAATCAAAATTAATTGCAACTTGATTTTATTTCTTCCTTGGGATCCAATCAACTCATTAAAAGCCGCAATTTTCGAAATTTGATGGATATGGCAAGATTAGATTGAGAATTGATGTAATTTGAAGATTTGATTTGTACAAAAATCAAATTTGATTGGCATTGATCATTGATTAAATCTTTCCCAAAACAAACTCGAATCCTTCTACATATATACATGATACATACCACACGAATTAAGGTAGAAATTTTGACTCAAGAACCCTATTCCAAGCTCAAAAACCGTGGCAAACAAGCAAAGTGCAACCTATTTCCAACTGTTTTCAATCGATTTTGAGGTGTCCAACACATTCCTTGATACTTGAGTCGATCCAAACCTCACTTTGCTCAAACCATCCGTAATCGTAAAACCGAGTTTGGTTTGTTCTGAAAATCCAAAATCGTATTCTATTATTCATGCATTATTAATGATTTTGTGTTTGTTTTTGTGATTAGTGATGAGTTTGCAGGCATTTTGGGCACTTTGATTGCATTTCCATGGCCTGAATCGTGATATACCATAGCTAGGGTTTCTGAGCTCGATTTAGGGCTTTGCTTAAATGGAAAAATTGGACCACGAGACTATGTCCATCGTGTTCGGAATGATGCTAGGAATCGAACCATGTCTTTAGAATTCATTTATATTATGTGTGCTGATTTTCGCTTTTGTTGTATTCAGAAGGCCGAACAATGGCCGACGCTAGCTTTCAAAAATTCAAAAGGAAGACTATGAAGATTGGCGCGAGTTCGATGCAGTGAACTAGAGACGTGTTGTAATCCACCACCCGCTTTCTCAAACAGCTAGACACGCTAGCACAGTTGGTCAAGGCAAGTGGACTTAAGATTTCGCTCCAGGGTCACGAGTTCGATCCTCATCAGGACCAGTTTTGCATTCCTTTTTTACAAAACTCATATTTTCTCATATTTTTCTATTTTCTTATTTATTTAATATTTTCATGTCATTTTAATTTCTTTTCATATTTTTATTTATGCATTAAAAAATCACCAAAATATATTTTTTCTTTTACATTATTTTAAAATACTTATTTAATTTACAAAATTAAAAAAATACAATTTTGCATGCATATTTATTTTTATTCATAATTTAGCATTTAAATCACTTTTAATTAGTTTTAAATTATTAAATTGCATCCAAAAAATCCAAAAAAATTATTTTAGCATATTTATGTTATTTCCAGATGTCATATTTTTCCCAATTAAAATTTGCATTTTACTAACATTTTTCTCTTATTCGATTTCTCTCGATTTTCCGATTTCTCATTTCTTGCAGTTATCCCGCTTTGGATTTATTTTCTTTATTGTTTTATTTTTCCAATAATGTAATTGCTCATGGGATGTAATAGTTTAAATTAGGATTTTATTTTCCGCAAGTTTAAATTATGTATCTGCCCCAAAGCCATGTAATAGCGTAGGACATTTATCTTTCCGCATCTTTACATTCCGCATTTTAATTTCGCACCCTATAAATTGCTAGTAACTAGGCGTGTATGGCAAGATAATAATGAACATAGCCCACTAATTTTCAAGATAAACATATCTGAAATCAACACACTCTTTTCACACATGCACCCCTTAGGGTAATTCTCTCTCGTTGCCTTACGAATTCAAATGGTCATGTCCCTCGAACGTAGAGGTATTCTAGCACCGCTGCTTCAAACAAATCATCATAGTCCCTTCGATACAAAGATCATAAGACCCACGATGTCGCCTCCGAATACATGATCTTGACCTCGATTGTCGCCATAAAAATGATGATAGTCCCTTCGAATGTGCTAGGATACTTCCTACAAGTTGCTTTCTATGACCATCCGATGTCCTTCGAATGTCCCTTTACATCCAACGAATAGAGTTACCTACCAACTAATGGTATGGATAGCGCTATTCTAAAGGAAAGTAAATAAACACGAAAACCAACAATTCCGAGTAGGTAATAAGACTTTTTAGCTTGCTTTATCAAAATACTTTTCACACCTCACACTTGTCAAAGTTCAAATTTTTCAAAACGAAACATTTCCAAACACTTTGTATACATTCCTACATGAATCATTACAAAGTCAAAGCGAAATGCCTTTTCAAAACATTTTTGTCAAACACACGTAAAGCATAATTTTAAAGTGATCTAGAGCAACTAAGAGCCCAGATAACTACGGATGGAAAGGGTGCTAATACCTTCCTTTTCATAACCTTCCTTACTCGTAATCTAACGAAGGTCTTTTTCTCGACTTTTACCTTCCCTTAATTGATAAAAATAAAAGTCGGTGGCGACTCTTGCTATCCGCACATTTGCGATACAAACACTAAAAAGTCACCACCGTGACATGTAACCGGCGACTCACTGGGAGACACCCTAAAGAGAGAATGCCTTAGGGATTTCTAGATCACTTTTATTCTTTCTGTTTGATTTGCTTGCTTTATCTTTAAGGGTTGCTTGGGTATTATATTTGGGGGATCCTACACCCGATCCGGTTTCCTTTTAGGTAAGTAGCAATCATCGCGACCGCTAGACGATATCAAAACGGTCAACATGATGGCTACGTTAGCGTGACACTTGGATGTCCCGATACTCTTCATTCCCAAGTTGAGGATAGTATTTGGCTTCATGTGGTGTCATCGCTAACTAAACTTTTAGAACCTTAATTGACCCATCTTGGCCATTAGAAGGTAGTGAGATGGCCGGCTTTGGTGTAGACCGAGGTTGGTTGATACCGATGCTACGCTCATTGAGATCATACTTTGGGATATTTTCGATCGACCACTTGGTAGTCGTATTGAAATAAACGCCACGAGAAAGATCAATGATATGAGATTCCTAGAACCCTATTACTATTATAGGACAGATGAACCAACTCAAACTTTTGGTGGGTAATCACCTATACCTCATGCAAGCCTTAAACCTAGGCTCATTGTGTGAATTGTGTGTGTAAACATGACATCATGACATCATTCGCATTGCATATCATTTCTAACTATTTCAAGGACCTAGGATTTATCTTTGCTTGTTTTGTAGGAATTATGGCTTCTAGAAAGACTATCCGAATCAACTTCATGGGTATACCTTCTCACTCAAAGAATTGGTTTCAAATTCCGACCATGCTCGGCTCATCAAAAGACATGGTTATCTACTTGATTTGGTTATTCCGTTTTGAAGAAGATATGATGCATGTCCTATTTCAGTTTTTGATCCAAACACCATTGCTTTACATTCCTAGATTATCGCTTGGTTCCTACCTTGAAGAGTTCTCTAAACTACTTGGGTACCTATTCTGACCAAATGCCATTCACCGTTTAGAAAAGGTTCCTAAGTACGAAGACATCGTGATCCGCTTACATCTTAAGCGCCGACATTGAAGCCAATTGGGAAACCAAAAGTGGAGTTAAGGGTTTACTTTCCAAGTTCTTAATTAAGAAAGCCCGAGAATTCCTCAAAGTTATGAGTTTCCATGCTTGAAGACATTGTGGCCTTGCTAATCTATGGTTTGGTTCTATTCCCTAACTCGATCAATTCATAGATGTCAACGCCATCAAGTTGTTCCTCACCCGCAATCCAGGCCTACTTTACTTGGAGACATCCTACATTCTCTCCACACTGCATTCATCAAAAGACAAGGAACTCTCATGTGTTGTATACCGTTACTTTCCAGGTGGTTTATTTCGCACCTTCCTCCATCAGTTTTGAAGAACGAACAAAGGTTGAGATGGTCTCAAAGACTAATGTCACTCTCTCATTCAGATATCCGTTGGAGTCTTTTCTCTCAAAAGGACTTCACATTCATTGAGCGTTGTGGAGAATTCCCTAATGTACCACTACTTGGTATAAGGGGAGGTATTACTTACAACCCTTCTCTAGCTCTACGTCAGTTTGGTTTTGCCCGAAGAGATGGTCCACATGATATGCTTCTCCAAGATATTGTGTTCGACTACAATCACGATCTCCGCATTACCCGAAGGTTCATACACGCTGGGGCATGGTAAAGAAGATCGATACCAAGACTTTGGGGCACCAAACTCCATTCCTTGGGAACCTTACTCAAATGGGTGCGAGCTCGAGCTCAAAACCTCATGATGCCATTCACGCCTGCTTTTACCAAGAATTATGGAAACTCGCTATAGGTGACATACCCTATACTGTTCTCCATCCCGACATGCCTACCGATTTTGAAGACTTGAAGAGATCCCTGATTCACTTAAAGAAGAGAGGGATACCTTGAAGCTCTGTTATGCAAGCGAGAAGAAAGTGCTAGAGTTGACCAAGCTACCACGAGGAAACATCAACGCCTACCTCGGCACCAAGAGGAAGCGCCCATGGGAGACTTAGAGCTTTAGGATTTATATGTTTTCTTTATTTTGTTTGAACTATCTTTTGTACTTAAAAAGAAAAAAGAATAAAAAGAGTACTAATAAATGTTTGTTCATTGCTTGTTTAACAAATTTAAATCTCTAAGGTCCTTGAAAACATTGCATTGCATTCGCATAAACATTGCATATCATAGCATAACATTGCATCACAGGTACATTGAAGATTGGTTTCCTCATTTGCTCGCTATTTATTTTAGCGAAATGGCTCTTGAAAAGATGTCAAAGATCTTCAAGCTCGTAATGCTCGCCAGCAGATGTTCACCAGCTTGGTCCAAGGCCAAGAAGATCTGAAGAAGCTCATCAACAGAAAGAAGAAGGTTGTTGGTCTCCTCAACATGGGCAGACGCTACAAAGGAGGTCCTAGAGTGGTTAGTCGAATTGAGCTCTCTGAAGGAAGTGTCAAGAAGGAGGATGAGCAAAGTAACAAAGGTGATGGTGAAGGCAGTCAGCCTGAGCTTGAGAAGAACTATGATGATGGCCAATACTCTGATGAGGATGACAAGTACAAGCAACTTGAAGACCGTTTGAATGCTGTGGAAAACCCAAGATGTCCGGCTGAATTTTGATGATCCAGTCTGTCCCCGGTGTTGTGATTCCTCCCAAGTTCAAAGTTCCAACTTTTGCTAAGTATGATGGCATGTCTTGCCCTAAGTCGCATTTGAAGTCCTATGTCCGTAAGATCAATCCCCACACCGATGATGTAAAGTTGTGGATGCACTATTTTCAAGAGAGTTTGTCCTAACCCAATTGGAATGGTACTATCACCAGAGAATGACCGTATCCGTATTGGAGTGATTTGGCGATGCTTTCTATGACAATATGAGTACAATGTTGAATTGACACCCACTGCATGCAACTACAAAGCATGTCTATGGGTCGATGAGAAGTTCAAGGAGTATGCTCAAATGGAGAGATCAGTGTAGTTCAACCACCCTTGTCCAATAGGGAGTTGGTTGATATGTTTATGGAACACCGACAGCCCATTCTTCAATCATCCGATTGAAACTCTTCACCGGATTCACCGAAATGATATTGACAAAGTAGCGATTGAAGCGGTATCAAGAGTGGAAAGAAGGAGACATCTTCAAATGCTGCAAGAGATCTTTGGTGGTAAGAAAGAAGCCAATGTGTATGGTCGAAAAGCCGAGCCAAGACCGACCGCACTTAACTGGGGGGTTGTGATCTCCAATCCTACATTAGACAACCTCTCGAGACAACGCGCAGAGCCGTAACGCCGCCACGAAGATTACTAAGATCAACATGCCATTGTCGCAAGCCTTGCAACACATGTTGAAAGCAGAGCTGATTACCTTGAGGGATCCTCCTCGAATGTCAACACTCTCCGAGATACAATCCTAATGCTAAGTGTGCTTACCATTCCAATAGCCCAGACATAGTACGATGATTGTTGGGCTCAAGAACAAGATTCAAGATATGATTGAAGCTAAGCAGATTGAGTTTGATCCTCCCGCTGAGACCGAATGTGATCAACGCGCCTATGCCTAACCATGACAAGAGTTCCAATGTTGGTGATGATACTTATGTTTTCAACATAGATGACTTGACCATTCTCGATGACCTTAAGAAGAATTTGCTACAAGCCGGTGTCAATCCAGGATGCCCAGAGAATTGTCGTTGGTGCCCATCTGCACCTGATGGTTGTCCTTGGTTGAGAAGACGTGTTCAGTGCATGATGGATAACCGTGAGATACTATTTCAAACCACCGTGCGTAAGTCAGTGTGAAGAAATGTCTAAGTTGAAGATTGACAATGCAAATGAAACTGTACCATCTGTGTGGGATACCTTGGGGCAGCCAAGTGGAAAGTATGATTACATGGTGAAGTACACTGTTCCTGAAAGCTACAAGATTCCTATTGAAGATGTTAAGGTAACCGGATGGGGTGACGATTTCTCAGAAGATTATGCCGATGTTAACACCATAAGGATTTCCTCTCACGATCCTCGTGCCTAGAGTGGCACCTCTCATCATTACTTCTCCAGACCAGTTCCATATTCCTCGACAAGGCTATCCTTGGAATTATGGAGTCGATGTTTACTATCATGGCGCCAAGCAAGACCCTCCGACCATTGAAGATCTTACAGCTTGAAGCTACCATTCCCGACATTGACAACATCACGGATCAAGTAAGGTGACCGAACCGAAGGGTATTCTCTCCGATATCTCTCCTCCAAAGACACCATGACTCCAACTCGCATTCCAATTTATTCAACCCATTCCCAAGCTAGAGGAAAGAACCAAGTGACTCATCCTCGCCGTAAGTACCAAAGGAAGTTATCAAGACACCTCCAAACAAGAAATGGAGGAAATTTCAAGATTATCAAGAAGAGTGACTACAATGTTGTGGAACAGTAGGATGACCACCAAAATCTCCATGCTTGCTCGCTTGTGCTCTCGAGGCTCATGCTAATGCCTTGGTGAAGTTTCTCAAGAATGCTCACGTGCCTCAAGACACTACCACCACCTTGAAGTTTGTATTGCTAGCCTGGCTGCCAACAACGGCCTAGGCTTCTCGATGTCGATTTGACTCCCGGAAAGAACACAACAAAGCCTTGCACATCTCGTTGAATGCAAGGGCACTACATTGTCTCATGTTTTGGTAGATACCTGCTCGCCTCAATATCCTTCCAAGATCGCTTTTGATCGACTTGATGTCAAGGGTTGGTTCCGAGACCCAGGACATTATTGTGAGAGCTTTTGATGGTTCTAAGCAAACAGTGCTTGGAGAGCTCACTCTGCCTCTAAAGTCGGTTCCGCACTTTTGATTCCACTTTCTTTGTCATGGATCCGTCAAATTTTACCTGCCTACTTGGGCCTGGATACATGGGGCGCTGTTACTCTACCTTGCATCAAAACTCAAGTACCCTGAAAGGGAAAGTTGTTACAAGATGTGGTGAAGAAGAGTATATGGTCACCATCTGTCATTCCGATACCTTGAGATGGAGGTGAATTCTTCGAGACTCTCGCAAGCTTTTGAAACAATACCCGAGTCATGCCCTGACTCTCCTATCACCCCGAAGTTACACAAGTCCGCCTAGGATGGCCTCACCGAAAGATGCTCGTTGCTTGAAGAAGGTAGTTCTATTTGGGGGCCCTCGATCTTCCTTTCAAATTTGACAAGACCGGTTTAGGCTTCACCATCAAGGGTCAAGATGATACGCCGCGAACGTGCGGCCAACTTCCTTTCCGCAGAGCCGTAGTGGAATCCATGCTATAGAAGACGACGACAACACTTCGACATCGCAAGTGGATCTTCCCAACTCCGATCATGGGCTCAAGAATTGGAAGATCAAGACGCCATACCAATCTCCTTTAGTCAGAGTAATTGCTCTTGTTTTGTTTTGCTTTTCGATTTTTATGTTTGAACAATAAACTTTAAAGCCTAGTGCCTTGCCCGGGCATCATGGCTCGCTTATGAGGGTTATTATCTGTTGTTCGTTTTCATTCAATAAATTTGGACTTTTGCATTCAATTGTTTGTTTTCTTTTTACTTTATCACCCCTTCAAAAGCTATGTGTTTCTTACACACACCCACGTGATACATCGCAGTAATCACTCCGAATCTCGAATAACAGCTATGCTATTGCTAAATATGACTTCGATAATCCGATCTACCAAGTCAAGACGAAAGTGAGGAAGATTGTGAAGTGCCAGGAGAACTTGTTGATCACAGCAAGAAGAGATCGAGTTATACACCCACATGAAGAGCAAGTTGAGGTTGTGAATTTGGGTACTAGCGAAGATGTAAAAGAGATCAAGATAAGAGCGGGTCTTGAGAACAGTGTTAAAGAAAGGTTGGTTCAGATGCTACGAGACTATATTGAGGTTTTGCTTGGTCATACGAAGACATGCTGGTTTAGACATTGATATTGTGGTACACCGATTGCCGACAAAGAGGTTTTCTCCCAAAAAAGGTCTGTCGATGCGTCCCGAGATGTCGAGAAAATCAAAGTCAAGTTATGAAACAGTTCAACGCCGGTTTTTAGTGTTACTTCCTATCCACAAAGGTTGTAATGTGGTACCCGTACCTAAGAAGGATGGCAAGGTACGAATGTGTGTGGATTACGAGATCCGAAAGCGAGTCCGAAAGACGATTTTCCACTTCCTCATATTGATGTTCGTTGACAACACCGCCAGATAAGGTTTTCCTTCATGGATGGTTTCTCCGTTACAATCGATCAAATGGCTCCTCAAGACATGGAAAGACTACTGTTACACAAAGGGGCACTTTTGCTACAAGGTTATGCCGTCGGATCGAAGAACGCAGCGCCACTTATCGTCATATGGTGACATTATTTCATGACATGATTCATCACGAGATAGAGGTCTACGCCGACGACATGATAGCTCGATCACGCATCAAGAAGAACATCTTGATCATTTGCGTAAACTGTTTGACAGATTGAAGAAGTACAGATTGAGACTTAATCCTAACAAGTGCACTTTTGGAGTCAGATCCGGAAAACTCTTAGGGTTTGTTGTCAATGGTAAAGGTATTGAAGTTGACCCCGCCAAGGTTAAAGCTATTCAAGAGATGCCAACTCCCCGTACCGAGAAGGAAGTCAGAGGTTTCTTGGGCCGATTGAACTACATTGCCAGATTCATTGCACATCTAACTGCTACTTGTGAGCCAATCTTCAAGTTACTGAAGAAAGATCAAGTGGTAGAATGGAACGACGATTGCCAGATCGCTTTTGACAAAATCAAGGAGTACCCAGTAATCCTCCTATCCCGATGTCAAGGAAGACCTCTTATCATGTACTTGACAAAGTGTTAGAGAACTCAATGGGTGTGTTGGGGCAACATGACGAGTCTGGTCGAAAAGAGCATGCAATATACTACCTTAGCAAAAGTTTACCGATCGTGAAACAAGATACTCACACTCGAGAAAACTTGCAACGCTTTTTGGGCTGTCACGACTAAGACAAGATATGTTGACTCACACTACCTTGTTGATTTCAAGATGGATCCGATAAAATACATATTTGAGAAACCAGCTCTCCGAAGAATAGCAAGATGGCAAATGATCTTGACCGAATATGACATCCAAGACACTTCTCGTAAAGCGATCAAAGGAAGTGTGGTAGCCGATCATTTGGCTCATCAAGCCGTAGATGACTATCATTGCGCTCAATTTCCAGATGAAGATGTTTTACTAGTTACAGTGGAAGAACTGGCCCGCAAAGGACCCGAACAAGGATCCCGATGGACCATGGTCTTTGATGGAGCCTCAAACGCACTTGGCAATGGCATTGGCGCCATCATTACATCCCCTAAAGCGGACACACGCCTCACCGCCAGATTATGTTTCAGCTTGCACAACAACATGGCCGAATACGGCTGCATCATGGGTATTAAAGTCGCTATTGACTTAAGAATCAAGTTCTTACAAGTGTATGGAGACTCTTTAGTGATCACGACAGGGCGAGTGGGATACGAAACATCCGAATCTCATTCCGTATCGAGAGCATGTTTTGAGTTTGATCCCCTACTTCGAAGAGATTACTTTTGATCACATTCCACGAGAAGAGAATCAGTTGGCAGACGCATTGGCTACTATGTCATCTATGTTCAAGGTCAGATGGGACAACGAGGCTCCCCAGATCATCATTGAGAAGTTTGACGAACCAGCATATTGTTATGAGCTTGATACATAAGAGAAACCTTGGTACTATGACGTGAAGAGGTATCTTGAGACTCGTGAATATCTCGCAGGGCATCTCACAATGATAAGAAGTTCATGAGAAGATTTGCATCCAAATTCTTCCTCAAAGAACGACATCTTATACAAGCGCAACCACGACTTGTGCTACTCTACCGTAGAAAAGCAATACATATCATGGAAGAGTTACACAAGGCCATTTGGTACCCACTCCAGTGGACATACCATGGCTAAGAAGATTTTGAGAAAGTTACTATTGGTCCACCATGGAAGTCGATTGTCACCGCTATGCTCGATCTTGTCACAAATGCCGATTTATGCCGACAAAGTACACGCATCTCAGTACTCCAATGTTTCAGCTCCTTGGCCTTTGCAATGGGGCATTGACATGATTGGAGAAATTAAGCCCACGCTTCCAATGGACATCGCTTCATCCTTGTGGCAATTGATTACTTTACCAAGTAAGCCCTGTCGATCTATTACCAAGAATGTTCGTCATCAAGCATAACCTTATCTGCGGTATGGCATTCCCGAAAGGATTATCGATAACGGCTCTAATCTCAACAATAAGATGATCACGCACGCAGCTCAAGATCAAGCATCACAATTTTCTCCATATCGGCCTAAGATGAATGCGCAGGGAAGCCGCCAACAAGAACATTAAGAAGATTATACGTAAGATGACAGTGACTTACAAAGATTGGCATGAGATGTTACCATTTGCTCTTCATGGTTATCGTGACTACAGCACATCAACAGGCAACCCCTCTCTCTTGTATACGGTATGGAAGCCGCTCTTACCCATCGAGGTTCGGATACCTCAACCGTAGTCCTCCAGACGCAGAGTTAGGCGAAGACGATTGATCCGCATCGCCTTGACCGATTAACTTGATTGATGAGAAACGACTGCATCCATCCGCCATGGATGATTTATCGAAACGAATGATCGTGAGCATTTAACAAGAAGGTCAAGCACCGAGTCTACCAAGTCGGTGATCTAGTAGTCAAGCGCATCATTCTTCCACAAGGTGATCCTGTGGGCAAATGGACTCCCACCCACGAGGGACCGCTTGTAGTCAAGATGTTTTTCGGGGAGCTATGATACTTAGCACCATGGATGGTGAAGACTTCCCACACCCCGTGAACGCAGACATAGTCAAAAATACTACGCGATAAGAGACCCGCTAGGTCGATAACCTAGGCAAAATATAGCATCCCGCGAACCAAAAGGGTTCGGGCAAAAGTTAAGGATATATACAAAACATGTACACCGCAAGTCGAAAACCGAAAAGGCGCTTGGGCAAAAAGGGTATCCTGTAGACTGAAACCCGAAAGGGCGGTCTAGGCAAAAGTTAGGATTTAAGCGCACGACTATGTCTCTTCCAAATCACCGCCTGCATACTATCAAGATTCAAGATTCAAATGGCGAAGATCACTACTCACTTTCATCGACAAAGAAGGAGATGAGATAGTTGAAATATATGAGTACTAGCATAGTTGGAACTTAACGAGATTGTTTCCGATAGCTTTTACCTTTCTTGTGTACAAACTACTTGGCCATACGCCACATTTCAAATGAATACAAGTTCTTCTCTTTACATTTTCACTATTGTCGCTTGCAATAAGTCCAACGCTTGCTTTGAATGATTATATGCATTTGACAATAAGAATCTCTTCACAAACATGTAAAAGTAACATACAAAAGTAATTACTACGGGCTCTAGGAATTGAGATGACGACGAAAGTCACCAATGCATTTCCCCACAGAGCATGATCCCCACAGCAGTGTCACTCACAACAAACCTCCCCAAGGAGTATATGTTAATCCACGAGCAATGATTCCACTCAACTCGAGCAATGTTACATCAATAACACTTCATCCCCCTAAGATATTTATCCCCAGCGGATATCTCTCAACAATTCTCCTTTTCTCCAGCAGCGGTATCCAGACTCGAGACTTGGTCAGATAGTGCACCGGAGAAATCTACATCTTCTATTCTTCAGTCAGAGATTCCAACGGGCCCCAACCCGGTCCCCCAGCAACCATCAAATGCTCTCCAGTGAGATCCGCACTCAGCATCCCCAGTAGAGCGCCTCCTAATTCTTCCCAACAGGATCTACATGCAAGATCCCCAACAAATTGCCTCCCAGACTCTCCCCAGAGGTCTATGTAGATCTCCAACAACGAGTTTTCAATCTCTACCTTCCTCAACAATATCTAGGCCCAAGACTTGGTCAAATAGTGCATCGGAGGAATCAAAATTTCTTTCTTCTCAGGGTCTCCATCCGTTCCGTCCCCGAACAGAAGTTAGAAATCTCCGCATCTTCTTCAAGATGGATATGTTTTGAAATATCACAACATCTATCATTCATACATTACTCATAAAGTCATAATTCATGCATATGTCATTCATACATTGTCATGCATCATACTTTGCATAAGACTAACAAATATTCTATCAAAGTTTCTTGTTTTCCAAAACAGTGAAAGTCACTTCGACGCAAACAGTCCAGATTAAGCCCCGAATCGACGGAAAACTATCTAAAGACCGCCTCGTTGTCCTCCGACGACTGGTCCAGATTAAGCCCCGAACGGAAAACTATCTCGAAGACCGCCCTGGTTGTCTCCGACGATCTGGTCCAGATTAAGCCCAATCGACGGAAAACTATCTAAAAGACCGCCCGGTTGTCCTCCGACGACGGTCCAGATTAAGCCCGAATCTCGACGGAAAACTATCCGAAGATCACCGGTTATCCTCCGATACAGTGCAATGGATCAACACCGATGCACAACAGGGAAGATATCCACATTTTGCCAACTACTACCTCCCTCAGAGTAATCAGCACGAAGATTTATTCTGGATCCTTCTTATTATCAATAGAAACTACAGAGTCTAGCTTACGACACTTGCCCTGGATGGCATCTTAAGCCCATCTCCGACTACTTATCAGTTGTTCCTCCACCTTTGAATGTCATATTTGGTTAAAATCAATACAAACCAATAACTTCATTCAAAGATGAGCACGAAGTCTAACGTACGACTCCCTCCGGATGGCATCTTAAGCCCATCTCCGCGCTCCTTCCACTATCAAGAACATCTACAGAGCCCATGACGCTCACTCCCCAAAGATCGACCTTTCCAGATGGCATCTCAAGCCCATCTCCGACAATTCTCCTCCTATCAACATTCCGAGTCTAGCGTATGACTCATCCCAAAAGTCTCCACTTCTCCAAATGGCATCGAAGCCCATTCCCGCATCATCCACCAACAAATGAGTGCAAATTTTGTGTATCGAGTGTTCAATCATCTTCACCTGTGTCACGAAAGGCACGCATGCCAATCTAACCTTCCAAGACAAGAAGATTGAACAGGCAGCATCATACCCCAAAATTTTCCCTCCATCTCTCAAGATATTTCATACATCCATACTCAAGGATTCCTCAAGAGTTGATCGACAAACCTCTCCTAGACAATCAACCCAAACTAGGGTTTGGCAATTCTCAGTCAAGATGGACTTCCAACATCTCCAATGGTCTTCATGCCTCCTCATATGCTTCAAAGATTCTCCATGTCAAGTTTCAAGCCTCAAGTCAAGTTTCGCAATTGCTCGATGGTTGAAAATCACCAGATTGGACAAAAGTCAATGTGGTCAACATACACCAAACTTCATATTTTGGTCAACATCCTCATTTTGAAGTTACATTCATCATTTGATCAAGGGTTGATCATGATTCATCAAGAAAACTCAAGATTTGCTCAAAAGTCAAACTTTCTAAATTAGGGTTTCTAGTGAAAAGTCAATCGAACTTTGACCGATCATAACTTCTTCATACTTTCTCATAAATTTTTCCACCACCTCTTGTTTTGAAGGAAATTCAATTTCTACAACTTCATGTCTCACAAGAATGTCCAAAAATGCTTCATTTGAGAGGTATGGCTCAAAACATTACAGGTCATTTTCAAAGTCAACAAAAGTCAACATTTTGTTTTGAAGATATATTGAGCATGGAAACTCCAATTGAGATGAGACCAAAAGGTTGGTTAGAGGACTTAGAGCTTTCCAAAAGTCCAAGAACACTAAAAATGTGGAAAATTGAGCAAGATACACCATTCACAAGTTGGGCAATTTTAGAAGTGCACAAAGAGAAATACTTCTAAAAATCAAAACTTTGCAAATGGGCCTACTTTTTCTTCATCCAAACTTATTCCTCACACCATTAGAATATCCAAGCCCAATGCCACGAATTTTTATTTTATTTTCTATTTAATTTGGAATTTATTCATTTAAATACAAATTAAATTTAAAAATAAAGTATAAAATCAAAATTAATTGCAAACTTGATTTTTATTTCTTCCTTGGGATCCAATCAACTCATTAAAAGCCAGCAATTTTCGAAATTTGATGGATATGGCAAGATTGGATTGAGAATTGATCAAAATTTGAAGATTTGATTTTGTACAAAATCAAATTTGATTGGCATTGATCATTGATTAATTCTTTCTCAAAACAACTCTGAATCCTTCTACTATATATACATGATACATACCACACGAATGAGGGTAGAAAATTTGACTCAAGAACCCTATTCCAAGCTCAAAAACCGTGGCAAACAAGCAAAGTGCAATCCTATTTCCACTGCTTCAATCGATTTTGAGGTGTCCAACACATTCCTTGATACCTCTTGAGTTGATCCAGACCCTCACTTTGCTCAAATGCATTATTAACAGGTTTTGTGTTTGTTTTTGTGATTAGTGATGAGTTTCCAGGCATTCTGGGCACTTTGATTGCATTTCCATGGCTCTGAATCATGATATACCATAGTTAGGTTTCGAGCTCGATTTAGGGTTGCTTAAATGGAAAATTGACAACGAGACTATGTCCATCGTGTTCGGAATGATGCTGTGAATCGAACCATGTCTTTAGAATTCATTTATATTATGTGTGCTTGATTTTCGCTTTGTTGGGATCAGAAGGCCGAACAATGGCCGACGCTAGCTTTCAAAAATTCAAAAGGAAGACGATGATGATTGCGAGTTCGAGGAGCATGGGAAGGAGACGCGTGTTGTAATCCACTCACCCGCTTCTCAAAAGCTAGACACGCTAGCACAGTGGTCAAGGCAAGTGGATCAGATTTCGCTCCGTGGTCACGAGTTCGATCCTCATCAGACCATTTGCATTCCTTTTTACAAAACTCATTTTCATATTTTCTATTTTCTTATTTATTTAATATTTTCATGTCATTTTAATTTCTTTTCATATTTTTATTTATGCATTAAAAATCACCAAAATATTTTTTTTCTTTTACATTATTTTAAAATACTTATTTAATTTATAAAATTAAAAATATAATTTTGCATGCATATTTATTTTTATTCATAATTTAGCATTTAAATCACTTTAATTAGTTTTAAATTATTAAATTGCATCCAAAAATCCAAAAATTATTTTAGCATATTTATGTTATTTCCAACATGTCATATTTTTCTCAATTAAAATTTGCATTTTTCTAACATCTTTATCGATTTCTCTCGTATTTTCCGATTTCTCATTTCTTGCGTGTTATCCGCTTTCGACGATTTTTCTTTTATTGTTTTATTTTTCCAATAATGTAATTGCTCATGGGATGTAATAGTTTAAATTAGGCTTTATTTTCCGAAGTTTAAATTATGTATCTCCCCAAAGCCATGTAATAGCGTAGACATTTATCTTCCGCATCTTTACATTCCGCATTTTAATTTCCGCACCTTATAAATTGCTAGTAACTAGGCGTGTATGGCAAGATAATAATGAACATAGCCCACTAATTTTCAAGATAAAATATCTGAAATCAACACACTTTTCACACATGCACCCCTTAGGTAATTCTCTCGTTGCCTTATTTAATTCAAATGGTCATGTCCTCGAACGTAGAGGTATTCTAGCACCGCTGCCTTCAAAACAAATCATCATAGTCCCTTCGATACAAAGATCATAAGACCCACGATGTCGCCTCCGAATACATGATCTTGACCTCGATTGTCGCCATAAAAATGATGATAGTCCCTTCGAATGTGCTAGGATACTTCCTACAAGTTGCTTCTATGACCATCCGATGTCCCTTCGAATGTCCCTTTACATCCAACGAATGAGTTACCTACCAACTAATGGTATGGATAGCTATTCTAAAGGAACGTAAAATAACACAAAACGACCATTCCGAGTAGGTAATAAGACTTTAGTTGCTTGCTCTATCAAAATACTTTTCACACCTCACACTTTTGTCAAAGTTCAAACTCTTTTCAAAACGAAACATTTCCAAACACTTTGTATACATTCCTACATGAATCATTACAAAGTCAAAGCAATGCCTTTTCAAAACATTTTTGTCAAACACACATAAAGCACAATTTTAAAGTGATCTAGAGCAACTAAGAGCCCGTAGATAACTACGGATGGAAAGGGTGCTAATACCTTCCTTTTCATAACCTTCTCCCTTACTCGTAATCTAACGAAGGTCTTTTCTGTACTTTTACCTTCCCTTAATTGGATAAAATAAAAGTCGGTGGCGACTCGCTATCCGCACATTTGATACAAAAACACTAAAAGTCAGTTCATCAGACATACATGCGTATGCCAAGGAAGCTCCGATTCATTCATATCTGCTCAAACAGGACCCCACCACCGACTGTGTTTTTGACATCTCCAAATGGTAACGCTGCAGTACTCATGATCTCAATGCTTTCAATCCATGACACAAAACGCCACTTGGCCTAGTGGTAAAGACATTCCTGTTCCCAGATGTCTAAAGGGTCATCAGCTCGATCCTCACCGCACTGCTTTTCTATTTTCCTTACAAACTCATATTTTCTTATTTTTCCATATTTTCATTTTATTTAATATTTTCATGTTATTTTAATTTTTTTTCATATTTTTATTTCATGCATTAAAAATCATCAAAATATTTTTTCCTTTTGCATTCATTTTCTGAAAATACTTATTTAATTTATAAAATTATAAAATACAATTTTGCATGCATATTTATTTTTATTCATAATTTAGCATTTAAATCAATTTTAATTAGTTTTTAATTATTAAATTGCATCTAAAAAATCCCAAAAAATTATTTTAGCATATTTATATTATTTCTAACATGTCATATTTTTCTCATTCAAAAACTTGCATTTTTCTAACATTTTTTTCTTATTCGATCAATTAAGATTTTCCGATTTCTCATTCTTTACAAGTTATTCGCTTCGACGGTTTCTACTGCTTTATTTTTCCAATAATGTAACTGTTTATGGGATGTAATAGTTTAAATTAGGTTTTAATTTTCCGCAGTTTAAATTATGTATCTCGCCTCAAAGCCTTGTAATAGCGAGGGACATTTACCTTTCCGCATCTTTACATTCCGCATTTTAATTTCCGCACCCTATAAATTGCTAGTAACTAGGCGTATGGCAAGATAAAATGAACATAGCCCACAATTTTCAAAGATAAAAATATCCGAATCATTACACTCTTTTCACACATGCACCCTTAGGTAATTCTCTCTCGCTGTTTTACTAATTCAAATGGTCATGTCCCTCGAACGTAGAGGTATTCTAGCACCGTTGTTACAAATAAATCATCATAGTCCCTTCGATACAAAGAGATCAAGACACCACGATGTCGCATCCGAATACATGATCTTGACCCGATTGTCGCCTACGAAAAATGATGATAGTCCTTCTGAAATGCTAGGATACTTCCTACAAGTTGCTTTGATGACCATCCGATGTCCTTCGAATGTCCCGCTTACATCCAACAAATAGGGTTACCTACCAACTAATGGTATGGATAGCACTATTCTAAAGGAATGAAAAAACACGAAACGACCAATCGAGTAGGTAATAAGACTTTTAGTTGCTTGCTCGATCAAATACTTTTCACACCTCACACTTTTGTCAAAGTTCAACCTTTTCAAAACGAAACATTTCCAAACACTTTGTATACATTCCTACATGAATCAATACAAAGTCAAAGCGAAATTCCTTTTTCAAAATATTTTGTCAAACACAGAAAGCACAATTTAAAGTGATCTAAGAGCAACTAAGAGCCCGTAGATAACTACGGATGGAAAGGGGTGCTAATACCTTCCTTTCATAACCTTCTCCCTTACCTTAATCTAACGGGTCTTTTTCTGTACTTTTACCTTCCTTAATTGATAAAAATAAAAGTCGGTGGCGACTTCTTGCTATCCGCATTTCATACATAAAAACACTAAAAAGTCAGTTCACCGTGTTACAACTTTGGATCAACCTCTTGATGAGCTTGTTGAACTGCTCTCCAAGCATGGCTATAGCTTCGGCATTCTCTCTTCATCTTCCATCTTGCATCCTTCTTCGATTAGATGCAAGTGCTATGCTCTTGTTCTTTTGTCAACAATTTCACTTATTCCCATCTCAAAAGTCATAAGAGATCCTATGTTCTTGAACCTTCAAGGTGTCATGTCCCGAGCCTCTATTGCTCCACTTTCATTGCAAACTTTTTAGGCAAGGATCTGAGAATCTTTCTCACCAGCTTTTCTTCTGACATCTTTTCACCAAGTGCTCCTGAGGCATTGGCAATTTCCAAAATATTCATGTGAAATTCATGAATAGTCTCATCTTCCTTCATCTTCAAATTCTCAAATTTGGTAGTGAGCAACTGAAGTCTTGACATCTTCACCTTGGATGTCCCCTCATGAGTAGTTCTGAGAGTGTCCCAAACATCCTTGGCCAGCTCACATTGATGGACCTTGAAGATATTTCTGTCAATACCATTGAATAGGGCATTCAAAGCTTTAGAGTTCCCCAGAGCTAGCTCCTCTTCCTCTTTGCTCCATTCCTCCTCAGGTTTCAAGACAGTAGTCCCATCTTTCTCAAGCTTGGTGGGATGTTTCCATCCTTTGTCAGAGCTTCCAAGCCTTAATGTCCATTACTCAAGAAGGCAACCATACGAGGCTTCCAGAATCATAATTACCCATCCGAATAGGTGGTCTACCTCAAATCCTCCTTCCTTATCCATTACGCCTAAACTATTATCCCTAGATCTCACTGTAAATACTGCAGGTGCCCGCCCGATGCCAATTGAAATTCCTGGCAGCAGATACGTGATGTCACAGAGAATGTTATGACACACTATCTGACACTCTGTTAACAATTTACACAGTAAATATAAATAGCAGTAAAGAACACAATAAGTTGTTTACCCAGTTCAGTGTCTAACTACACCTACATCTGGGGGCTACCAAGCCAGGGAGGAAATTCACTATTAGTAGAATTAATTCAGGAATAAACCAACCAGTTTATCTCCTTCACTTAAAACCTACCCAATGCAACTTCAACCTAAGTCCTACTTAGATCCGAGATCCCACTACCCCTCAATCACAAAATATGATATCAACCTATTGAATAATTGAATTGTGAAGACACACTTCAATAAACTATCTTGATCTCGCTTCAAATCTTTCAATCAAGAGACAAACACTTGTGCTTTAAAGCTTTGAGTGATAAACTACCCTTACAACAAATCCTAGTCCAAAGCACTTATCAATTGATAGTTGCTTGGCTCACAAAAGATACTAGAATTACAAAATACCAACTGTTAACTTTCCTAACAGTACACAAATAACAACCCGCTATATCTTTAATAAATTCCAGAGGCGCAACACAATTGTAAGGGTTGAATTCCTTTTATAGAAGCAGTCCTGAAACTTCAGTTTTGCGCTTCCATAAAGATAGCTAGGGTTCACTTAATTTAATCCTAAAAACATGGTCTTTTCAACAACCAATTTAGGTTTAATTAAGATTAACCTAGCAGCCACGTGAGCATGCTTTCTAATAACAGAAAAACATAAAATAGCAGCTCAACAAACTTCCTGAAAAGTCTCAGGAAAAAACAGATTCTGCAGAACAGAATGTCACACTGAATGTCATAACATCTGTTATGACATCAAACTGCTTTCGCGTAATTTTTAAGACCTTTAGCTTCCAGCCTGAATGTCTTTTAACATCCTTAGCAGGTAGGATTTATCTTCAATCTCTGAATGTCATGACATTTATCATGACATTGCTAAAGCCTAGTTTTACCAAAATTAATGCCAACTTAAAACACTAACAGGAAAGAAAAGGTCAATCGAGATATTGTCCCCAATGAGGAATGCTCACTGGGAAATGGTAGAGAAAAGATGTATTTCTACTGGGGATAACTGGGGATATAATCGCACTACATAAGTAAGTGTGATTTAAGCCAGTGATATGGAAGCAAACATTTTGAGGAATGCAAAAATGCATGAACGATATTATGTATAAATGTCATGAATGTTATATGCATGTCGACGATACTTGACAATACAATTAAAGAGGTATTTGGGGAAAAGGACCACGTCAGTTCAAACAAATACCAACAAAATCTAGCAATGGTAGACGTTGTTGATGAAGGATTTGAGTTGCATGCTTTAAACTTTCGGAGAAAGGCATTTCATTGGCAACTTTGTGGGAATTCTTTTGGATAAGAATATTGTCTTTTGATAACCTCTCACGAGGAAAGAAGATTTCAGCAGCAGCTTGCTCTATCTTTCGTAGATCGAAACACTTACGGAGAAAAACTCGTTGAAGTTCTTTTCCGTGTTCGAGTTCAAAAAAAATTTTGCTTTTTGTTTCAAGATTTTGAAGTAAAAATTCATTTAAAACTTTTTAGTTTCAAAAAGTGTTTTTCACAATAAAAAGCGTTATTTTGCAAAATAGAATAAAGCCGGAATTTAAAAACAAAAAAGGCACAAGGCTCAAATTTTATTGATAGAATGGTAATCAGCCAAAAGCGTGATTCCATGAGCTATTTACAAAAGTTGGAAATGATAATTTATTGGGAAAAGGCTACATTGAAAGCAATAACCACTATTATCCCTAACAACTTCAAATTTCACTGCTTGTCGCTCGAATATTTTTATATTATTGATGGAAATTTCTTCAGATTGACGCACGACTGATTTGCGCTATTTCTGTCTCTTTTTTGTATCCTTATTTTTGCCTAGATTTCCTTTCGTGTTTTCAATCTATCAAGATAATTGCTTATTGTCTCTAAATTTTGCCCGACCGCCAAAGTTTTCAATCCACCGAGACGCTCTGCCTAAGCGCCCCTTTTCGGTTTTCGACTTACCGAGCTGTTCTTTGTTTTTTTAGACAAAGTATTTCTTGACTGCATCAGCATTCACAAGATGCGGGAGTTCATCACCGTCCATGGTTGTGAGAGTCATAGCACCGCCAGAAAAGCTTCTTTTGACGATGTATGGGCCTTCGTAATTAGGAGTCCATTTGCCCCTAGAATCTGGTTGAAAAGACAGAATCTTTTTAAGCACGAGGTCGCCTTCTCGGAATTCACGAGGTCGGACCTTTTTGTCGAAAGCTTTCTTCATTCTTCTTTGATACAATTGTCCGTGACACAGAGCGGTCAGACACTTTTCTTCGATCAAGTTTAGCTGGTCGTATCTGCTTTGACACCATTCAGCCTCAGATAATTTGGTTTCCATGAGAACTCTCATTGACGGAATCTCAACTTCTACGGGGAGCACTGCCCACGCCTTATACTAGAGAAAGGGGTTGCCCTGTTGAAGTGCGCGACCAAGCACGATACCCATGCAGAGCAAATGGCAGCATTTCGTGCCAGTCTTTGTAGGTGATGACCATCTTCTGGACGATCTTTTTGATGTTCTTGTTGGCGCTCAACGACGCCATTCATCTTTGGCCGGTAAGGAGATGAGTTATGATGCTCGATCTTGAATTCCTCACACAGTTCTTTCATCATCTTGTTGTTCAAGTTTGATCCATTGTCAGTAATGATCTTGCTTGGAATTCCATTTCGGCAAATGAGGTTGTTCTTGATGAACCTCACAACCACTTGTCTTGTAACGTTGGCGTAAGATGCTGCTTCAACCCATTTGGTGAAGTAATCAATAGCCACTAGAATGAAGCGATGTCCGTTGGACGCTTTTGGTTCGATCATCCCGATCATGTCGATGCCCCACATGGAGAAAGGCCAAGGAGAGGAGAGAACGTTGAGTAGAGTCGGTGGCACATGGATCTTATCTGCGTAGATCTGGCACTTGTGACATCTCTTGACGTGTTTACAGCAATCAGATTCCATTGTTATCCAATAGTATCCTACTCTCAAGATTTTCCGACATTGCATGCCCATTTGAATGGGTTCCAAAGGATCCTTCATGCACTTCATGGATGATCATGTCTGCTTCTTGCCTGTCAACGCATCTGAGCAGAACCATGTCGAAGTTTCTTTTGTATAGCACATCCTCATTTAAGAAGAAATTTCTAGAAAGCCTCTTTAGTGTCTTCTTATCCTTGTACGATTCCCCGAGCGGGTACTCTCGCGTTTGAAGGAAAAGTTTGATGTCGTGGAACCATGGTTTATTGTCGAAGACTGCTTCAGTTGCAAATACATATGCAGGTCTTTCAAGCGCCTCATGGATCTTAGGCATATTGTTCCAATGGTTGACTTTGAACATGGAAGATAGAGTGGCCAAGGCGTCTGCCATTCGATTCTGATCTCGAGGGATATGATGCAGTTCAACTTTGTTAAAGAAAGTCAACAAATGTCTTGCATAATCTCTGTAAGGAATCAAACCAAGATGATGAGTTTCATACTTGTCTTTGATTTGGTTGATCACAAGGGCTGAGTCTCCATATATGTCAAGGATCTTGATCCTCAAGTCGATGGCTTCTTCGATACCCATGATACAAGCTTCGTATTTTGTGATGTTGTTGGTGCAATCAAATAGTAGTCTGGCGGAAAACGGGATATGAGAACCTTCGGGAGTAATGATAACTGCCCCAATTCCATTGCCAAAAACATTAACTGCTCCATCAAAAATTAGGCCCCATCTAGATTCTGGATCTGGACCTTCTTCGGGTAGCGGTTCGTCACAATCTTTCATCTTTAAGTACATAACATCCTCGTCAGGGAAATCGAACTTGAGAGATTGATATTCGTTGAGCGGCTGATAAGCCAAGTGATCGGCGAGAATGCTTCCTTTGACCGCTTTTTGAGCACGGTACTGGATGTCATATTCGGATAATAGCATCTGCCATCGGGCAATTCTTCCCGTTAAAGGCTTTTCAAAGACATACTTGATTGGATCCATTTTGAGATTAACCAAGTTGTGTGATTGATCATGTATTGGCGAAGACGTTTTGAAGCCCACACCAAAGCGCAACATGTTTTCTCGAGCATGGAGTAATGAGTTTCACAGTCTGTGAACTTTTTACTTAAGTAGTAAATGGCATGCTCCTTTTTACTAGTGTCATCTTGTTGTCCAAGCACGCAGCCCATGGACTCTTCTAGCACGGTAAGGTACATGATTAAGGGTCTTCCTTCGACTGGAGGAATCAATATTGGAGGTTCCGACAGGTATTCCTTGATACTGTCAAACGCTTTTTGGCAATCGTCTATCCACACAACCTCTTGATTTTTGCGGAGAAGCTTGAATATCGGCCTACAGGTAGCAGTCATTTGAGAAATAAATTTGGAGATGTAATTCAACCGTCCGAGAAATCCTCTTACTTGCTTTTCTGTATGTGGCGTAGGCATTTCTTGAATAGCCTTGACTTTGTCAGGGTCAACTTCAATACCTCTTTGACTGACGATGAAACCTAGGAGTTTTCCAGATCTTACCCCAAAGGTGCATTTGTTAGGATTCAGGCGAAGCTGAAATTTCCTTAGTCGCTGAAACAACTTCAAGAGATATTCTATATGCTTTTCTTCAGTATCAGACTTTGCTATCATGTCGTCCACGTAGACTTCGATCTCTTTGTGCATCATGTCATGAAAGAGAGTAGTCATTGCCCTCTGGTAAGTTGCGCCTGCATTCTTTAATCCAAACGGCATTACTTTGTAGCAAAATGTGCCCCATGGCGTGATGAAGGATGTCTTTTCCATGTCTTCGGGAGCCATTCTGATCTGATTGTAGCCAGAGAAACCGTCCATGAAGGAAAAGACATTGAATTTTGCAGTGCTATCTACTAGCATGTCGATATGCGGTAGTGGGAAATCATCTTTTGGACTAGCTTTGTTCAAGTCCCAGTAGTCAACACACATTCTGACCTTTCCGTCTTTCTTGGAGACAGGCACTATGTTGGCTAGCCATTGAGGATACTCAGAACTGACGAGGAAACCTGCGTCGAGCTGTTTTTGAACCTCCTTTTTGATTTTATCGGCCATCTTAGGGTGAACTCTCCTCAGTCTCTGTTTAACTGGTGGACACTCTGGTCTTAATGGCAAGTGATGCTCCACAATGCTGGTATCTAATCCCAGCATGTCCTGGTAGGACCAAGCAAACACATCAACATATTCTTTGAGAAGATCTATCAGTTTGCTCTTGACGTTGCTGTCGAGCGAAGCTCCGATATTTACTTCTTTTTTGTCTTCCTCAGAACCCAAGTTGATTGCTTCCAGAGGTTCTTTGTGAGGCTGAATGATTCTTTCCTCGTGCTTAAGTAATCGAGAAATCTCATCTGGGATCTCTTCTTCAACTTCCTCCTCGGCGACTTCACAGGGGATTTCAAAGTTGGGAGAGAGCATAGAGTTATTGCTTTCAATGGATTTGTCCATCTGTTAATCTGCATATTTGATTTATGTATGATTAATTAATTTTTCATCATTTTTTTTTTTGAAAAAGTTAATGTGAAAGTGTATGCAGATTAATTTTATTATTTTTGAATATTTTTTTTTTAGAATTGTATTTTTTTTCTTTTTTTAGGATTATCACCTGTGAAAGGGTAAAATGAAAATAAACACAAAGTGTGGAATCAAAACAACGTTTTATTTATGATTCACAATATGAAACATGGCCCTAAAATACAAACTCATTCGCCTTGGGCAAGACAAAGAGAAATTATTTAAAAGCTAAACCCTATAAAACATCTCTTCGCCTGGGTGAAGCGAGTTCAAAACAAAAGCAAAGATAAACTACTTAGAACTAGGAGCGTTAGTCCGAACATCAATGTTTCCAAGAATGGCGAACTCCTGGAAGTCGAGGTACTCGGTAATTTTCCGCTGGTTTAATCCTCGAGTAGACTTTGGTCGTTGGTTGAGCGATTTTGAAGACTCGGACGATGGACTTTGCCTTTCGGCTGCTAAAGCAGTCTTTTTCCGCTTGATGAATAGATCGGGAAGTATGGGATACAGCATGTGTGCTTCCTGTTGGTGTAACACCCCCTTCTATTTACCCGCGTTTTATAAATAATAATCAGAGTATTTAATCATAATCAAGAAGGCGTCACAATTTAAATAATGTAAATCATCAATACAGCTGTCATGCTTTCACCGAAGAAGACTTATTAAATAAATAATGCAAAAGATTATGTTTAACAGCGGAAATGAAACATAACCATAATTCCGAATATGTCACTCTTAGTATTCCAGGATATTTAATCAAAACATAATTCCAAACTATTAAGAAAATATCCGTTTAAAGATTCAAACAACGCTCCCAGTGTTACATCTACCGAGCACACATCGACACGCCGGACAAATTAACTGACTCTATGCTAGAGCTATCCTCACCAACTCCAATGCAGCTAATACTTCGGATCTGAAATTGTTGAGTAAGGGTGAGATCTCAATTCAATATAACATGCATTATACGTTTTTAGAACACAACAGAATAATCAGATGCGTTAATCCATAAATCGAGCACAAATCATAGTCAATTCACCAGGCAATTCACACAATGAACATGTATATAATCAAACAATGGAAATTGCAACACTGGAAACCATCCTAGCATGTTACAATCCCATATGCAATGCAGACTCTATGCATGTGGTACCAAAACGTGAACCGAGTTCACACACCGCTCCGTTTACATGTGGATAGACAGTGTAAATTCATGATTCGCCCATAGCTATTGGGTCAAGAATCCAGCCTCACTACCTCAACCTCCGGGTAAGTCTATTGGCTCAACCACTACTGCACAATGGAATGAACCAAATCAACAAATGTTTATCCATGCATCATAAAAGCATGCCATCATCATTTCACATATCATGATATCAATACAAATCACACCATGTCAAATCACCAGTGTATCTCATTCAATCAAAATGAATATCAAATATAAAACACTGTAAGCACCAATACCTCATCAGGTAACTCATACCATTCATAATAGTTCCCCATTATCCTTAACTACTCATTCTTTTCAAAAATCGGGAGCGCGACTATTTTTAAAATAATTTAGCAAAATAATGTTTTTCTCTTTTCAAAAGGTAGTATTTTAAATTTAAGAAATAACGCCGAAAACGGCACTCAAATCGGAGTTACGGTTTAGAAAATATGAATCTTTAAAGTTTTGGAAGTTTTGGAAAAATGTACATGGAACCCGGTTCCTACCTATACAGGAACCGGTTCCTGAAAGTTTCAAAAATGCGCACCCTGGTTTTTGTATGGGAACCCGGTTCCTACCCATACAGGAACCGATTCCTGAGCCTAATTTTCCCAGTTTTTGCAAATTAACACTGGGAACTCGGTTCCTCCCCACAGGGAACCGGTTGCCACGACCTATAACAAGATTTCGCTTTTTGACAAGATAAGCATCCATTATCATTTCCAAACTTTCAAATACGATTTGGTACATTAAGAACACCATTTCATCATCATTTCACACCATTATAACATCAAACAACATGGTTTATTCATCCCTATCAATTATTTGACATATTAATGATCCTAATTCCAACACCGACACAAAATAGGGTTTATTCCTATAACTTATAATCATCAAAATTCAAACCCTAACATACCCAATTATCCCTATGATTCCCAAAACCCATAAAACATGTTAACGAACGAAATCACCCTCACTCGCTGATGATCTTCGATTTCTCTCAAGGCCGGCTTTTCCTCTCTTTTCTCTTCTCTCCAATTCTACGTGAGCGCTTTCTCCAAAAGACTCCTCTTTTCCTTATTTTCCTTTTTATACTCCTTTTAATATTCCTTTTTAATATTCCAAATAAAACAAATAATTAAAACTTAGTAACAATATAGTGATTTACTCCTCACACCCACTGTTACTCTGCACACCTCCAATCCTTTCTTCATTAAATGACCCAATTAATCCAAATAAAATTAATACTTAAGACTTTAATTAATTAAATAATTAAATTCTCACTTATTTAATGTTTGAATTAAATCGGGGTGTCACAACTCTCCCCCACTAAAAGAGTTTTCGTCCTCGAAAACATACCTTAGACGAACAGTTCGGGATACGAGTCCTTCATCTGACTCTCCAGCTCCCAAGTTACATTTCCTTCAGCTGGTCCTCCCCAAGCTACTCTCACCAGTGCTATCTCTTTACCACGCAGTTGCTTCACTTTCCGATCCTCAATTCTCGCAGGCACTGCTTCAACAGTCAAATTATCTCGCACCTGAACATCATCTACCTGAATCTCATGAGACGGATCCGCAATGTACCTCCTCAACTGAGATACATGGAAGACATCATGCAAATTCGCAAGTGACGGCGGTAAAGCGATCTGATAAGCAACTTTCCCAACTCTCTTGGTAATCTGAAACGGACCAATAAAGCGCGGAGTCAACTTCTTTGACTTCAAGGCTCGACCAATACCAGTCATTGGAGTAACTCTCATGAACACATGGTCTCCTTCATTAAACTCAAGATCTTTCCTCCTCTTATCATGATAACTTTTCTGACGACTCTGAGAAGCCTTCATCTTCTCCTGAATCATCTTGATCTTTTCTGAAGTTTGTTGAACAATCTCTGGTCCAATCACAGCACTTTCTCCAGATTCGTACCAACACAACGGTGTCCGACATCTCCTACCATACAATGCCTCAAACGGAGCCATACCAATTCTCGAATGAAAACTATTGTTGTAGGTAAACTCTATCAACGGCAAATAGCTATCCCAAGCTCCACCTTTCTCTAACATACAAGCTCTCAACAAATCCTCTAACAATTGAATCGTCCTCTCCGTCTGACCATCTGTCTGTGGATGATATGCAGAACTCAATCGTAACTTAGTACCCGTAGCTTCTCGCAACTCCCGTAACTTAGAAGTAAACCTCGAATCTCTATCCGACACAATGCTAGACGGAATACCATGCAAACTTACAATCTTCTCAACATACAATTCTGCCAACCTCTCCATCGGATAATCCATTCTTATTGAATAAAGTGAGGCATCATCAATCGTCGACAATAACCCAAATAGAATCACGCTTCTTCGTCGTCCTCGGCAAACCGTATACACGAAATCCATTGAAATTCCATCCCATTTCCATTCGGAATGAACAACGGTTCCATCAATCCCGATTTGATGTTCAATCTTTGATTTCTGACAAACCAAACATGCGTACACAAACTCGGCAATTTCCTTTTTCATTCCAGGCCACCAAAATATTTCTTCAAATCATGATACATCTTAGTAGCACCAGGATGAATACTCAACCCACTTCGATGTCCTTCTTCCAAGATACTCTTCCTGATCTCAGCAACATCCGGAACACACACTCTATCACCAAGTCTCATAACGCCATTCTTGTCAATTCGGAACTCGCCTTCTTGACCTTGGTTAATCAATGTCAGCTTATCCACCAAACCAACATCAGATTTCTGTCCATTTCGAATCTCTTCCAAGATACCACTAGTCAGCTTCAACATGCCCAATTTCACACTATTCTGAGTAGTTTCGTATACCAAACTCAAGTCTCTGAATTGTTCCACTAAATCCAATTCACGAACCATTAACATTGACATACGCAAAGACTTCCCCGCTTAACGATCACACAACGCTTTCTTACCGTGATGGTAATTCAAACCAAAATCATAATCTTTGAGAAACTCCCACCATCTCCTCTGCCTCATATTCAACTCTTTCTGATCAAAGAGATACTTCAGGCTCTTATGATCACTGAACACTTCAAATCGTGAACCATACAGGTAATGCCTCCACAATTTCAACACAAACACAACAGCCGCCAACTCTAAATCATGAGTCGGGTAATTCCTTTCATGAGTCTTCAATTGTCTTGAAGCATAAGCCACAACCTACCTATCTTGCATCAAAACACCTCCTAAACCCATCAAAGACGCATCACAATATACCACAAAAGATTCACGGATTCGCAAAATCTAAACGGATCACTAGTCAACCTCCTTCAGCTCTTGGAATCCTTTCTCACAATCTATATCCCAAAAATGCTTGACCTTTTCGTCAACTTAGTCAATGGTAAAGCTAACTTCGAAAATCCTCAATGAATTTCCTGTAGTAACCTCGCCGCATCAAGAAAACTACGAATCTCTCAAGCATTCTTCGTGCTTCCAATGAGATACCGCTTCTACTTTTGTAGGTCAACAACAATACCATTCTTGGAAATCACGTGACCAAGGAAACTCACTTCGCTTAACCAAAACTCGCATTTAGACAACTTAGCATAAAGCTTCTCTTTCAATAATTCCAATACAATCCTAAGATGCTTTGCATGCTCCTCATCATTCTTTGAATAAATCAGAATGTCGTCAATAAATACGACCACAAACTTGTCAAGATACGGATGAAATATCCTGTTCATATACTCCATAAACACACCAGGTGCATTAGTAACTCCAAATGGCATAACAGAATATTCATAATGCCCATACCTCGTTCTAAATGCAGTCTTCTGAATATCTCCCGCCTTAACACGAATCTGATGATATCGAGACCTCAGATCAATTTTGCTAAATACACAAGCTCCGACCAACTGATCCATCAAATCATCAATCCTCGGCAATGGATACCGATTCTTGATTGTCACTTTATTCAATTGCCTGTAGTCAACACACAGTCTCATTGTACCTTCCTTCTTCTTAACCAACAATACCGGCGCACCCCACGGTGAAACACTAGGCCGAATAAACTTCTTTTCCAATAACTCTTCTAATTGCTTCTTCAACTCTGACAACTCAGATGCCGACATGCGATAAGGCGCCATCGACACCGGACTAGTTCCAGGAATCAAATCTATAGCAAACTCCACTTCTCTCTCAGGTGGTAGCTCACTAACATCTTCCGGAAACACCTCTGGAAATTCATTAACCACCGGTAATTCACCACTCTTAGCCTTTCCTTTCACTTCCGTCAAAGAATATAACATAAACACCACAACACCATCTCTAACAGCTGAATTCATCTGCTTAACTGACATAGTCTCATCTTCCACTTTAACTTCTTTAGAAATAAGATGTTTCTCAAACAATTGATATGAACCCGTTGAAGACCAACCCGCCATTCCAAGGATAATATCAAGTTGTTCTAAAGGTAGGCACACTAGATCCATACCGAAACCTCTATCAAAAATAACAATAGGACAATTCCTATAAACGTACGAAGTAGTCAATGAACCAGACGCAGGAGTGTCAATAACCATACTTCCATCCAAATTAGAAATTTCCAAATTTAATCTCTTAGCACAATCCAAAGAAATAAAAGAATGTGTCGCTCCAGTATCAATAATTGCTATTAAAGGTATGCCATTAACAAAACATGTACCTTTAATCAACCGATCATCAGGCTTAACATCTGATCCTGACAAAGCGAACACCTTCCCACCAGCTCGCTCTTTCTTTGGCTTAGTGCACTGCGGACGAGTGTGTCCTTCTTCACCACAGTTGTAACATGTTATCCTTCTGGATCTACACTCAGCAGCTAAATGACCAAATCTTCCACAATTGTTGCACTTCCTCGCATCATTCTTGCATTCAGGAGCTCGGTGACCCAATTCACCACATCTGTAACACTTTACGGAAGAACTAGAAGAACCAGAGTCTCCCCCACTAGGCTTCTTCCAACCTCTAGATTTCTGATTATTTCTATCATATGGCTTACCACGATCCATATGTCTCTTGCCTTTACGATCAACATAACTTTGAGCATTCGACTTAGTACTAGCAAGATCTTCTTCCAGAATCCTACTACAGTCAACCAAATCAGGAAACCTTCTAATGCGCTGATACCTGATACCCTGCTTGATCTCATCACGCAGACCATTCTCAAACTTGATACATTTGGAAAATTCTCCATCTGCATCATTAGGATAATTAGCATAATACTTTGCTAACTCAGTAAACTTGGTCGCATACTCACTCACAGACTTGTTGCCTTGCTTGAGCTCCAGAAACTCAATCTCTTTCTTACCCCGAATGTCTTCAGGAAAGTACCTTCCGAAAAGCTCTCTCGAACACGCCTCAAGTCAATGCAATTCCATCTTCTTCCAATTCATCCCGTAGCAACCCACTACCATCGCTTCTCTGCCATGTGAGTACCATATCTCACATTCACCCTTCAGACAATCAATCACTCTGAAGATCCTCTCGATCTCCTTCAACCACTTCTGAGCACCCTCGGGATCATGTGCACCCTTGAACAATGGAGGGTTATTCCTCTGAAAATTCCCCAATTGTCTGTCAGCACCAATCGCAACTCCCTGCTGATTCCTCCGAGCACTCCAAATTAACATTCCCAAAGCCTCAAAGAATAGCATCATCATTCCTTCACCTCTTCCACCATTGTTTTGTAACATTACAAAACAATCTAAATCAGCACACAAGTATCGACAGTGTTACTTACACTAGTCGCATACTAAAGGGATAACGACACTAAGACAAGACCGACTATGCTCTGATACCACTATTGTAACACCCCCTTCTATTTACCCGCTTTATAAATAATAATCGAGTATTTAATCATAATCAAGAAGGCGCCACAATTTAAATAATGTAAATCATCAATACAAATTGCTATGCTTTCACCGAAGAAGACTTATTAAATAAATAATGCAAAGATTATGTTTAACAATGAAATGAAACATAACCATAATCTCGAATACGTCACTCTTTAGTATTCCAGTGATATTTAATCAAAACACAATTCCAAACTATTAAGAAAATATCGTTTAAAGGATTCAAACAACGCTCCCAAAGGTTACATCTACCGTGAGCACGATTAATCGACACGCGGACAAATTAAATGACTCTATGCTAGAGCTATCCTCACCAACTCCAATGCAGCTAATACTGGATCTGAAATTGTTGAGTAAGGTGAGATCTCAATTCAATATAACATGCATTATACGCTTAGAACACAAAGTATAATCGACGTTAATCCATAAATCGAGCACAAATCATAGTCAATTCACCGTGCAATTAACACAATGAACATGTATATAATCAAACAATGGAAATTGCAACACGGAAACCATCCTAGCATGTTACAATCCCACATGCAATGCGACTCTATGCATGTGGTACCAAACGTGAACCGAGTTCACACCGCTCCGCTTACATGTGGATAGACATGTAAATTCATGATTCGCCCATAGCTATTGGGTCAAGAATCCAGATCACTACCTCAACCTCCGTAAGTTTATTGGCTCAACCAGTTCACTTCCGCACAATGGGAATGAACCAAATCAACAAATGTTTATGCATGCATCATAAAAGCATGCCATCATCATTTCACATATCATGATATCAATACAAATCACATCATGTCAAATCACCAGTGTATCTCATTCAATCAAAATGAATATCAAATATATAACACTGTAAGCACCAATACCTCATCAGGTAACTCATACCATTCATAATAGTTCCCATTATTCTTAACTACTCATTCTTTTCAAAAATCGAGCGACTATTTTTAAAATAATTTAGCAAAATAATTTTTCTCTTTTCAAAGGTAGTATTTTAAATTTAAGAAATAACTCCGAAAACGGCACTCAAATCGGAGTTACGGTTTAGAAAATATGAATCTTTAAAGTTTTGGAAGTTTTGGAAAAATGTACATGGAACCCGGTTCCTACCTATACAGGAACCGGTTCCTGAAAGTTTCAAAAATGCGCTCCCTGGTTTTTGTATGGGAACCCGGTTCCTACCCATACAGGAACCGGTTCCTGAGCCTAATTTTCCCAGTTTTTGCAAATTACTGGAACTCGGTTCCTCCCCACAGGGAACCGGTTCCCACGACCTATAATAGCATTTCTGCTACTTTTTGACAGCATTAAGCATCCATTATCATTTTCAAACTTTCAAATACGATTTGGTACATTAGGAACCCCATTTCATCATCATTTCACACCATTATAACATCAAACAACATGGTTTATTCATCCCTATCAATTATTTGACATACTAATTATCCTAATTCCAACACCGACACAAAATAGGGTTTATTCCTATAACTTATAATCATCAAAATTCAAACTCCCTAACATACCCAATTATCCCTATGATTCCCAAAACCCATAAAACATGTTAACCGAACGAAATCACCCCTTACCTCGCGATGATCTTCGATTTCACCCTCATTTTTCCTCTCTCTTTTCCTCTTCTCTCCAATTCACGTGAAAGCGTTTCTCCAAAAGACTCCTCTTTTCCTTATTTTCCTTTTATACTCCTTTTAATATTTCCTTTTAATATTCCAAATAAAACAAATAATTAAAACTTAGTAACAATAGAGTGATTTACTCCTCACACCCATCGTTACTTCCTGACACCTCAATCCTTTCTTCATTAAATGACCCAATTAATCCAAATAAAATTAATACTTAAGACTTTAATTAATTAAATAATTAAATTCTCACTTATTTAATGTTTGAATTAAATCGGGGTGTCACAGTTGGCCTCTGTGTTGAATTCTGGGGGTGTACCCTCCAATCTTCAGAGTGAAGAGACTCATTATCGGCGACACTTTCCAATTCGTATCCCGAATCATACCCTTGATCTTCAGTGATCACGTTGGTATAGTGATAATCAGGATCTGATTTAACAAACTCCACAGGTGCATTAAAGCAGAAATCTTCGTTGGGAACCTCGATTGGCTGATTAGATCGGGAAGATGTATACACCTCTTCTGGCTGACTATGATACTCAAAAGAATCACCCCATCCAGTGGGCTGTATATCTTCGATTCTGATTTTCGAGCTTTCTGGCGCAGTGTATTTCACCATGTAATCAAACTTGCCGCTTGGTTCTCCCAAGGTATCCCAAACTTCAGAAGGGACAGGTGGATTTTCATGCCTTTGCAGGGACATGCCCTTGAATTGATCAGTTGGAGGATAGTACAGTGCGTAAGATTCTTCCCGAGACACATATTCGTGGTTGTTTCGTAAAAGTGCTCCACTCTTGAGATCTAGAGAGATGATCTTCATCTTCTTCAATGGTAACAACGTTAACCTCTTGGAGAACGGGTTTAAGAAACCCCCACTATGAAATACTTCTTTGATTGGACGAAGTGCTTCATCCTTTTGCTTGTCTTTGGAGAATATGGGTGCAAACCCAAGTCCGGCTTTTGTCTCGTTGTTGACAGGTTTGATTACTTGTCCCCAACCTTCAGCATTGCCATCTTTCACTATTGATGCTTCTTTATAAGAAGAGATAGATGATCTGCTTTTGCTAGTAGATTCATCTTCTAACGGATGTCCTGGAAATGTGTCCCTTCAACGTCGTTGGCTGTGATGAAAGAGAAACTGGACAAATGGCTTATAAGCAAAGCTTGTTCACCGATGATGGTCACCAACTTCCCATTTACTGTGAATTTCAGTTTCTGATGGAGAGTAGATGTCACTTCTCCTGCCTCGTGGATCCATGGTCTTCCTAGTAGACAACTATAAGCAGCTGGCACATCCATGACCTGGAAAGTGATTTGGAAAGTATGCCGACCAATTGTCATCGGGAGATCGACTTCCCCAATAACCGACTTCCTTGACCCGTCAAAAGCTCTTACTACTATGTCATTGAACTTCATCGGTTTCCCTTTGTAGGTCAAACGAGCGAGTGTCGTTTTTGGCATTACGTTAAAGATGAACCAAGATTCTACCAATACATTGGACAAAGAATCTGACTGGCAAATCATTGAGATATGTAGAGCCGGATTGTGATGTTTTCCTTCCTCTGGAAGTTCTTCATCACTGAAACTTAGATTATTACAAGCTGTTATGTTGGCGACAATACCTCCAAACTGGTCTGTAGTCACATCGTGATTTACATAAGCTTGGTCTAGTACCTTCAATAAAGCTTCTCGGTGAGCTTCGGAGTTCAATAGTAGAGATGTATTGAATCTTGAGGAGTCTCGCTCAGTTGATCTACGACTCGGTATTCGCTCTTTTTGATTAACTTCAGTATCTCATCAAAATCTGTGTTGACGTTGGTTTTATCAGGAGGACCAACATTTGTGCTTGGATTAACATCGGGAATCATTGTGGGATTCTCGGGAGATATGTTAACTGGATTTTGTCTAATAACAGGAACGGCAGCTGATCTTGGTGGTAATGGAGTGTGTACTCGTCCACTTTGTGTTACTCGTCCTATCTCAGTTATGTTGACATTAGCTGGAATAGTTGGCATAGGTTTCTCTTTTGCATCCTCTATCACAGTTGCATTGTATTGATAGGGAATTGCTTTGCTAGAACTGTATGAAACAGGACCGGGTAGGCAAATCACCAAAGGAGACCCTGGAACGTTTGAACCATTGTATTCAATCTCCACATGCTTGGGCATGTTGAAATAGGGGATAATAACGTTTACTTCGGGATTTTCCGAGTTGATATCTGAGACTAAAAGCTCATGCGGAAAATGCCCTACTGTATTCACGTCGTGGTCATCTCTGTTTCTGTAGATCTGTAGGTCACCGACATCTAACAATCGCTGAATGTCTGCTCTTATGGTGGGACATCCTTGAAGATCCTTGAAGCAGATGTTGCAAGCCGCGTAATCGTGCTTAGTGAAGGCACCCATTGTACTGTATGTTTCTTGGAGATGTACTAAGTTTCCTCCTCGATCGTTCACGTCTCAGGACAAGATATCGATCCGTATTTCTTAGTATCAAACTCACTGCATGTCCACTGTGACTGGGAAATGGATTTGCTTGCACATTTGGATTCGTATTTCTAAAGGAAAGAAGATTAGATTTCACTAATCTCTACACTTCTGCTTTCAATGCTATGCAATGTTCAAGGTCATGGCCCAAGTCTTGGTGAAAAGGGCAAGATACATCCGCTTTGTACCACCATGGCAATTTTTCTGGGACCGGAGGTGGTGACCTTGTCTGTATCAGATTTCTTTCTATCAATGCAGGGTATAGTTCTATGTACGTCATCGGAATATGGTCGAATTGCGAGACCCGAGGCGCACGGTTTGATTGTTAAATCACGAGCCTGCTGACGAGGTCTGTTGAGTTTGTTGAATTTGTTAGAACTGCAGAGCAATTCTATTATTCGGACTTGCTTTAACAGCGGATACTACGGCAGCTACCTGTCGTTGTTGACTGACATTCTTTCGCGGTTTCCCTTGGGATACCATTCCTATGTCATGTTCCTTTTTCTTTGAAAATCGGTTCCAATCTTCCTAGTTCCACTAGAAGATCCTGCTTCCTTGGTTAGGCGTGCTGGTTGAACTCCCTTCTAATCGCATTCCATGCTTACCATCTCGGTGAAATCTCCGGGAGCGCTAGCGATCATTCATTCATAGTAGAATGAGCCAAGAGTGTTTAATAACACTTTAATCATCTCTTTCTTCCAATGGTGGTTGACTTAAAGTTAATTTCCTCCATCGTTGAAGTATTCTTTGAACGTCTTCTTCTTTCGAGACATGGAGCGGAGTTGATCCCGATCGGGAGCCATATCCAAATTGAACTTATATTGTTGTACAAAAGTTTTCA